>CM075818.1:33512025-34112025 GCA_037975025.1 Excoecaria agallocha
ATTAAAGTACATAACTATAGTGACCTGTGTTTATTTATGGAAATCATGTTGAAAAGTATGCATGAAATGTCATATCAGATTGTGTATCTTTTCATGTGATTATTTACAAGAGAAATTGTATAAAGCATTATGTGAATTGCACATATGTATATTATGCACTAGAAAAGGTATATCCTTTATATGATATTTTAGGCTCTTTTAGGCTTTCTCTCTCTGTAAATTATCTTGCATAACTATGTGATTATTTGATGCAAGTATAACATGTTTAAAGGTTATGTTGAGTAATTGGCATAATTAAAGTTCGTAAAGGTACAAATCTAGATCAAAGAGCATGCTAGAGGCATAGTTAAGTGATAGATTCCTCCATGATTGTAATATGTAAAGCTTTTATTTCTATAAAGTAGTAATTTTAATGCATTTTGTGCTTGATTTGATATTTTAACCTTGTATTGGCACGATATAGAATTGGATAAATGCTTCTGGAGATTTGATTTTATTATATGTATACATGTAAACCCATATTGGTTGTCAGGCTATGTTATACCTAAATGATATTTAAGGCTTTTGGAAAGCAAGTTATGTATCTATTAGCCTGTAGTCATAGTTCAGTTGTGGATTGAATAGGCGCCTATAGGGATATTGCAGCTGCTTCTGTTGACCCCGTTTGGGTCTTTGTCCTTCGTGGACTTCTGATTGTCCTTATTGGACCATTGTTTGATCCCGCAGGGATCTTTTGTTTTGATATCTTCAAATATCTTCTGGCTTGATATCTTTGGATATCTTCTATTTTAATATCTTCGGATATCCTCTATTTGATATCTTCGGATATCTTCTGATCCTGTTATCCATTTTTGGAACTTAGGCAGGCTAATCTCAATATGGTGTAAAAGATATAAGTAATCTAAACTACCAGTGCATATCCTGTATCTCATTTGTATTTGGAATCTGCAAAGGTATGCATATGAAATTGCACGTAGGTTTCAAGTTATTGCCTGCTTGCTTTCTGATGTTTTTATTGAATATGGTGCATCTCTGGATGGTATACTTTTTGTTAATGTTTGTGTATCTCCCTATTTCTTTCCTTTTTCTACAAATGATGCTTTTCCAGCTATTTCAAGCTGCAATGAAGTCTGTTTCTGTAATATAGAAATCTTTACCATCTCTTTCTTTAGTTTTATGCTCATGGTTTTTGGTGCTTGGCTCATGAAAGATAGTTATTTTAAACTTAAAAATGTAAACATGTTATATATTCAATTTGATCCTTATGTTATCATGTTATGAATTAATGTCTGGTACAAGGGGTAACATATTATGCCATGACATATAGTGTACCATGCAAAGATGGTGGTTTAATTACTGCATTTATATATGTATATGGACACTGATATGTTTTTGGAAGATATGTTGTACTTGGGTTTATAAGATCTACACTACGAACTGTGCATGGCAATGCCTTCAGGCTTGATTATAGGTCTTGCTTGACTTTGAGAAATTGACATGTGATATTTCACTCATATGTGTGATTGAACTATTTAAGATTGAATTATAAGTAAACAAAAGTGAAACTAACATGTGTATTGGTAATAGTTATGCAGATAAAGAAGAAATGGTTTTTATCAAAGTAACTGGTAAGGTTATGTGAGTTATCCAAAATTGGCATACTATAAGCACAATATATATAAGAATATCATTTATTGTAACTGCTATACATATTTGTTGTATATCTTAGTGCTTAGGCAGTAATTGTTGATCCTTATAGGAAATTTCTTCTATAGAATATTTTGTTGTTCCCTACTAAGCTTTATAGCGTAGCACGGGTGTTTATCCGTGTAGGTTTCAGGTTTGGATTTCTTGGTGAGGATGATTTGCTACTGCTAGTTTGGTCAACTCAGGGTGGAGTTATGGGAGCTTAATCATTATGGTTTATTTAAACATTGTATATGATAGATTTATATATTTTGCGTTTGTATTGATATTTTGGTTTGTAATCGGTTTGTAGCATAAATGTGTTGTTCTTGGGTTTCCTTGTATACTTTATTAATTTGGTTAGTTGAGATCTCGTCATGAGCATCGACCTGAGATCAATTAAGTAATGGATTATGTGATATGAATGTTATAGTTGGAGCCAAGGAGATAATTTACTCTTTGATAACAGGGGGAATAGAGACCAGTATAGAGGAAACTCTGTCCGTTTTCTAGAAAAAATTTTGGAATCGAAAATTATAAGTGATTTGGGAGACAGTAAATAAGTTTTTGCCTCGGATATTTTTTTTATAAGCAGTGTTGCACTCTATATCCGGCCCATTTCATAGAACGGGTATTGGGGTGTTACATATATACATGTATATGTATGTGTATGCAAGTACATATATACATATACATATACATGTATATATGTGTATGTATGTACACATACACATACACATATACATATACATATACATATACATATACATATACATATACATATACATATACATATACATATACATATACATATACATATACATCTCCAGCCTCTCGATCCTTAACTTAGGGATTTTTTGTTTTCACGATTACTCTATCAATTTTAAAAAATTGGGTATTTGAGCAATGAAAACCTATGTATGTGAGTGAAACATAGTAGTATATGTATTTGGAAGTACTCTATAAATTCACAATATACCGAGAGAGATTTTAAGCGAGTGGAAGCGAAGACCAAGAATAATGACTTAGGAGATTGAAGTATGATTTCTTCTTATTTTCTCATGATAACAAATGGCAGAATACGTAAAGTGTATGTTTCACCATGGGGGTACTTTTGTTAAAAATGAGGGTATGGAAAAGTATGTAAGGGGAGGGAAAAGTTAAGGAATGGTACGTTAACAAGGACCATTTCTCATTGATTGAATTAACATACCATTGTAGATAATAGGGTATATTGAGATTGGGAGTTTTTGTCATTTTGATACTATGAGCAAAAAGTTTATTCTATTGAAAAATGACTTTCAACTTATTGAGCTGGTTAAAGATTTAAGACATAGGGATCAATTAGATATTTTTATTTTCATGAGTGGTTAATGAGGCAGAGGTATTGGATGGTGTATGTCCTATAATAACTACAAGGGAGAAAATATAAATGCAAATGATGCAAATTCAATTAGTGCAACAGAAAACTTAATGAGACAAAATTTGAGTCAAGAGCTGCTAGTGTTGTGGGTGATGAAGTAGAGAATGAATTTGCTAAAGTTAGGGTTAAGTCATCTTCAAGCGAAGTAGATGATCTGGATGTTGTTGATGAAGCCAACAATGAGGGTACTTCTGATGATGAAAGTGTTGATAAAGAAGCCGATTATAAAAGCAGTTTATATAAAAATGGTGGTAATGATGAATTTGATAGTGATATGGGTGATGATTTGAGAGCTCTTAGGGAAGCTTTTCGGCAGGAGAAAAGAGAAAAGAACAGAAAGAAGAAGCCAACTACTATTAAAGAAGCCCAATTAGGGGAAGTTGTTTTGACAGAGGATTTGAGGACATTGATAGGAGAAGAAATCACAGATTAGATGGTAGATTAGGTAGGGATAAAGAATATATTAACGGTGATGACTTGAGAAGTGATGATAGCAGGGATGAGTTGTGTAACGCCTTCTTAACTAAATTTAAGACCTACACTATTCATTAATACCCTTATAAATATTAAGTTATTATTTTGATTTTAACGAAAAATTTGCAATATAACTGCTTAATTTTCCTTAATTCCCAAACCTGCAAAAGTCAAATTGCACTCCCAACAATATTCCTCCTACTTTCAGACTCCAATCAACAATTCACAACACTTCTATAATTACAGTTCATCATACACATCACACACATCTAATCCATACTATATTTATTTGCATCCATTAAACTCAGAAATTAGGTTAATATTACGTGCCAAACATTCTCATTCTTGACATAATAATTTACATATAATTACAAGATAAAAATTCAAAATTATGGTCTTTTATGTACATGTAATTTCTTCCTTCCATTCTCATCTTTTAGCACATGTTCCTATGCACAGTCATAAAACTACACGCAAAGCAAATCTAATTGCTTAGTGGTGGATACATTTACAAAGAATTTCAATTAATTTAATTTGTTTATTTAATTCAAGTTAACCACTATTATTTATTGAACTCGTATAACTTCATAAATTCATAATTTATTCCTTTCATATCCAATTACTCATTCAATAGTCTCAAAACCTTTCTTTCTTATTTAATTTCAACAATTTACCAGTCAGAGTAGAAATTTATCATTTTATCCCAACATTTGGCTTTTCCTGTTATGTTGACCAACTTTAACATTCAATTGACTTTTTCATATTTATTTATTTTAACTCCGATTTCGATTCAGTAAATTTCTTCCGACACTAAATTAACTTTAATTTCATAAATTACCATTCAGTCCCTGAAATTATTTCATGAATGTAAATTTATCGTTTGGTCCCTATATTCTTCCTTATTTGCAAAATTTATCCTTTCCACTCAAATGAATTATTTTAATTATATTTTATCGAAAATTGATTATTTTGCCCTTTATTGGATGTAAAATTATATTTTTACCCTTGTTAAACATATATACTTCATTTTTCATCATATATCATTTTTTATCATATTTTCAATATTTCTAAAGCTAAAATTTTCCTTTTCACACAAATTTATTCAAAATTACCATTTTGCCCCTAGTTATTGACAGCAGAAAAATTCATGAACCGGATAAGCGGATAAGCAAATCCAGTCACTGGGAGTGTCACACTACTTGAGAGTATGCAACTACTCCTCGGACTATCAATAATAAGCCGGCTGACAGAAGCAGAATAATCAATATATATATATGCGATAATAGAGTATAATAATACAGAGACAGAACACCACGGGGTAAATACCCCTATGGCTAGCCATACTATCCTAAGGTCCTGATTTACCCATTGACACTAAGGGCATCATTATTTTTTTTCCATTTATTATTTTACATTATCTTTACATATTTATATAAGCTAATTGCATTATATTCACACCATTATGATTAAATGTTCGCTCATTAACATCCATTAACTGTATATTTCATAAATATACAATTAATATTATAAAAATGGAATTGAATCATACCATTATACACACTTAGGCTATTCAACCACTTATGGGTCTTGGTTCATACAATTATTTCTTCTTTCTTTTTATGTCATACACACTTTCATATCTTTTATACACATTAAAATTCTCTTATTTCATACACTTCCATCATTATGTTTACTATGCATTTTTGTATACAAATGTTATATTTTACTCTAATCACTTCCATTATCCTTCTCATGCCTTTTATTAACTAATTTATCAAATTAGATGTCAATAAACATAAATTTCCACTAGGTTAACTATAGGTATAACATTTGGCTATCACTATATCTACCCTTTTTATATTAGTTTCTTCACTAATTTAAATTCATACTAGCTTAATTCATCATGGTATCAAGTTATATCAAGTTATTTCACCCATTAACTCTAAATTTCATAGTTACATAATGTAATTATTAAGGAAAAATTCACTAAATAAATGAAATTAAATGTAAATTGTATCCACTAACCTTATTTGAGTCTCCTTGATGTCTATTCCACCTTATCCTTGCCTTTTCCTTCCTTAGAATGGCCTTCCCCTTTTGGTTCCTCTTTTGGCCAAAATTTCAAGGAATAAAAACACTAGTTTAGCTCATTAATTTGGACAATATAAAATCACTAACATGCTCTCCTAACCCTACTCGATATTCTGGAACAAAATCTTACCAAAATTCTAGCTCAATCTTTCAAAATTACTAAAGTGCATTTAAGGATTTTTACCTTATCCCTTATTTTTCTTGGCCTTCCCTTGGTGCAAGCTCTTTTCTATGTGAAATAGCAGTGATTTTTGAGCATAGGAGTGTAATTTCAGCTAAATATGTGGAGAGATAAGGCTTAGGAAAAAGAAAAATGGGGAAAAGGGTGAGAAGGTGGGTGTCTTGGATTTATGGGTGAAAAAGGATGAAGATGATTGATTTTTCCAGAGATTTTTCGCGGGTTTCATCCTTATATCTACTAAAGGAGAGGCCAAGATTAATTATGTAACTATTTAATCCAATGGCCTCTAATTTGGTCACTTGTCACTCATCTAAGGTATTAGGCTTATCCAACCATTATAAGCTCAGATACACATGATCCGTACACCAAAATATCATCTCCTATAAAATTTCATGGTCAAATTCCCGAATTTGACCCTCCTAATGACCCGATTTCGGTTTTTCATTTCAAAATATGAATTTTCGATCCCGATATCGAATTGCCCTGAGTGTCACTATATATTCAAAAATATATGGTAAAAATTTAAACTCATTCCGACATCATTTCAATATACTTTTAGCTTCAACGGCCTGTGCGGCCAATTCGAAACCCAAATTTCCAGAATTATCAGAATTGATATTTTTCAGTTTCCTGTGTGTAACTAAACTATGAATAGCATGTATATGAAATTTAAATTCAATCAGAGGTCTCTAAGGCCTCCAATTGCTTTGTTAAAGTCTTAGTCAAACCTACGCTGAACTGTGAAATTTTTCTTCTTTTGCCCTTTTGAATATCTATTTGACCTCAATTATCACTCAAATTATACCACTAAACTCCATTTCACACGTACTTCCATATTTGGCATTACTCTCACCTTGCCCGTCGAGTCACCCATCCTCGACTTTCCCTGGCCCGGGCACATTTAACCGTACACTCTTTCAAATTTTTCCATCATTATCAATTCTAATCACTACTAAACTTATCATAAAATAATTAATCATGCGTAATAATAAATCATGCACAACAAATGATAATATGGGGGAGTTACAGTATTCCCCATCTAAATAAAATTTCGTCCTCGAAATTTACCTGGACTGAAGAGATGTGGATATTGTCGTCTCTTCGTATTCTCTGGTTCCCAGGTGGCTTCTTCAGCATTGTGGCATGTCCAAAGCACTTTTACCAACGGAATTTTCTTGTTTCGAAGTTGTCTGACCTCCCATGCTAGGATTCTCACCAGTTCTTCAACATAAGATAGGTCAGGTCTCAACTGAATATCTTTAGAAGTGATAACATGGGAGGGATCTGAACGATATCTTCTTAACATAGAAACATGGAACATGTCATGGATCCTTTCTAGTTCCCAAGGTAACTTCAATCGGTATGCCACTGGTCCCACTCGCTGGATTACTTCATAAGGTCCGATGAATCTGGGACTAAGTTTACCTTTTTTGCCAAATCAGAGCACTTTTCGCCATGGGGAGACTTTTAAAAACACTTTATCGCCCACATTAAATTCTATGTTCTTCCTTTTTAAATCTGCATAAGATTTTTATCTGTCGGTGGCAGCTTTTAGATTATCTCGGATTAACTTCGCTTTTTCTTCAGTTTCTTTAATCAGGTCCAGTCCCACTAGCTTGCTTTCGCTTAATTCTGTCCAGCATAGAGGAGTTCTACATTTTCTCCCATATAATGCTTCATAAGGAGCCATTTTAATGCTGGAGTGATAATTGTTATTGTAAGCAAACTCAGCCAATGGAAGATATCTTTTCCAACTGCTTCCAAACTCTAGCACACAACACCGCAACATATCTTCCAACACCTGAATCACCCATTCAGATTGACCATCTGTCTGAGGGAGGAAGGATGTACTGTAGTCCAAACGGGTTCCCAATGCTTCTTGAAGTTTTTGCCAAAATCTGGAAGTAAATTGTGGGTCTCGATCAAAAATTATGGATAATGGAACACCATGAAGTCGCACAATCTCGTTCACATAAATCTCTGCAAATTTGGTTAAAGAAAAATCATATCTTACGTGAAGGAAATGAGCCAATTTAGTCATTCTGTCTACAATCACCCAAATAGAATCATGTTGTCTTTGGTAAGGGGGTAAGCCAGACACAAAATCCATAGTGATTTGTTCCTATTTCCACTCCGGAATCATGATAGGATGTAATAACCCTGAAGGCACCTGATGTTCGGCCTTAACTTGTTGACAGATTAAGCATTTAGTCACAAAATCCACTATTTCTTTCTTCATTCCCGGCCACCAATAAGATTTCTTTAATTCCTGGTACATTTTGTTGCTACCAGGATGCATAACATAAGGACTACTGTGGGCTTCTATCAGAATGTTCTTCTTCAAATCTGCATCACCTAGTACACATATCCTACCCTTGTAATACAGGCAGTTATCACGACCAAGCGAGAACTCGGTGCTTTTACCTGCTTGCACCTGTGGATGGGAGATAATGGAGGCTAACCTATCATCTTGCCTCTGAGCAGCTTTGATTTGTTGAAGGCAATTTGGTTTTATCTGCATTTCAGCCACTAATACTTTATCTTGTGCCATGTTCAGCCTCACTTTCATTGCTCGTAGAGCCATCAAATGCTTCCTGCCGAGTGCATCGGCTACCATATTTGCTTTTCCAAGATGGTAGTCAATCTTACAGTCATAGTCCTTGAGAAGTTCTAACCATTGCCTCTGTCGCAGGTTGAGCTCTTTTTGTGTAGGCAAATACTTTAAGCTCTTGTGATCTGTGTAAATATAGCACTTCTCCCCATAAAGATAATGTCTCCATATTTTCAGAGCAAATACAATAGCTGCCAGCTCCAGATCATGTGTAGGGTAGTTTCTTTCATGTGGCTTTAGTTGCTTGGATGCATATGCCACCACTTTTCCTTCCTGCATAAGTACCACCCTAACCCGTTCTTGGAAGCATCACTATAAATAGTATAAGGTTTACCTGAAACGGGTTGAGTGAGAACAGGAGCCTCAGTCAACATATTCTTTAGTTTTTTAAAGCTTTTCTGACATTTCTCTGTCCACTCAAATCTAGAATTCTTCTGTAACAGCTTGGTAAGAGGAGAAGCTATCATAAAAAATCCTTTAACAAATCGCCTGTAGTATCCACCTAAATCGAGGAAACTTCAAGCTTCTGCAACATTTTTAGGTGGCTTCTAGTCAAGAATAGCTTCAATCTTTGCAGGATCTACTTTCATACCTTCCGCTGATATCACATGGCCAAGGAAGGCAACTTCATTTAGCCAAAACTCACATTTACTAAATTTAGCATACAACTGTTTATCCCTTAATGTCTGCAGTAAGATTCTCAGGTGCTGGTCATGCTCCTCTCATGTCTTAGAATAAACCAGGATATCATCAATGAATACCACTACAAATTTATCCAGATAAGGGTAAAAATGCGATTCATTAAATCCATAAATGCAGCCGGTGCATTAGTAAGGCCAAAAGGCATCACCATAAACTCATAATGCCCATATCTCGTGCAAAAAGTTGTTTTTGGAATATCTGCTTCTTTTACTCCTAGCTGGTAATAGCCAGATCTTAAATCTATCTTGGAAAACGTACTAGCACCCTTCAGTTGCTCAAACAAGTCATCAATTCGGGGTAATGAATATTTATTCTTGATAGTGACTTTGTTCAATTGTCTATAGTTAATGCACAGTCGGAGAGATCCATCTTTCTTCTTCACGAATAGTACTGGAGCTCCCTAAGGAGAAACACTTGGGCGGATGAAGCCTTTTTCCAACAATTCCTACAGCTGGATTTTCAATTCTTTAAATTCAGTTGGTGCCATACGATAAGGAGCCATAACAATGGGTGCTGTGTCAGGCAACACATCAATACCAAATTCAACTTCTCTCGGTGGAGGCAATCCTGGTAACTCATCAGGAAAAACATCAAAAAAGTCTTTAACTATAGGCACATCACTAACTGATGGTTTTTGAGCCTCAGTTTCAATAACAAAAGCCAAATTGGCCATACACCCTTTTCTGATACATCTATGTCCTACAGTGGCTGAAATGACATTAGATAGGATATCAGATCGTTCTCCTGCCACCACGACCTCCCAATTTTTTGAAGCTTTCAAAGTGATTCTTTTTAGGCGACAGTCAACAATCGCTCAGTGTTCATAAAGCCAATCCATTCCCAATATGACATAAAACTCGTGAAATGAAAGTTCAATCAGATTCGCAGGAAAGGTGGCTTGTTGTATATGTATAGGACAACCCCTGTATACTTTGTTTACAACCACACTGTGACCCAAGGGGTTGCTCACTAGGATGTCCTAACCTAATTGTGCTTGTTCTAACCCTTTTCCTTGTGCAACTCTAGTGCTCAAATAAGAATGTGTGGACCCGGGATCTATCAATGCACAAATAGCATCACCAAATAGGTAAAACTTACCTATAATAACATCCGGAGCATCTTGATCCTCCCAAGCTCTGACGGCATAATTCCTGACTGTAGATGGTCTATCTGAAATTGGAGCACTGCCTCTGCCTGATGGGGCCCCACTAGGTTCACCTCTACCTCTGCCCCATGCTGAAGTAACACCCTGTCTGCCAGCAAAAGTCTGAGTAGCTGGTATAGTAGCCTGTGTCTGTGATCTGGGGCAGTCTTTTACCAAATGCTTTTGGGATTTGCATCTAAAACAGACCCCTATCACTCTCCAACAATCACCTGAATGTCGAAGCCTGCAATGCTCACAAACTGGTATCTCCGGTCTACTAGAGCCCTGACCTCGAGGGGCATTACCCACTGATGATATAGAGGAGGGTGCTCGGGCTGGAGTCTGCTGGGTAGGTCCAGGAGTAGCAGAAGAATCCTGAGGAGGAGTTGTAGTGGAACCAGAACCCCTAGTCTTTTTACTAAACCTACTGCCCGATGCCTCTGAAGCTGGTCCTCTATTCTGCAGAAATCTAGCCTTTCTACTCATTTCTTCCTGCTGAACAGTTTCCATTTTGATAGCGGCATCCACTAATTCTTTCCCACTGGTATACTCTTTTAAAGCCAGGATCTTTCTCAAGTCATTATGGAGGCCTTTCTCAAACAGCTGGCACATTTTTGCTGGAGGGAATTGGTAGTCTTTCATGTAGTAGCTGAGTCTCTCAAACTTTCTGTCATACTCCTGTACCGATATGCTACCTTGGCACAGGCGCCAAAAGGCCTCCTCCATGGATCTCAAATATTCTTTGCCCACATACTTATCTCTAAACTGATCATAAAAATAATCCCAAGTAACCTGTTCTGGTGGGGTATAGCGTCTGACTGTGTCCCACCAAATATATGCTGGTCCCTGGAATAGAGCCACTGCTCCCTCGAGTTTCTCCTCTGGTGGGCTATGTGTAATCTCAAATATTTTTTCCATCTTCATCAACCACTCTTCTGCCTGTGTGGCTGTATCGACTCTCGGCCATAAAAATCATCTGCACCCAGTCTCCTTAACTATTTTAGAATCGGTCTCCTGGATGGCTGAGGAGGTGCCTACTGCTGAGGCTGAAATCTCTAAAAGAACTCTGCCATTATCCGCATCACATCTGTCGGTGTAGGGGGCGAAGGAGTCTGTGCCACTGGTGTAGGAGTAGGAGTAGGCTGAGAGGGTTGTTGTGATCTGGTGCTCGGTGTAGACTCATATGTTTCTGGACTCGTAGAAGCCTTGCTCTCAGCGTCACTCGCAAACTCAACAGTTCATTGGGAGCCAGAAGCCATAATCAATTCCAACATTTATATCACAATAATATGGCATGTATATAATTCACATATTCATTCATCAAGTTTCCATGTACCTACTAACTTCGATCTTAGGACCGCCTGAACCTCGCTCTGATACCATTAAATGTAACGCCTTCTTAACTAAATTTAAAACCTACACTTTTCATTAATACCCTTATAAATATTAAGTTATTATTTTGATTTTAACAGAAAATTTGCAATATAATGGCTTAATTTTCCTTAATTCCCAAACCTGCAAAAGTCAAATTGCACTCCCAATAATATTCCTCCTACTCCCAGACTCCAATCAACAATTCACAACACTTCTATAATCACAGTTCATCATACACATCACACACATCTAATCCATATTATATTTATTTGCATCCATCAAACTCAAAAATTAGGTTAATATTACATGCCAAAAATTCTCATTCTTGATATAATAATTTACATATAATTACAAGACAAAAATTCAAAATCATGGTCTTCTATGTACATGCCATTTCTTCCTTCCATTCTCATCTTTTAGCACCTGTCCCTGCACGCAGGCATAAAACTACACGCTAAGCAAATCTAATTACTTGGTGGTGGATACATTTACAAAGAATTTCAATTAATTTAATTTGTTTATTTAATTCAATTTAACCACTATTATTTATTGAACTCATATAACTTCATAAATTCATAATTTATTCCTTTCATACCCAATTACTCATTAAATAGTTTCAAAACCTTTCTTTCATATTTAATTTCAATAATTTACCAGTAAGAGTAGAAATTTATCATTTTATCCCTATAGTTGACTTTTCCTGTTATGTTGATCAACTTTGACCTTCGATTGACTTTTTCATATTTATTCATTTTAACTCCGATTTCGACTCAGTAAATTTCTTCCGACACCAAATTAGCTTTAATTTCGTAAATTACAATTTAGTCCCTGAAAATATTTCTTGAATGTAAATTTATCGTTTGGTCCCTCTTTTCTTTCTTATTTGCAAAATTTACCCTTTCCACTCAAATGAATTATTTTATTATTTTTTTAATTATATTTTACCGGTAATTGATTATTTTGCCCTTTATTGGATGTAAAATTATATTTTTACCTTTGTTAAACATATATACTTAATTTTTCATATTATATCATTTTTGTTCATATTTTCAATATTTCTAAAGCTAAAATTTTCCTTTTCACACAGATTTATTTAAAATTACCATTTTGCCCCTAGTTATTGACAGCAGGAAAATCCATGAACCGGATAAGCAAATCCAGTCACCGAGAGTGTCCACACTGCTTGGGAGTATGCGAATACTCCTCGGACTATCAATAATAAATCGACTGACAGAAGCAGAATAATCAATATATATATATATATATATTTGCAATAACAGAGTATAATAATACAAAGACAGAACACCGCGAAGTAAATGTCCCTATGGCTAGCCATACTATCCTAAGGTCCTGGTTTACCCACTGACACTAAGGGCATCATTATTTTTTTTCCATTTATTATTTTACATTATCTTTACATATTTATATACACTAATTGTATTATATTCACACCATTATGATTAAATGTTCACTCATTAACATCCATTAACTGTATATTTAATAAATATACAATTAATATTATAAAAATGGAACTGAATCATACCATTATACACACTTAGGCTATTCAACCACTTATGGGTCTTGGTTTATACAATTATTTCTTTTTTCTTTTTATGTCATACACACTTCCATATCATTTATGCACATTAAAGTTCTCTTATTTCATACACTTCCATCATTATGTTTACTATGCATTTTTGTATACAAATGTTATATTTTACTCTAATCACTTCTATTATCCTTCTCATGCCTTTTATTAACTAATTTATCAAATTACAAGTTAATAAATAAAAATTTCCACTAGGTTAACAATAGGTACATCATTTGGCTATCACTATTGTTGCGACCCTAACAAGTGCACTAGATCGACAAGTAATAAAGTGGGATATAGTTAGGACCCTCAATATCGAACCCAAGGGAAATGTGTGTGTGAAGACTGTGAAGATTAATTGTATGCTAAAGAATTCTCAATTATTTGTGTGTATGAGTTGTTTGATTTATATAATGTAACTTTAAAGCTTAAGTATGTAATGTAGAGAAATTTAAATTCAGTGTATTAAATTCTGAAAAATTAGCAAATGTAAAAATCTATAGAAATCAACCATTGCTCGAGTTCACTTATCCACCCTATACCCAAATGTGAATAAATTTTTACATAAAAGTATACATGAATGAATTCGGGATAACCCTTTTTAACCCAAGCGTCCCATTCCGGAGCTAGCTATTCTAGTTGCTAAACATCCCATTCTGGAGCCAGCCCAACAACTAGCCTAAACCCGAGTCTAAAATCCTAAGTTCGGTCTACCGTCCCATTCCGAAGCTAGGCAACCCAAAACCCTTCTATTTCACTCCCTACTCTAGTTTTAAAATCACAAATACCACACATCTAGAGTCCCATTTCGGAGCCATCCAAAATAGACGATATTCATGATAGAAAAATTGAGCAAAATCATTCATAAACTCCAATCTATTAGGCTCAATACCCATCAAGACATATGATAAACACCATTCATCCATGGATACAAAATAACTTAATAGATTGAAAAATCAATGATAAACAAATAAGTACTTGTGAAATAGACCATCCATTCATGTAAAAATCAATTTGAGTTCAAGATTCACATTATGAGTAGGGGATTCAAAGATCCCCAAGCAACAAAAAAGACTACTCACAATCCATAATAAAATGAAAAGAGAAAAAGATAGAATAACCCCCGAAATTCATGGTGAAGAAAACCCAGCTGAATCCAAGCTCTTCAATCTCTTTCTTCAAAGCTTACAAGAAAAATGAGCTTTAAATATGTAGATCTATACTTGTAAACTATATATCTATGTTTAATCTAAGTGTTTTTGTGTAAATTCCACTATTTTCAAGTATATCTATGTATTTATGTGTGTAAAATAAACAAAAAGCTCAAAGAGAGAAGAAAGAAACCCTAAAACCTAAAAGTTACCAAAAAACTACCTCCTTCCCGATTTTTCAGAAAACTCTGCCTTATAAAGGTCAACATAGGTCACGGTTACTACCAAATCCGTGGTAACCGTGACCTCTAATGAAAAACCCTCTTTTGATTAAAATGTATCACGGTTACTACTAAATCCTTAGTAACCGTGAGATTGCTCGGAGCTAAAATTCAAAATTTGGTCACGGTTACCATGAAATTCCTGGTAATCGTGAGATAGTTCTCATCTTCATTCTGGACTAAAAAATTGCCTGCCTCACGGTTACTAGGAAATCCTTAGTAACCGTGAGATGCTTCTCTTCTTGCTTCTGTATTAAAAACTCCATAGGTCACGGTTACCAGCCTATCAAGTACAATTGCCATGCTGACCGTGACAAGCTTTAAAATTGTGCATTTTGATAGAATACATGAGTCACGGTTACTAGGAAATTTCTGGTAATCGTGAGGTACCTAAAAATCACAAAATTCTGTCAAAAACTCTCAAAAATCACACAAAAAACTAGAATTAACTGAAAATCGGATAAATTATTAAATGCTAGTAAAAACAAAGCAAAAGATGCTAAAAGATCAATGAAAACTAGACTCAAATTAAACTAAAACTAAATACTGAAATTGAGTTATCAAAATACCCCACACTTAGACTTTGCTTGCCCTCAAGAAAATGAATTATCCACAATCTTGAAAAACTCAAGACTTCAATTCAGAACAGGAAAAATCAGAAGTGCCAGAACAACACTTAGCAGAAGTCACTCAGAAGATTCATAAAAAAGACTCAAATTGATCTATATCAAACAATTTCTCGTGTGTGTGTGTGAGGCTAAAACAAATTTATTTTCCTTCAAAACCAAAACTACCAGTGAATTCCAGCAATCAAGCAAACATAGAATTATGACAATTTTGTGTTTGAAACTTAGAATAGTCATAAGCCTCTCCTTTAGCACCTGAACCACAAGGGTCATCTCCACTAAACAATTTAGAGCAAAATAGGATCACCAGGGCTTACATTAAGGTTGTAATAGGGATAAGGCAAAGGTTCCAAGAATTTTATAAGTTAGCAATACAGAATTAGCCACACTATCCAGAAACACAACCCACCTAACTTTCTCAAGGAACTTCTTCAAAATCCATACCCTATCATCATAAGAATGAAAAATTGATCTTAGGACATTAGTTGGATTCTCAAAATTGTAGGAAGTAAGATAAATGATACTTCCTATAAATGCTAGGTACCCCACACTTATTTTCTGCAATCATGAATCAATTAAAATTTCTGCAGCATTACAACTGATATTTTTTTTGTTTATTTTTTTAGGGTACCAAAAGCACTAATTGTTTATCATCCTTGTCCTGGAATATTTAACACGTTTAAGCTCAATAATTCCTAAAATTTTATTCAACTTTCCCCTTTTTTACTGACAATCATAAATTCATCAAGCCCGACATGCAAATTTCATTACCCAACCTAGAGCAGCCAATTCCAAAATGGGAAAGACAAAAGCATTTAGGCTATATGGTTAAGCATTAGTGCAATAAAAAAATATAGTATGCTTTTAGCATACCAATTAAGCTCAAAGGGGCTAACAATGGTAAAATTTACTAAGGGTAGGTCAAAAGTCATTTAAAAGTTGGTTACCAAAGAAGGCTGCCTGGGTCATATCCTAAACCTTCCTAAATTGAATATTTATTTCGAAGGGTGATGAGGAAGGTTCTAGCTATTCCAAAATTCCTTCACTTAACTGCTTTCACTCACTGGATTTTTATTTATTATTATTAATTTTTTTATTTAGCCTAATGTGCTCATTAAATAAGAAATTGAATGATATATGATTAACTGAGATCAATTTAAAGAAGAAACTCTTCACTGAACAAACTACTGCTCTCTGGCTATCCAGTCTTTTCAACTTATCAGTTCAAAAATGAGTCTAAGCTAATTCAATTCAAGATTAACTGGCAGCTCAAGCTAAAGGTAAGGTAATTAATAACTCAATGGAAAAAAATATTCTAACTTAAATTAAAGATTTTAGAACAAAACAATCTACTTAAAACCAGAAGGAAATGCAAAACATAAAATAAATTAACTTGAAGCAAAACAAACTCCATTAACTCAACACAAACGAACATTCACAATGCAAAAATTTATAAAGAAAGACTAAACAACTGAAAAAAAAATTAAAAAGAGTTGTGGTTCAAGAGTTTCACAATTTCCACCATTTGAATCCCAGATTGTTCCTTTGAATAGATAATCTTCACAAAGCAATCTTTTCACAACAAAATTAACTTCCAACAATTGTTCAAATTTCCACCAAATTTACACAATTCAAAATCATCAATATCAACAAAGGGAAAATATATTCTCCCACCCCACACTTCAAAACCTGCTATCCTTAGCATGGGGCAAACAAAAATTTCAAAAGAGATAGGGGGGAAGGGACTTCCTGCTCAAGGGTTCGGAGGAACTTGGGAATCAAGCCGGGCATTCAAGGCAGCCAATGCTTCAATGATTTGTTGTTATTGATGCTTGAATTCCTCCTGATTAGCAGCCAAAATGTCCATACAGTCCATCAAAGCAGTGTATTGAGCAGAAGACAAAGTGACTGAATTGTGATTCGAGGCAGGTGGAGGATGATACAGGCTGCACTCCATCTTATGCAAGTATTCTTCTCTACTGGTTAGCCTGAACCCATGCTCCATAGTCACATCATCAACCATTATCTTCATGTTCTTTAGCATCTTGGCATCAATGTAAGCAGCTGCAGGGAGGCTTTTGTCAATATCCAATGGATGCCCGAAATGTCTGGCAATCATGGTCACCCATCCACCAAAGGAGATCTTCTTTACTTTAGTCGGTTTTTGTTGCATCTCCTCGAGTTTATTCCACCAATGATATGCTCAATTGATGCGGCAATGTCGCACCATGCAAGAAAGTATGAGAGCCTCTGGGAGATTGATCTGCCCTACACTCTGCATATGAGACATGAAAGACATAAAAAATAAGCGATGTAAAATTCTCAAAGCATGATCCCGCAGTAAATGAGATTTAGTGGTGCCGGCCACATAAGAGCCTCCAATCAGCGGGTCTCTTATGTCTTCCCAAGCTCTGTCTTTTGAATGATCTTCATAAGCATAGATCCTATCTGGTGGAAATCCTAGAGCGTCAGTGACTTCAGCCAAAGATACTTCATAGAATTTTCCTTCCAAGAAAAAGGTCACCATATTGGGACTGTTACCATGCTCGAAATGAAATTGCACTGTAGAAAGGAAGTCTCTAGTCAAATCTGGATAAACCAATTCCCTGCAGTTAAAGAATCTTCCCCAACCGATGGCTACAATGTGGCTCTCAATCTCCCCCTTGATCCCCAGCTTTTCCAGCATACTCAAATTGAGATAAACTGAAGGTAGGTACTCGCAGTTGGAGAATATATCATAGTTAGTCTGCATCTTTTCGGGAACCCAGCTCGGTATTCTTGGTCCTTTCTTCTTTCATGGCTTCTGTTGCACAGGGGTTGGCTGTGGTTGCTGACTAGCTTCGACATGCTCTTTAGATGGTAAGGGTTGGCTGGTAAGTGGGAGGATTTCTTGTGCTTGAGAAGAACTGGAAGCACGAGCTCTTTTAGGAGCCACTACCCAAAAACAACAAAATTGAAAGTTTACAACGTTAGGAAAGGAAAATAAACACAAATATAGCAGGAATAGATGAGAATGCATATATAAATTTATGTCACACACAAGTTCCTTAGAGGTACGTGGCACTCAACCACGATGATCGAGTCATCCTTTGGAAACCAGTAGCCCGCAGGTCGAATCGTTTCAACCTATATACCTCAAGGACAGAAATGGCACACATATGCAGGTAAATGCAATTGTTAACTTAGACAAAAAAAAATTATTGATTTGGCATGCTTATTTGAGCATGAAATATGCTTGATAGATGTGCAACAGTTCCAAATCATCTACAGTAATTGGATCACAATGTCAAAACAAGTCATGGTAAAGCAATGCGTTTAACAACACTTAATAAATCTGTAGGCATGACAATTTCCATCTATCAGTGTATGCATTCAAGCAAGAATTCAACAATTTCACTCATCATATTCAATAAGAAGAAAAATGCAGTGCACTAAAAAGAAAAAGAACAAGGTTCAACTTGCAAAAATTAGGCAAGATAGGAAATGAAAATTAAAAGTGCTTCAAGGACATACACAAAACACAATATAACAAAATGACCAAACAAATGCCATCACTTCTCTCAATCAAATGACACACATAAAAATTAAAAGAGAGAACAAAAAGGAAAAAGAAATGAAAATGAGGGAGGATACGAGAACATACCTATGGGCTGTGTACCTCACATACAAAATTCATCCATAATAATACACAGGTAAGACTCACAAAGGAAAAACAAAACCAAAAACAAACCAAAACAGAGAAAAACACACTAAAAAATAATAAAAAATAAAATAAAGAAATAACTCCATAAAAATACGAAAGCAGAATAAATCGTAAACAGAAATGAAAAACTTAATTAAACAACAACATGACAATCAAAAAGCAAAAATCTCTGATTTTATATATATATATATATATATAAAACAAATTAAGAGAACATTTTGAGGAAGGTGAAAACGAGAACAACAAATCAAATCAAAAGACAAAAACAACTACAACAATTGCTTGAAAGAAAATTAAATAAAAAGAAAGCACACTAAACTTCCCGAAAAATAAAAATAAAATAAAACAAAATAAAATAAAATATATAAATAATTAGAAAGGGAAGGAAACTTACTTGATTGATGATGATGATGATGGAGAAAATAAAGGAACTAAAACAATCACAATCATAAAAAAAATTGTTAGAAAAACCAACGAAAATAAAGAAGAAAAGAAGAAGAAAACAAAGAAGAAACAGAAGAAGAAGAAGAAGAACGAAAAAGAAGAAGAAGAAGAAGAAGAACGAAAAAGAAGAAATAAAAACAAGGGAAAACATGTTTCAACACTAGATCTAAATAATAAGAAAGAAGAAAAAGAAAAACGAGAAGAAAATAAACTTACTGGAGAAGATGGCGGCTAGCGGCGGAGAACGGCAAAGGAGAAGAGTGGGGGAGGGAGAAGAGAGAAAAAGAGAGAGAGAGAGAGGGAGAGAGAAAAACGAAATGAAAAGAAATAAAAAATAATGAAATAGGGTTTTTAAAATTAGGGTTTCGTTTTTTTCATTTTTTTTAAACAACACGGTTACTATGAATATCATAGTAACCGTGAGGTAACTCAATAAAAGTTTTTGGACTAAAAACTGACCCGGGTCATGGTTACTATAAATTTCATAGTAACCTTGAGATAAAATGGAATTTGCTTCTGGACTAAAACGAAGGTATCTCACGGTCATCATGAAAATCATAGTAACCGTGAGATAAAACACAAATTGCTACTGGAACAAAATTGAACATTGGTCACGGTTACTATGAAAACCATAGTAACTGTGAGATAAAATGGATTCCAGTTCTGTACCAAATTGAAGGAACCTCACGATTACTAAGATAAGCTTAGTAACCATGAGCCCCTAAAATTATTGAAAAATTTTTATTTTTTCTCATTCTCTCCTAACAATTAAACAAAACTTTCTTCTCCACTAAATTTCCAGAAAACACACACAAATTGAATGAAACTCACAATCCTTGAACCACTACCCTTAACACAACTATTAATAAGAAACTAACACAAAACATTGTTCAAAGGTATGAGTTAGAGGTAGTTCTGCATTTATCAAGTCCGCAGCTGGACTTTCAAATACCGTCAAGGGTCTTGAAGAGTGACAATCACTGAAGAACCTTCAAATGTTGGTTCGAAATAGGGCTTCATATGATATCCATTCACCTTGAATTCTTTTTCATCTCTCGGGTGTTTGAGAGTCACCACCCTAAATTTATCTGCTCTTACTAGCACATAGGGCCCTTTCCACCTTGATTTAAGTTTCCCTAGGAATAGTCTCAATCTACTATCATAAAGCAGCACTTTCATTCCTAGTATAAGTTCCTTCTTGGCTATTCTTCGATCATGCCACTTCTTTGTGTTGTCTTTGTATTTCTTGGCATGTTCATAAGCCCAGAATCGAATCTCCTCCAATTCGTTCAACTGCAAAGACCTGCACTTTCCTACATTTTCAAGGTTAAGATTTAAAAACTTAGTAGCCCAATAAGCATTGTGCTCTAATTCCACCGGTAAGTGATAGGATTTTTCAAACACCAACCTAAAAGGCGACATTCCTATTGGTGTTTTAAAAGCTATCCTATAAGCCCACAAAGCCTCATCTAACTTAAGGTACCAATCCTTCCTAGATGCATTGACCGTTTTCTCCAAGATTGCCTTCAACTCTTGGTTAGAAACCTCAACTTGCCCATTAGCTTGGGCATGATATGGGGTAGTTATTTTGTGCCTCACTCCGAATCTTTTCAATAAGGCTTTGAATTGGTGGTTGACAAAATATTTTCCACCATCACTAATAATAGCTCTCGGGGCTCCATAGTGGGTGAATATATTCTTCCTTAAGAATTCTAAAACAACATTTGCATCGCAAGTCCTAGTGGCTATAACTTCTATCCATTTACTCATATAATCGACTGCCACTAAGATATATTCAAACCCGTAAGAAATTGGAAAAGGCCCCATGAAATCTATCCCCCATAAGTCAAACAGTTCAACCTCAAGCATGTTAGTCAATGGCATCTAATCTCTCCTGGTTATATTTCCCACCCTTTGACATCGATCACAGGTTTGAATGAACATTTCAACATCATGAAATAAGGTGGGCCAATAAAACCTAGAAGAAAGAATTTTCGATACCGTTCTGTTAGGGCCATGATGTCCACCAGCTTTCCCACTGTGATAGGCTTGCATGATTTCTACTTGCTCCTCCTTGGGAATGCACCTTTTGAGAACTTGATCAACACAAAGACGGAAGAGGTAAGGATCATCCCAGATGTAGTGCTTCACATCAGCTTTAAGCTTCTTCCTTTGCTACCATGTGAAGTCTCTTGGTATATAACCTCCTACAAGAAAATTTGCAACATCAGCGAACCAAGGTAAAGAAACTTTACAAACAAATAATGCACAAATTCGTTCATCAAGGAATAAATTCGAAATCTGCCCTTTTTCAATATGATCATGCTCCATTCTTGACAGATGATCTGCTACATGGTTTTCTGCCCCCTTCTTGTCTTTAATCTCTAAATCGAACTCTTGCAATAGGAGTACCCATCTTATCAGTCTTGGCTTGGATTCCTTTTTGGCAAAGAGATGCCTTAGTGCTGCATGATCAGACCACATCACAATCTTCGCTCCTAGTAGATATGGTCGAAATTTCTCAAATGCAAATACAATGGCAAGAAGCTCTTTTTCAGATGTGGTATAATTGACTTGAGCTCCTGTTAGAGTGTGGCTCGCATAATAAATAACACAAAAGACTTTCTCTTGCCTTTGACCGAGCACTGCTCCCACTGTAAAATTGCTTGCATCACACATTAGTTTAAATGGCGAATTCCAATCCAGAGATATAATCACCGGAGCTAAAATAAGCCTTTGCTTCAACAATTCAAAGGCCAATAAACATTCATCATCAAAATCAAAAGGAGCATCTTTCATTAACAAATTCGACAAAGGATTCGTAATTTTTGAGAAATCTTTTATAAACCTTCTATAAAAACCTGCATGCCCTAGAAAACTCCTTACTCCCTTAACATTGGTCGGTGGTGGAAGCTTCTCTATGACCTCTATTTTTGCCTTGTCCACCTCAATCCCCTTCTCAAAAATCTTATGCCCCAAAACTATCCCTTCCCTTACCATAAAGTGGCATTTTTCCCAATTTAGTACTAGGTTGGTCTTCTTACACCTACTTAACACTAAGTCGAGATGCTCTAAGCAGCTCTCAAAGTCAAGCCCGTATATGGTAAAGTCATACATAAATACCTCCATAAATTTCTCTATAAAGTCATGAAAAATTGCCATCATGTACCGCTGAAACGTAGCCGGCGCATTGCACAAGCTAAAAGGCATCCTCCTATAGGCGAAAGTGCCATAAGGGAAGGTAAATGTGGTTTTCTCCTGATCTTCAAGGGCTATGGGGACTTGCAGATATCCCGAATACCCATCTAAAAAATAATAGAACCTATTACCTGCTAACCTTTCTAACATCTGATCAATAAATGGCAATGAAAAATGATCTTTTCTGGTGGCATGATTCAATCTCCTATAGTCTATGCACACCCTCCAACCCGTGACCGTCCGAGTGGGGATTAGTTCATCTAATTCATTTTTTACTATTGTCATTCCCCCTTTCTTAGGGACACATTGCACTGGGCTAACCCATTTACTATCAGAGATTTGATAGATTATACCTGAATCAAGCATTTTAAGTACCTCTTTCTTCACAACCTCTTGCATAGCTGGATTGAGCCATCTTTGGGGTTAAGCGACCGGTTTGCAATCCTCCTCCATAAGAATCCGGTGTGTGCAGTAACTCGGATTAATACCCTTCAAGTCTGCTGTCTCCCATCCTATTGCTTCTTTGTGTTTTTTCAACACCTTGAGCAGTGTCTCCTCTTCAACACCTGTCAACAAAGAAGAAATAATCACTGGCTTTTCTTCTCTTTCCAAAAATACATACTTTAAATGAGAAGGAAGAGATTTTAGTTCAGATTTCAATTCTCCCTCTTGCAAAGTGATTTTCTCTTGCTTTGAATTTTCCTCCTCGCAGTCTTTCACCACAGTTGATATTAGTTCTTCTTTTACTCCATCCAATTCTTCATTTTCTAAGGAATGCATCAAACTTGAATTTATTGGATCATTTAGTAGTACTTTTTCTTGCACTTCCTCTACACATTCGTCGATTTTGTCCATGAAGTAGGCTGACTCTTCTAGGTCACTTGATGGATATTTCTGAGACTTGTTCATATCTACCACCAGTTCTTCGTTGTTGAATCGAAGAGTAACCTTTTGCCCATGAACATCAATCAAAGCCTTTGCAGTGTTCAAAAATGGTCTTCCCACGATAAGGGGTACTTTCCTGTCTTCCTCCATTTCCATGACTACAAAATCCACGAGAAAAATGAATTTTCCTACTTTTACCAGTAAGTCCTCAATAACTCCCTTTGGCCTTCTCATCGATCTATCTGCAAGTTGAAGTCGCATTCCTGTTTCCTTGAGATCGCCTAAATTGAGTATCCTGCACATAGAATAAGGCATTAAATTAATCCTGGCTCCTAGATCACATAAAGCGTTTCCAACAAAAGTTTCGCCAATTTCGCAAGGTAGAGTAAAGATACCTGGATCTTTCAATTTCTCCGGGATCTTATTCATTATAATTGCACTACATTTCTCAGTGAGTTGCATAGTTCCATACCCTTCTAATTTCTTTTTATTAGAACAAAGTTCTTTCATAAACTTAGCATAGTTGGGCATGTGTGCTAGGGCTTCAGCAAAAGGCAAGTTAATATGTAATTTCTTAAACATTTCTAGAAACCTAGCCAATTGCTCATTTTTCTTCTCCTTCCTAGCTACAGCAGGAAATGGCAACCTATTGATATCAAGATCCTCTATGTTCGGATTCACGATACTCTTTCCCTTGTCATTCCTTGGAGCATCCACATCTACCTCTACTCTAGAGTTAAAAATACTTACCTTTCGCGTTGGTTCCTCTAATTTAGTTGATGAAGTTGGTGATTTACCTCTTTCTTCCTCTCGTGCTGCTTCCTTGCCACTTCTCAAAGTGATTGCTTTGGCCTCCTCTTTGGAATTACGGTCCACATTTGAAGGAAATGTCCCTGGTTGTCTGTTTGAAATTAAAGTTGCAAGTTGACCCAATTGAGTCTCCAAATTTCTCATTGAAGCATCTTGATTTCGGTTCCATTGCTTTTGAGATTTCCACCTTAAATCTTGACTCGCCATGAATTGTTGTTGGCTATTCATGAAACTAGCAAACATGTCTTCTAAATTTGGCTTTTTTCTTGAATGGGTGGTCGTGATTGAAATCCCGGTGGATGGTATGGTTAAGGTTGATTAGAGTTTTGCCCTTGATGGTGATTTGGTGGATAGGGGACTTGGTAGTGATTGGTGGGGTTGAGCTTAACTATGATAGGCATTTGAGTGGTAAGGTGCTCTTGGTTGTGGTTGAGAAGATGAAGCTTGTTGATTCCCATCCTTCCATGAGAAATTAGGGTGATTCCTCCATCCCTGATTATATGAATTGCTGTAGGGATCATTCCTTCTAAAATCACCTAATGCATTTACATCTCCTACAACTCCTCCTTCTTGGATAACTTGCTCACTTTCACACTGTCCACTCCCTTGATTTACTGTAGCCACATTTTGAACTTTCAAACCACTCAACTCCTTTTTTACCAATTCTAATTGTGCTTTTAATAATGCCACTTCATCCACATTGTGTAACCCTTGCCTCCTTGGGATTGCTCTAGGGGCAGTCCATTGTGAGTCATTTGCCGCCATCTCATCCAACAACTGAAAAGCGTCCTCAGGCAGCTTATTCAAGAAAGATCCTGCCGATGTTGCATCCAATAATGACCTTGTTTGAGGTGTAACTCCCGCATAAAAGATGGTCATCAATTGATAGACAACTATTTCATGATGTGGACAGCTTCTCAATAATCTTCTAAACCTCTCCCATGCCTCTTGAAAAGGCTCTTCATTCATTTGATGGAAACTCATGATGCTATTTCGGATGCTTGCAGTCTTTGTTGGAGGAAATAATCTCATTAAAAACCTTTCTTGCATTTGATCCCATGTCCATATTGACTGACGTGGTAACATTTGTAACCACTCTCTTGCCTTGCCAATCAATGTAAATGGAAACAGCTTCAACCTCACTGCATCCGTACTAACACCCAAAATTTGAACAGTGTCACTAACTTCCAGAAATATGTCGATATGCTGAGCTGGATCCTCTACTTCTGAACCAGAGAACTGATTCCTCTGTACCATGGTAATGGTGGCTGTTTTGAGCTCAAATTGTACTCCTCTCGGTAATACAATTGTTCGGTGATCTTCATTCCACCTTGGCACAACGTAGTCTCTTATGGTCCTTTGCCTAGGCATTTCTTCTCTTCTTGCCCCTGGCATTTGTTCATGTGCCCTCGGCACTTGTTCATTCCCGGGAGGAAACTCATCAAGAGGAGGATCGTGCTCCATCTTGTTATCTCTATTAGCTCTCCTTCTTTGATGTAGGGTCCTCTCGATTTCAGGATCAAAAGGTAGTAATTGCTCTTGTCTTGTTCTATTCATGCACCAATTTCACCTGAAAAGAATCAAGAAAAACAAAATAAGGAAAAGAAAACACATACAAACAATAATCACAGCTTACTAACAACGCCAATTTCCCCGGCAACGGCGCCAAAAACTTGTTGTGACCCTAGCAAGTGCACTAGATCGACAAGTAATAAAGTGGGATATAGTTAGGACCCTCAATACCGAACCCAAGGGAAATGTGTGTGTGAAGACTGTGAAGATTAATTGTAAGCTAAAGAATTCCCAACTGTTTGTGTGTATGAGTTGTTTGATTTAGATAATGTAACTTTAAAGCTTAAGTATGTAATGTAGAGAAATTTAAATTTAGTGTATTAAATTCTGAAAAATTAGCAAATGTAAAAATCTATAGAAATCAAGCGTTGCTCGGGTTTACTTATCCACCCTATACCAAAATGTGAATAAATTTTTACATAAAAGTATACATGAATGAATTCGGGATAACCCTTCTTAACCCAAGCATCCCATTTCGGAGCCAGCTATTCTAGTTACTAAACATCCCATTCTGGAGCCAGCCCAACAACTAGCCTAAACCCGGGTCTAAAATCCTAAGTTCGGTCTACCGTCCCATTCCGGAGCTAGGCAACCCAAAACCCATCTATTTCACTCCCTACTCTAGTTTTAAAATCACAAATACCACACATCTAGAGTCCCATTCCGGAGCCATCCAAAATAGACGATATTCATGATAGAAAAATTGAGCAAAATCATTCATAAACTCACATCTATTAGGCTCAATACCCATCAAGACATATGATAAACACCATTCATCCATGGATACAAAATAACTTAATAGATCGAAAAATCAATGATAAACAAATAAGTACTTGTGAAATAGACCATCCATTCATGTAAAAATCAATTTGAGTTCAAGATTCACATTATGAGTAGGGGATTCAAAGATCCCCAAGCAATAAAAAAGACTACTCACAATCCATAATAAAATGAAAAGAGAAAAAGATAGAATAACCCCTGAAATTCATGGTGAAGAAAACCCAGCTAAATCCAAGCTCTTCAATCTCTTTCTCCAAAGCTTACAGGAAAACTAAGCTTCAAATATGTAGATCTATACTTGTAAACTATATATCTATGTTTAATCTAAGTGTTTTTGTGTAAATCCTACTATTTTCAAGTATATCTATGTATTTATGTGTGTAAAATAAACAAAGAGCTCAAAGAGAGAAGAAAGAAACCCTAAAACCTAAAAATTACCCAAAAACTACCTCCTTCCCGATTTTTCAGAAAACTCTGCCTTATAAAGGTCAACATGGGTCACGGTTACTACCAAATCCGTGGTAACCGTGACCTCTAATGAAAAACCCTCTTTTGATTAAAATGTGTCACGGTTACTACTAAATCCTTAGTAACCGTGAGATTGCTCGGAGCTGAAATTCAAAATTTGGTCACGGTTACCATGAAATTCCTGGTAACCGTGAGATAGTTCTCATCTTCATTCTGGACTAAGAAATTGCCTGCCTCACGGTTACTAGGAAATCCTTAGTAACCGTGAGATGCTTCTCTTCTTGCTTCTGTATTAAAAACTCCATAGGTCACGGTTACCAGCCTATCAAGTATAATTACCATGCTGACCGTGACAAGCTTCAAAATGGTGCGTTTTGACAGAATACATGGGTCACGATTACTAGGAAATTCCTGGTAACCGTGAGGTACCTAAAAATCACAAAATTCTGTCAAAAACTCTCAAAAATCACACAAAAAACTAGAATTAACTAAGAATCGGATAAATTATTAAATGCTAGTAAAAACAAAGCAAAAGATGCTAAAAGATCAATGAAAACTAGACTCAAATTAAACTAAAACTAAATACTGAAATTGAGTTATCAACTATATCTACCCTTTTTATATTAGTTTCTTCACTAATTTAAATTCATACTAGCTTAATTCATCATGGTATCAAGTTATATCAAGTTATTTCACCCATTAACTCTAAATTTCATAGTTACATAATGTAATTATTAAGGAAAAATTCACTAAATAAATGAAATTAAATGTAAATTGTATCCACTAACCTTATTTGAGTCTCCTTGATGTCTATTCCACCTTATCCTTGCCTTTTCCTTCCTTAGAATGGCCTTCCCCTTTTGGTTCCTCTTTTGGCCAAAATTTCAAGGAATAAAAACACTAGTTTAGCTCATTAATTTGGACAATATAAAATCACTAACATGCTCTCCTAATCCTACTCTATATTCTGGAACAAAATCTTACCTAAATTCTAGCTCAATCTTTCAAAATTACTAAAGTGCATTTAAGGATTTTTACCTTATCCCTTATTTTTCTTGGCCTTCCCTTGGTGCAAGTTCTTTTCTATGTGAAATAGCAGTAATTTCTGAGCATGGGAGTGTAATTTTAGCTAAATATGTGGAGAGACGAGGCTTAGGAAAAAGAAAAATAGGGAAAAGGGTGAGAAAGTGGGTGTCTCGGATTTGTGGGTGAAAAAGGATGAAGATGATTGATTTTTCCAGAGATTTCCTGTGGGTTTCATCCTTATATAGGGTGTTAAAAATCTGCAAAATGAGAGGCCAAGATTAATTATGTAACTATTTAATCCAATGGCCTTTAATTTGGCCACTTGTCACTCATCTAAGGTATTAGGCTTATCCTACCATTATGATCTCACATACACATGATCCTTACATCAAAATATCATCTCCTATAAAATTTCATTGTCAAATTCCCGGATTTGACCCTCCTAATGACCTGATTTCGGTTTTTCACTCCGAAATATGAATTTTTGATCCTGATATCAGATTGCCTTGAAATTTTTCCCCGAGTGTCACTATATATTCAAAAACATATGGTAAAAATTTCAGCTCATTCCATTATCGTTTCGATATACTTTTAGCTTTAATGTCCTGTGAGGCCAATCCGAAACCCAAATTTTCAGAATTCTCAGAATTGATATTTTTCAGTTTTTTGTGTGTCACTAAACTATGAATAGCATGTATATGAAATTTGAATTCAATCAGAGGTCTCTAAGGCCTCTAATTGCTTTGTTAAGTCTTAGTCAAACCTACGCCGGATCGTGAAATTTTTCTTCTTTTGCCTTTTTGGAGGTCTATTTGACCTCAATTATCACTTAAATTATACCACTAGACTCCATTTCACACGTACTTCCATATTTGACATTACTCTCACCTTGCCCGTCAGGTCATCCATCCTCGAATTTTTCTGGCCCGGGCACATTTAATTGTGCACTCTTTCAAATTTTTCTATCATTATCAATTCTAATTACTACTAAACTTATCATAAAATAATTAATCATGCGTAATAATAAATCATGCACAACAAATGATAATTTGGGGGCGTTACAAGTTGGATCCAGATGTTGTAGAGGGTAAGGATCTTCTTAGTAGGAGAAGAGTAGAAAAGTTTATTATGATCCAAAATATAAGGTGACAATTGGGAACTTGGGATGATTTTTGAGAATGTTGTGCAATATAGGATAGCAGTTGCTAACTATACAGTTGAAAATGGTGTTCAACTAAAGGTTAGACCTAATGAGAAGCATAGTGTAAGGGTTAACTGTAAAGTAGAGAGGTGTGAGTGGGAATTATATGCTAGTATAGCGGCAGATTCAAGGGATTTCAAGATTAGGATATAATCCTCATCATCATTGCTCCAAAAAGAATAAAAACAAGCACTGTACTTCAACATTCATAGCAAAAAAGTTGGAACAAAGAATATTATCTCAATCTAAGATAAAGATATGGAAGATTCAAGATTTAGTTAGAGAAAATTTGGGTCTTTATATTGGTAGGACATTATGCATAAGGGCTAAGATGATGGTGATAAATAAGTTCAAGTGGGATTGGAATCTTGAGTGTAGTAGGTTAGCTAACTATGCTACTATTTTGTGATATAAGCAGTTTGAAACAATGTATTTTGCAATAGTTGGCTGATTTGTACAATCAGGATTATGCAGTCTTACTACTTTTTATTGAACAATTTGTACAATCAGTGTGCCGATCCTTTTATGGCAATGATACATGGACTTCAGTATATTGTGTCAATGTATTTTTCAGTTTCATTATTTGTTGCATCTACTATAGATGGTTTGAAATTGTTGGCCAAATTTGTATAGTTGCTTCCTTGATTGTTTCTGAAAGTAAAAGGTTGTCAAATAATTAGGAATAGCTACAGGGATTATGTATATTAGCACAGAAGCCAAGTAGCCAGTTCCTAGTCATGTATCATTTGGAAATGTTAGAAGTAGCAGGCAATCCCAACTGGTCAAGTCAAATATCCTCATTAGAAGAATGTTATTACTATATGGAGATTAGGTGACAGGTATAAAACATACAACAAAAAAAAAATCTTGCAAGAAAAGAATATTCAAATTTAGAGAATCTAGATTCTATTGGCAGGCAGATAATTTCCTTGAGCTTTTGCAAGTAGGCAGATAATTAGTATCAAAAGTATGCTAGTATGAGGTGTTGTAATTAAAATATATTAACTTTTCTCTTTGGTGTTGTCTCAACTATGATTAATAGAGTCGACGCCTAAGAAGCATTCATAATTTTGTTTTAGTATAAAATCCTATACAAAGAATTTTGTAGGCGCTGCATTAAAGAGATTGAAGAAGAGATAAAAAATGGTAATTTCTGTGAATTTATAAAAGCATTGTGGTGTTTCTTGTAGCTTTTGGCATTACTGATAGGTCTAGTGAATATGGGAAAAACACCACTCCGAATTAGGAACTTATAAAGTTAACTTCATGTGCATCGACAGCACGAAGTCTAGATGCTTCAGTTTCGCTGAGTGCTGTGCTGCTCAGAAAGAGATAATATGGCTACCAAACCTTCCTGCCTATGTGCTGTTCAGTTTTCTGATACAACAAAATCACTTATCTTCCTAGCTCTAGGCTTTTATTCGTTTACTACTCTATAGCACTAAATTTTAATTGTGGATTTTTTTCTCTTTACTTGCAAGTTACATATTGCTTTTAAAAGCAAAGATTTGTAATGGTGCCATCTGATATGTAATATGTTCACTTCTATCTATCAATATGTTAGGGTGTTCAAATCTATATTTACTAATTGGTTTGTAGTTGATTATCCTGATTATTATTGGTTGGTTTGTAGTTGTTGATTATGACTAGGATTATTAATAAATGTAGGGCTCAGTGTAAGGCAATAATAGTATAGCAAAGTTCTGCAATTTGACTATAGCCGACTACATCTTATTTTCACACCTTCTTTATTGGTTTCTTTAAACCTGTAACGTAATACGAAAATCATGCACTTGGATTGGCTTTTTCATTTTTAATTTTGATCCAATAATATAGTACAATAGGATTCAAATAGAAAGCAGAGTGTCTGTAATTACATAAATTAGTAAAGCTTGCATTACCAAAAGCCTTACATCCAACTTAACCAACAATTCAAATTAGATCAACCATCAAAGAAAAAAAAATTACATAAATTGTTAATGTTTGCATTACAGAACCAGCACCCACAACACAAAAATAAAATTGCAAAAATTAACTAAGTCAAACATTTCATTTTGCCTTTCGTTGTCTTTTCCTCCTCTGCCTTATCGTATTGCTTGATCTTATTTAGTAATCCCTATATCACCTTTTTAGCCTAATCAGGGAATTCTTTATTAGCCCATTTAAAGCATCCACAACCCCCTCTCTTCATATACAAATCACAAAACAAAGCATTCAAATTACACACTTTGTTCAGCAATAAAAAAATAGATTATCCATTACTAATTACCTTCCTAAGCTTGCGTACAACAAACCTCATTGCAAGATTTGATTACTTCCATCGAATAGAGAACACTGTATACTCACCACAACAACAGATCTCCACCGGTTGATTCATGGTGCAAGCTTATGCACTGCAGAATTTTGAGATTAAGAAAAATCACAAGAAAAAAGCCAACTGGGATCTGGGATAACAAGAGGATTCAGATGATGAAAGCTAAAAATTCTCCATGATAAGAAGGAAAATAAGAAATTTGGGCGACGGAGACAGGAAGAGAATGAATTTATAGATGAATAGGGAAGAGATGAGGATAGTATTTATATACTGCAAATGTTACCATTGATAATAGGTTTTTAGTTCCTTCACGCACTTCATTTCTCTTGCAAAGTGTAGTCACTGCCATGTCATCAAAAAGTGTCTAAAAGACATGATTATTAAAATCGGATCGGATCGATCGGTTGAACCGGTTTAATCGCGAACCAACAGGCTAACTGATTGGTTCAACTGTATAAATCCGGATTGGCAAAAAATCGAATTGAACCGGAAAACCGGACAAAATCAGGTTTTTGGCTGAAAATTGTAAAAAATTATATTTTTTTTTGTATTTTTTCACCCCCCATATATATATATATATTTTTTTTTCATTATTTATTTATTTGAAAAAATTAGTATTTTAAATTTTAAATATATCACTTTATAATTTAATATGCTTATTATATATTTGGTTCACTGTAATTAAATATTTGTGTGTATATATATATATTAAATTTTTATTATTTATTTATTTGAAAAAAATAGTATTTTAAAGTTTAAGATATCACTTAATAATTTAATATACTTATTATCTATTTGGTTCATTGTAATTATATATATATATGTGTGTGTGTGTGTGTGAAATTTTCATAATTTATTTCTTTGAAAAAATTAGTATTTTAAATTCTAAAAATATCACTTAATAATTTGATATATTTATTATCTATTTGAATTTATTGTAATTAAATATAATTATACTCATATATGCAAGGTTAATATTTTCTGTGTTTGCTTCATTAGTACTCCATCTAGAAAGGAAATTTTTTTCATAATATGATTGTATTTTTATGTTTCTAATATATAATATTCAAAAATTCATAATTAATTACTTTTAATAATAAAATTTAAATTATATTTTGTAACTTATTATTGGAATATTTGTGACATATATTAATGTTTGATGGTTATTTTTTTAATTTTTATACAATAGTATTTATAAAATTATAATAATTTATAATATTTTAAAAATAAAAAAATCGATTGAATCCGGTTGAACCGGTCGAACCACGAACCTCCAACCTCGCCAGTTCTTTATTCGGTCCGATTTTAATAACATTGCTAAAAGATGAGCAATTATGAAGATTGGGTGTTTATTTGATATTTCTAATAGATTGAGTATCAAAATAAACTTTTAAGATAAGGCCGAGAAGATGGAGATGAGTTTACTCTATATATATTTATTTATTTATGTATATATGTCCATATATATGTATATATATTAAGATTATTTAAAAAATTTAGAAAATATTTTTTATTAGTTTTTTAATTTTTTTATTTTAAAAAACTAAAAAATTCATTTTCTATTTTAAAAAATTAACTAAAATAAAAATGATTTTTATTTTCTATTTTTTGTGAATTTTTTTTTTAAGTAAACAGATTTTAAGTATTTTCACTTGACAATGCGACTATCGAGTGCCAACACCGCCAGAGTTCAGTCTTCCACATTAGCCACTCGCCTGATATGAACTCTATCTCAAGAGTTGATTTGTGGCACTTGAAAAAATAAAAAATCAATTGTGATAAAAAAATTGAATAAATATAATTCGATCAATTTAAATATAATAATTTTTAGTTAACACAAAAATTAAATTGTATAATTAAAAATTATTATAAAAATTATTTAATTAATATGTTAATTTCTTTTTTAATAAAAAAAGTCATGTAGAACTTAAAATGAGGTTCACTATTTTTTTTTTTGAAGTCTCATTTGCGTGATGTAGTAATGTGGATCACTGAAAAATAGAATTTGAAATTCACCATTTGCGATGCCCTTGCCCGCATCCTAAATATACAAATTTAGTCTTTCACAACAGTAATGTTCAATCTGTAAAATTTTATTCATGGCAACAAACTTGCACAAGAATTTCTGCGTAAATCTAATATTTATTGTACAGACGAGATTAAATTTCATTTCATTTAACAGTGTGAATATAGCACATTGGTTTATAACTTGGCAATTAGATGATTTAATGTAATTAAATAAAAATTTAAAACCTTAACCTCCTTTTCTCTTTAAAAAAAATTCTAGTCTCTTTTTCTCTTTAAATTCAAAAGTTTTCATTTTTTTATCTAATTTTAAGACTACTCTCTTTCATCTTTCATTTTACTTTTTTTATTAAATTTATATTTATATTTTTCAATTTTTTGCATCTTTTTTTCATTTTTTTATTTTTTATAATAATTTTTAAATCAGTATAAATATAAAATCTTAATTTTATTTGTTATTTTTTATTTATATTTATTTTTTTGTGTTTTGATTTCAATAAATTCAAATCTAAAATTTTTATTTTAGATTTAATTTTCTTATTTGTCCATATTTTATTTGTGTTTTTATAACTCCGGTTTATTTAGTTAATATTGAAAGCAATTTAACTTTTTATCATGTAAGTTTGTTGTGCATATTTAGAGGTTATTGTCTTGTTTTATAGAAGTTTTTATCATTTTGCAATGAATTTTTTTATAAATAATAGATAAATTGAATTTTTGACTAAAAAGCAGATTGTTAAGGTATGTTACTATTATTTACTATTTTTGTCGAAAAAATTTAAAAATATATTTCAGTAACTTCATTATTTTCGTTCATTTTATATATTTTTAAATTTTATAAGTTAATTTGTAATTTTTAAATATGTTTTTTATATTATTAATGAAAATTTAATTTGCATTCAAAAAAATTAAAATTTAAACTAAATTATTTCTGAAATATTTCCATGTGACAATTTTCTCGATACTTGATGGTAAAATTGCATTTCTACTCATTTTGGAGGAGCTAAGCGAAAATACGGAAAAGAGCAAGGCGGCATGGATAAATATAAAAGGCTTACGATCCGTGCAGGTGAGTTCAGACTATCAGTTGGCGCTCGCTGAAATAATTTGAACGGTTAGCGACGTCGTATCAACAAAACCTCGGCATCAATACTACTGTTCGGAGTAGGATTTTCCAGATTCCCGTCCATGGCGTCTGATTCTCCTCGGGCACGAATCGATCAGGTCTTTCATTTTATTCTCTCAAAAACGCTAAACTTTTTTTATTTTTCAATTTCAAAATTATTTATCTATACGCTTGCGCAAGAACATTGATCCTGTCGAGAAAAACTACGCCGCTAAAATATGTCACGGTTAAAAAGAATGGAGATATTTGAGATCTGAATTTTAGATTTTTTTATATAGTGACTGAGTATTACTCTTCTTTCAGTCAAGAGAGCTTAAAGATTCCTTGATAATGAAAATCTTTATTTCAGTGCTAGGTCTGGAACAAAATGAGTGGCTTAGTTGTTTAATTGCAATCATTTCTTATTAAAATAATATAATCTATGCAGCTGAACGCAATGTGACTTGTTTCTCTTGTGTCTGAGACTGTCTCATGCAGTTTTTTGCTTCCAAAAAGAGGAAGTCTTCTTCTCCTGGTTTGAAGAATCTGCAATCTCAAAAGGATGCAAGAATTGCAGCAGAAGGGTCTCCAAGTGCAAAAGGATCTTTGGACAATTACTTGGTAAATTCACAAGACCAGAACCACGATGCCAGGCTTTTGTCTGCAACTTATAGTTTTTTGCCCAGGAAAGAATTGGTTAATAGAAATCTGGGTTTGGAGATTAACAATATCTCCGAGAATGAAAATAAGGAGTTCTTTTCACTAGCTAAAAGGGACTCCAACACTCCTGGAGTAATTGGAAGTATTCAGAAGGAAACATCTCAGGGTTCATCAAATGCTGGCAACGTTGCAGCTGAATGCAATGCAAAAACCCTCTCAGTTTCAAGGTGCAGCGAAGAAAACTTAGAACTAAAACAGTTTGCAAATGATTTTTTGTCTTTGTACTGTAGGTACTGTATTTTAAATGCGACAATATATCCTTAAGTTTAAATGGCAACGTCACTGTGTTTGGTTTAGTTTTGTAATTCATTTTAGTCATTTTTCCTATTTAGTGAACTCCAATCAACTGCAACTTCACCATCAAAGCCAGAGCTGAAATACCATAAGAGATATGGTAGTCCTTCATTAGTGGGCGATGATGATAAAACATCAAAGAAAAGGAATTGCATAACTAGCCAATCGCATTCAGATGGCAAAATTGCTTTATCCATTGAGAAGAAGACTGAAAACAAGCAATCTACTGCAAATGTAAAAGCCGAAATCCCACATTTCTTTGGATCTGGAGAGGTAAAAGTAGTTTCAAATACAAATGTGTGTGTGGATTTGTGTATCTGTTTATGTGTAATTAATATGAGTATTTTTGGCTTCCCTTTTATTTTCCTGGCAGGCTGGCTTAAGAAAGTGCAACAGGGTGTCCGAATCAACTGCTGATGCAGCTGAATGCTGTACACCAGCCTCATCAATGGTAAAAAATTTTGTTCGTAAAACTCCCAAGTCAACTCGTGGAAGCTCCATTTTTTCACCAGGAGACGCATTCTGGAATGAAGCAATTCAAATTGCTGATGGTTTGTTTGCTGAAGCTGATAATCTGGATACTCTTGTTGCTGAACATGCAAATAATGGAAGCTGTGTTGCCAAGTTGAGGGAAAATTTGGATGAAGCAATCAGCAATGGTTGGCAGTTGGAAAACAGAGCTTCTCTGGAGTTATCAACGACACGGATGAGAGATTCAGTGAATGAAGCATCTCCATTGCCTGTCAAACACCTTGACTTTATGTTTGAGGACAGAAACTTTGATGCTAGTTCTCCTTTAAGTGTTGCAAAGAATTTAAATCCCCAGAAATGCGGTGAACAATCTGCATGTTGTTCTGTAAACATGAAAAGTTCACGAATTGGTAAAGTTGCAATGCAAAGTGAATTACAAATAAATGAGATGTATGAAGCACAAGATACCGAGTCTGTTCATCCAGTGATCAAAAGAGAAGCATGTTTGCTTCCAGATAATGATCTCATTACATCTAATTCAGCAATAGATGAAATCAGGAATTCTGTTCCTAATAATGGACACTCTGAAGCTAGCACTCCTTCAAGTATTGTGTCCCTCAAAGACCGACTAGATCTTGGTAATTGGCTTCCTTCAGAAGTTTGCAGCATATATAAAAGGAGAGGAATTTCAAAACTGTACCCTTGGCAGGTATTTTGAACCTTTTAGTGATAATGGTACAGATGATAGTTGCCTGCGTATGATAATATTGTTCATTGTTAAATCTTAGCAAATCAGTGAAAAAGTTGGCCATCATTTCTTATTTATGTAGTTCAAGTTCCTTACCACAGACTATCCTCATGCTGCCAAATAAAATACATTAATAATTTATATTTTTATAATGGGGTATAGATCTGGGTCTGGTCTTGATCGATTATTATTGGTTTTACCTCCTTTTTCCTAAAAGTGCACAAGTAGAGATTTGAAAAAGTTATCATTGTAAATGTCATGATAGGATAATACCATAAGTGGAATAGAGGGGCTATAATATATTATTCATGAAGGTGGCACGAGTAATTGGAAAAGTGGAATTTAGGTTTGGATAAGGTAGTAGGACTCTTCTCTTTATGCTCTGTCTTTCTCTCTCTCTCTCTTACTTTTTTTATTATTATTTTTCTCTAAATTCTTGGTGAACTTAGTGTTTAAAGGGCTCATTGGTTGTTGCGCATTCCTTTTCTTATTATTTTCTGTCAAGCATTTTTTTGTTATTTGTTTTTTCAGCATTAGGGGGACTTTTAGTTCTTGGATTTTGTAATGAAATAAATGTGGGTTTTTTTTTTATATATTTCACTTGTATAGCAGTAACAGGAGTCAGTTACTTAAGTTTTTTTTTTTCCTCTTTATATTCATTCATATGTTAAGTTTTTTTATCCATCTTTATATTCATTCATATTCTTTTAGCCAAATGTTTATACATTCCATTTCCCAGGTTGACTGTCTTCAGGTGGACGGAGTTTTACAGAGAAGGAATCTTGTTTATTGTGCATCTACAAGGTACTTAATTATGCATTTGAATTCATCTTAACTTCTTTTGCAGATTATCCATGATAGATATACACTTATTTTGTTTTCTCTTGCATCAGAAAGACTGTTTCATAGATTAACCAGTGAAAGCCAAAGAAATGTTAGTCTGTATTATTAAATTCTCATTAATTTTCACTTAAACTTATTTGTGCTGCCACAGTGCTGGAAAAAGTTTTGTTGCTGAAATATTGATGCTGCGGCGGGTCATATCAACGGGGAAGATTTCACTGCTTGTACTTCCTTATGTATCAATTTGTGCAGAAAAGGTCTCATAATTTTCATCTGGATTTAGTAGATGTTATTACTTTTATGTGTTTTGTCACAGCAATTACAGATACCATGCATGTTAGACCTTTGTACTGGTTGGTCCAGGCTGAACATCTGGAGGGGCTCTTAGAACCACTTGGCAAGCATGTTAGGAGTTATTATGGAAGCCAAGGTGGCGGAACACTTCCCAAAGATACATCTGTAGCTGTCTGCACAATAGAGAAAGCGAACTTCCTAATAAACAGACTGCTAGAAGAAGGGCGGCTGTCAGAAATTGGAATTATTGTGATTGATGAACTGCACATGGTACTTTGAATCTGTGATCCTATTATTGTGAAACCCTTTGTATAATACATTTTATACATGTTAAACATAGGTTAACCATTGCTCCAAATGTAACTCATTTATATTTGTTGATGTTATATGTATGGATGATTTCATGCTTATGTTTGTTGACAGGTTGGTGATCAGAGTAGAGGTTACCTTTTGGAACTTATGTTGACAAAGCTTCGTTATGCTGCTGGAGAAGGCAATTCAGAATCTAGCAGTGGAGAAAGCTCAGGAACAAGCAGTAAGAATGATGCTATTCACGGGCTGCAAATTGTCGGGATGAGTGCAACAATGCCAAATGTAGCAGCAGTTGCTGATTGGCTTCAAGTAGGTGGCATCGCTGTATAATTTTCTGATTGTCATACTTTTTGCTGGTGGCCTTTCAGACTTGGTGATATTCTGTTCTGAGTAAATAGAGAGATTGCACTACAAAATTTGGCACAACAATTTAATACGTACTTCTATACTGCATAATGACTTATTCTTGTCTTACTTGCAGACAGTATAAATAATTTTTTCATTGCAATGTTGCCTTATCTTTGCACAAATTTCTTTGCAGGCAGCATTATACCAGACAGATTTTCGACCTGTTCCACTTGAGGAGTTTATCAAAGTTGGCAACACCATTTATGACAAGAAAATGGATATCGTTAGAACTATTCCAAGGGCAGTGGACCTAGGTGGTAAAGATCCAGATCATATTGTGGAACTTTGCAATGAGGTAGGGACTTTTCACTGTATTTTATATGGGTGAATACGTGGCTGGTAATTACTTGAGAGTTGAAGAACATGAATTATTATTTACATGTATCAGGTTGTTCAAGAGGGTCATTCAGTGCTAATATTTTGTTCTAGTCGGAAAGGATGCGAATCAACTGCTAAGCATGTTTCCAAATTTCTGAAGAAGTTTCCTGTCAACATACAGAATGATGGTGATTTCCTTGATATAGCTTCAGCTATTGATGCATTGAGAAGATGCCCTGTAGGATTGGATCCTACTTTAGAAGAAACTCTCCCTTCTGGTGTTGCCTATCATCATGCTGGCCTCACGGTATGGCTTCATCTCATCTTCCATAACTTCTGACTTGTTGCTCATAGGTCTATTCTCCTTATTTTCATTCTAGTTTAGTATTGGTTTAGAGGTTTGCTTAGATTTCAGAATCAGCTGGTCTGGTGTTATAGTTTCTACTGTTGCATGTTACAATATTGAAGGGTTAGGCTGTTCTGTTGTTATCTTACAGGTCGAAGAAAGAGAAATAATTGAAAGCTGCTATCGTAAAGGCCTTTTACGTGTCTTAACAGCTACATCCACTTTAGCTGCTGGGGTTAACCTGCCAGCTAGGAGGGTCATTTTTCGACAGCCCAGAATTGGCTGTGATTTTATTGATGGGACAAGGTATAGACAGATGGCTGGTCGGGCTGGTCGGACTGGGATAGATACTAAAGGAGAAAGTGTATGTTTGATTTTCTTTTTGCTTTTCATACATTCCCCCTGCAATCTATTCTTCATTGTTCTCAATCCACTGCTCTAGCTTGTTCATCATACATTGAATATTTTATGCCTTGTTTCATTCTTTTGGCTATATTTCAAAATATTCCATTCCATTTCCATTCCATTTAATGAGCAATTAGGTTAGGAGGTAGACAATCTCTAATAAAAAAAATACCATTTTATCATTTGCAATTGCATGTTTTTTCATGTTCAGATACTGATCTGCAAACCTGGGGAACTCAAAAGGATTATTGGTCTGCTTAATGAAAGCTGTCCGCCATTACAGTCTTGTCTTTCTGAAGATAAGAATGGAATGACTCATGCAATTTTAGAAGTTGTGGCTGGTGGAATTGTACAAACTGCTAATGATATCCATCGTTACGTAAGATGTACTCTTCTCAATTCTACGAAACCATTCAGCGATGTTGTGAAATCAGCACAGGATTCTCTTCGGTGGTTATGTCACAGAAAATTTCTTGAATGGAGTGAAGATACAAAGTTATATAGCACCACACCCCTTGGACGTGCAGCCTTTGGAAGTTCTCTTTGCCCAGAAGAATCACTTGTAAATATTTGTTTCATAACTTTATTTCAGTTACATTCTATTGCTAACCAATTTTTCCAAGTCCTTTCTTTTCGCTCTCCCTTTTCTTTCCGGAATGGTTTGAGTTTGGTTTCCCTGGTCTGAGCGGGATTCTTTGTTAATTCACTGGCTAAACCAATTAGTTGGGGCTTGTGCATGCATTGATTATGTTTATCTAATTGATTTCCTAGATTGTTCTAAATGACCTTTCAAGAGCAAGAGAAGGATTCGTGCTTGCATCTGATTTACATTTAGTGTACTTAGCTACACCAATCAATGTTGAAGTGGAGCCAGATTGGGAATTGTATTATGAAAGGTTTATGGAGTTGTCGCCTCTCGATAAGGTAATATTGCTTCTCTTGTTCACTCTTTTTCAGGTATGCATGAGATTTTTTGGGCCTGTTTTTAAGGCATCTAATCATTGTATCAGTTCGTTTATAGGCTTTGGTTTTTTAATCACTGTGTTCTTTTGGCATGCACATGAAAGTATATAAAATTCCCAGAACCTGTGTTCCATGGGCTTTGCACACATTAGATTGTCCAAATAGATTCTGTTCCCTTGATTTTTCATGCTTTAAAAAGGATTCATGCTCAAGCATAAAACTACTGAATTCTAAAATTGAGTTTATGTTGGTTTCTTCTTCAGTCACTAAGCTCTTTTTGTTTCTGTGCTTGGGTACAAGTAGAGTTTTACGGCCTATGGGAGTATCTGTTAATTGATAACTTTTCTTTCTTCTGCTTTTGTAATGTAGTTTCCTACATCTTACCTTTTTGTTTACCCCTCTCTTTTTTTCAATGGCATGAAGTCTGTTGGAAATCGAGTTGGAGTTTTGGAACCATTTTTGATGCGTATGGCACATGGAGCACCTACGCGCACGTGGCACAGACCAACTGATAACATGAAAAAGTCACATGGAAAGTTACAAAATCAATGTGGGAATGCAAACAACAAAATTATTTCAGATGAACAATCACTCCGAGTGTGCAAGCGATTTTATGTTGCTCTTATTCTGTCCAGGCTGGTGCAGGTGTTACAATCTTTTATCCTTTCTTCTTTCTCTATGGTGCTTAATATTGTAAGCGAAATGTGGTCATCATTCCTTTGCTTAAATTCTTTCTAGAAGAAAATATGTATACATTCTCATGTGTGGCACTTGTATTTTTTCACATATTAGTGGCAAGTATTTGTGGCTTTTTTTTCAAAGAAAAGATGTATATATAAACCTATGTACTGCTATTTGGCCTCATATAACATAAATGTTATATTTGTCTGCATGATATACTGAATGTGATTCCAATACCTTTGCATACTATAACATGTGAATTTTGGTTTTTTTTTTTCTTTGGTGCTTTGCTAATTACATTTTCAAATCTTGGAGTAAAGGAAACACCTGTTGCTGAAGTTTGTGAAGCTTTTAAGGTTGCCAGAGGCATGGTTCAAGCCTTGCAAGAAAATTCTGGAAGGTTTGCATCTATGGTTTCTTTATTTTGTGAAAGACTGGGATGGCATGATCTGGAAGGCTTAATTGCCAAGTTCCAAAATCGTGTTTCATTTGGCGTTAGGGCTGAGATTGTGGAGCTTACCACCATTCCATATGTCAAGGTAGCTAGCTTCTACTTTTTCTCTATGCTTTGGTAATCATCCTAATCTGTTTACAGGCCTTTTCTGGTGGGTCATTAATTAGATAGATCTTTGTTTATTGCTTTATTTTTAGGGTTCTCGAGCAAGAGCGCTGTATAAAGCAGCATTGCGTACACCTCTTGCTATTGCTGAAGCATCTATCTTGGAAATAGTTAAGGCTCTTTTTGAATCTTCATCATGGGCAGCTCAAGGTGAATCTGTTGGAACTTTGACTAATTGCTTCTTATGTACTGATTCCAGTAGATGAATGCCTTCCCGATTTATTTCAGCTTATATTTCCTTGCTAAAGGATTGCTGTGATATAATTGATTATTATTATTATTTTTTTGCTTAATATAGAACTAATATGCAATTTTGAAGAATTTATTCCAAGACTTTTAGCCATTTTGATGAGTTGAAGCTTCATATATCTGAAAATGTTATTATGATCTGTGGTGTCGGTAGAAAGTAATTAAAATCACGTGAACCATCATGTCAAGGATCCTTCACAGGGTTTTGTGTACTTTAGTTTAGTTTGCACCTCAATGGAGTGTATGCCTTTTTGGCATTAGCTTGCAAGGACTTCTAGTTAAACTGGTTTAAGTTGCTTGGCAATTCAAGTTGGATACCCACTTTGTTCACATGCATGCAAGTCGAAATGGGCTAATATTTGACATGGAAGGATACGTGCATGCTTGTTCGTATTTATGAGTACACTAATGTGCTTACTATATGTTTGTAGATTACTTGCATATGCCCTTGTTTGTTTTATGTTATGCATTTTCACTCAATAGTTGAGTCTTTGGTACTGGGTTTTTGTTTCAAGTTGAGCTTTCATGATTAGTAATTGGATTCAATTTTGGCTAGTGTTCAGTTTTTCAATTTGAGTTAGGTTTGAAATCTTATATGACAATATTTTCGTTCAACTTTCTGGCTTTACATAAATTTAGTTTTTAATTCTGGATATCATGGTTTAACATGAAGTGCTTAACGTTTAGGATTGTTATTCCAAGCCCTAGGTTTTAATAAAGTAATTTTTGATTGTCAAAGCATGAACCACTGGTTTCTTTGTAAATTTTTCTGTTCAATAATTTTATCTAATTTTGAATTTGAACTTTTGGACTTTAGGCATTGTTATGATATGTACAGCTGTTAGCTTAATTATAGGGATTGATTGTTAGCTTAATTATAGGAAAATTGTTAGGGATTTGTTTCCTAATTCAACTCTTGTAAACAATATAAATACCTGTATATTTTCAATGGAAGATGTAAGAATTATTTCTCACTTTCACATGGTATCAGAGTCTGGTCGAGTTTCTGGGTCTTTTTTCTGAGGGTTGCGATTCCCTCTTGTCGGTATTGGGTTTCTTTCTCTTTTGGGTTCTCGGTTTTGAGAGCTGATTCTTAGGGTTATTTTCCGGTGACCGTTTTTTCTCACAGCCACCACAGGAAGGAGTGCCTCCATCAGTCCGGCCATTTCACCTTTTTTCGGTGACCATCGGAGCTGCGCGTGAACCTCACGCGCCGATCGAAATTTGACTCCTTCCTCACGCGCCGGCGAGTGACGGCGCGTGGCTTGTCCGACGGCTCTCCGATTCCAGATCCAGCGTCGCCTGAGTGTGTCTGACCAGATCGTAGGGTCGGTTTTCTCATTTGGTCTCTTCTAAAGCGCGCTCTCTCAGATCTGTTCCTGCCTCTCTCTGTGTGGGTTCTGTTCTCCCATAGTCTTTTGCTACTGCTGATTCTTGGTGAGATATACTGATCTCTTTGCTGCATTGATTTTATTGTCTAAAGTTATTTGTGACGGGTTTTAATGGCTGAGAATAGTGATAAGAAGACTGTTACTGAAATTATGTTTGGTTCGTCTAAAATTATGGATAGAAAACTGACTGAAAGTAACAATTATGCACAATGGAAAAGAACAATCCGTAGATTTGTGACAAGTGTAGACTTGGAGGACCATTTAACTAGTAATCCACCGTTTAAAGATGATGCTGTTAGTCGGAAGAAATGGTTAATGGAGGATTATAAGTTGTTTAATCAAATTCAGAACACTTTAGATCCTGCTGTTGATGATGTTGTGAATCATTGTGATAGTGTAAAAAAATTATGGGAATATCTAGAATTTTTGTATGCCTGCAAACAAGATATGTCTCGTGTCCATGATTTGTTGCTAAAGATTTATCGAGCGGAACAAAAAGGTCGCTCCCTGTTCCAGTATTATACTGAAGTGAAACAAGCATTTGAAGAAAAGCGGGCTATGTTTCCTATTGTTGCTGATGTTAAACAGATGCAAGAACAAGAGGAGCAGATTGTGATGCAGTGTTTCTTAGCAGGATTGGGTTCTGAATATGATGTGGCACGCACACAATTGTTAACTGGTGAGTCACTTCTTTCTTTTACTGAAGTTTATGCTCGTTTGCTTCGAGTTTGTAAAGATGGTGATTTGCCTTCCGGTATGATACCCAATGATACGGTGGCATTGGTTGATAATGCTTCGAATAGTAATTGCGGAGGTAAAGGTGGAAATAGTAGTTCTGTTGTTGGGAATAGTAGCAATTCTCGTACATGTCATTATTGTGGAGTTGAGGGGCACATTAAAAAGAATTGTTGGAAATTACATGGGAAATCCTCCAAGAACTCAAGTCAGTTGAATAATAAGAGGTTTGCAAATGTAGCTACTCAGGATGGCATCCTACTGCTTCCACAATCATCCTCACCATCTGTCACCATTTTAGCGGATGAGTATGCTCGTTTAACTGCCACTTATGATTCACAGCAGTTATCTTCTGGGACTTCAGCTTTGGCTAATACAGGTAACCCTGCTGCATGTCTTTCCACCTCATCTCGTAGTTGGGTTATTGACTCAGGTTCTACTGATCATATGATTGGCAACACAGGTATTCTCTCTTCTTTCCAATCTACTGCTAATTTACCTTGTGTTACGTTAGCCAATGGATCTACTACTTCTGTAATTGGGCGTGGGACAACAAACCCAACAAATTCTTTTCCATTGTCATCTGTTTTATGTTTATCATCTTTTCCTTTTAACTTGTTATCTGTTAGCCAAATTACCCAAAATCTTAACTGTTGTGTTATTTTCTATCCCAATTATTGTCTTTTTCAGGATCTTGGGACGAAGCAGATTCTTGGTAGAGGATGTCTGGTGAATGGCTTGTATGCTCTTGAATCAACTTCTCAACCAGTGCCTCGATCCATTGCTTGCACAAGTTCATCTTCTCTTTTGCAACTTCATTGTCGTTTTGGTCATCCTCCTCTTTCAACTTTACAAAAGCTATGTCCTAGTCTTAAAAGGGAATTTACTTTAGAGTGTGAAGCTTGTCAATTTGCTAAACACCATAAAGTATCTTATTCTCCTAGATTAAATAAACGTGTTGACTCTTTTTTTTACTTAGTTCATACTGATGTATGGGGTTCATGTCCTGTTACATCCAAACTTGGTTTTCGTTATTTTGTGACATTTATTGATGATTATTCTCGGTTACTTGGCTTTATCCTATGAAATCTCGATCAGAGTTGTTTACTATATTTTGTGCTTTTCATGTTGAAATTAAGATTCAATTCAACAAATTCATCTGTATTTTGAGAAGTGATAATGCTAAAAAATATGTTTCTCATTCTTTTAAATCTTATCTCTCTGAGTATGGTATTATTCATCAGTCTTCTTGTATTGTTACCCCTCAGCAAAATGGTGTAGCTAAGCGGAAGAACCGTCACTTATTAGAGGTTGCTCGGGCACTAATGTTTCATATGCAGGTTCCTAAAATATTTTGGGTAGATGCTGTTTTTACTGCTTGTTTTCTAATCAATAGAATGCCCTCTTCTGTTCTTGACGGTCAGAATCCATATTCTCTTCTTTTTCCCTCATCTACCCTTTTTCATCTTTCTCCTCGGATTTTTGGATGTACTTGCTTTGTTCAAGACATGCGACCTCAGGTTTCAAAACTTGATCCTAAATCTCTTAAGTGTGTCTTCCTGGGATACTCGCATGAACAAAAGGGGTATCGTTGTTACTCACCTTCTTTGAGTCGTTATTTGGTATCTGCTGATGTTACATTTTTTGAACATACACCTTTCTTTGGTTTCTCTGTGTCCTCTTCTTCGCCCTCTAGTGATTCAGGGGATGATTTTCTTGTTTATACTGTTAATGAACAGGTAGTATCTCCTCCTTCTCGACCTGTTATTCATCAAGTTTATTCTCGACGTGTGCATCATTCTATCGAGACACCTCCTGCTCCTGCTTCTTCTTCAGATCCTCCACCACCACCAGATCTTAGCCTTGACCTTCCTATTGCTCTTCGCAAAGGTAAACGCACATGTACTTACCCTGTTTCTTCTTTTGTGTCTTATCATGCTTTATCACCTTCCTCCAAGTCTTTTGTAGCTTCCTTAGACTCTATTGCTGTTCCACCGTCCCTTACTGAAGCATTAGCTCATGATGGTTGGCGAGTTGCAATGAAAGAAGAGATTATGGCCTTAGAGCAGAATCATACTTGGGATCTTCTACCTTTGCCCTCTCAGAAAAAAGCTATTGGTTGTAAGTGGGTGTTTACTGTTAAGATGAATCCTGATGGCTCTGTTGCTAGATTGAAAGCTCGATTGGTTGTTAAAGGATATGCACAAACATATGGAGTGGATTATTCGGAGACCTTTTCTCCAGTTGCAAAACTTTCATCTGTTTAATTGTTTATTTCCTTAGCTGCTAATTACAGTTGGCCACTTCATCAACTTGATATGAAGAATGCATTCTTGCATGGGGATTTGAGTGAAGAGGTTTACATGGAGCAACCACCTGGTTTTGTTGCTCAGGGGGAGTCAGGGAAGGTGTGCAAATTAAGAAAGTCTTTGTACGGGTTAAAACAGTCCCCTCGTGCCTGGTTTAGGAGATTTAGTACAGTTGTGATTGAGTTTGGCCTACGGAAAAGTGCATATGATCACTCAGTGTTCTTTACATCATCTATTTCTGGGTGCATTTTGTTGGTTGTATATGTGGATGATATAGTGATAACTGGAAGTGACGAAGCTGGAATTACGAGGTTGAAAGCATTCCTTGGGACTCACTTTCAAACCAAGGATTTGGGATCATTGAAATATTTCTTAACGATTGAAGTTTCTCGCTGTCAGAAAGGGATCTATCTATCTCAAAGGAAATATTGCCTGGATTTATTAGATGATGCTGGTTTTATTGAGGCAAAAGCATGTGATGCGTCTATGATACCAAATGTAAAGCTGAAAGCTGAAGATGGAGACTTGTTTGGGAGTCCTGAAAAATATAGGAAGGTTGTGGGAAAATTGAACTACCTTACTATCACTCGTCCTGACATTGCTTTTCCAGTAAGTGTTGTTAGTTAGTTCATGTCATCTCCTAGAACCTCACACTGGGAAGCTGTTGTACATATTTTGAGATATTTAAAAGGTGCACCCGGACGTGGCATTTTATATCGAAATTATGGTCACCATACTATAGAAGGTTTCACGGATGCAGACTATGCAGGAGATCTTTCAGACAGGCGTTCTACCACCGGTTATTGTGTCTTTGTTGGGAGTAATCTTGTTTCTTGGAAGAGTAAGAAACAGAATGTGGTGTCCCGATCGAGTGCAGAATCTGAATATAGAGTTATGGCACAGACTACTTGTGAACTTATATGGCTACGTCATTTGCTTGGAGAAATTGGGTTTGTTCAGTCTCAACCAATGAACTTATGGTGTGACAATCAAGCAGCTATCTATATTGCAAATAATCCTGTGTTTCATGAGAGAACCAAACATATAGAAGCTGACTGTCATTTTACTCGAGAGAAACTAGAAGATGGATCAATCTCAGCTTCACATGTCAGAACAGGAAGCCAATTAGCTGATGTATTCACTAAAGCGTTACCTGGGAATCGGATCGACTACATTTGTAACAAGCTGAGCATGATCAATATCTATGCTCCAGCTTGAGGGGGAGTGTTATGATATGTATAGCTGTTAGCTTAATTATAGGGATTGATTATTAGCTTAATTATAGGAAAATTGTTAGGGATTTGTTTCCTAATTCAATTCTTGTAAATAATATAAATACCTGTATATTTTTAATGGAAGATATAAGAATTATTTCTCACTTTCACAGGCATTAAGCAAGCATTAGTTTAAAACTTTGTTAGGTTAACTTAAAGAGTTTGAGAATAAATGTTGAAAAGTTTCAAAGTAACCTTCTGTAGTTCAACTTAGTAAAATACAATGTAAAACTAGTCTAATCAAAGCATTTTTTCCTGAACATTTTCATAAAACTATGTCGGAGAAAAATCCTTTTCAAAGTTTGTGAATTATCATTTTTCAACTCTTTTTCTTTTTCTGTTTAAATTTTAGTGCTTCTTTGTTCTGAAATTTGACTTTGCTTTTTGTGGTGTTATGATGCATCTGGACAAACATCCTCATATTTGAAATCAGGTTTTTCTTTTGATCTGTGTTTGTAAATGAATAAAAAATTGAAGTTCTTTTCTTGCATACACTGGATACACCAGATTTTACGAGGTTCATCTTTTAGGCTGTTTGTGGGTGTGTGTTTAGAGGAATTTCAGAGGTTTGTCTTTAATAGTTGGTCAGACAATTCTAAGGAACTGCTTTCTTTAGGTCCCATTTGTCTTTTTATTTTATGATGGAGATATCTTTTTCAGAAAAATATCCTTTATATTTCAGTATTTGTGCTTTTAGGCTAATCAATTAAGTGAAAATGCTTTCTTGATAAAATAGATCAGTAACCCATTTTCAAGGAAAAAGGCTTTTTGTTTGTAAAATTATATTTCATTTTGTGGGCTTTTACAAACTCACGTAAAGTAAAGGAAGCTTTAAAGAAACTGCATAGGCATGAATTCATTCTTGTACAAGACCATTGCCAATAATCTTCCCAACAGTATTCTCTTATGTCAAACTATAAATAGAAAATATGGAATTTTGATAGGTTATTGAAAGGATAGTGGATATATATATATATGGGAAGGGTACAAAAATGCCCCTCAACTTGTCACCAAGGAGGTTAAATACCCCTAATCTTTTTTCTTTAGCAAAAATGACCCTCAGCCCAGCAAATGAGTACAAAAATGCCCCTCCGTTTGTATTCTGTCAATTTATGGGTAATAGTGCTGACGTGGACAGAGCTCAGGATGATGTGGAGGATACCTAATGAGTTTGGCGCCTCGTAGCCGCCATATTAATTTTTTTTCCTTTTCCTTTCTTCTCTCTCCTTCTTCCCCCTCCCTCTTCTCTCTCTACCTCTCTCTACCTCTCTCCCCAACCACAACACCGACAGCTCCACTGGAATGGTTCTACACAAAGCAGAATTGCCGATGTTAGCGCACACCCTTAAAACCAAAGGAAAGGTAAACCCATCCTCTAAAATTCTTAACTTTCTCATTCTAACATACAGTTGGGTAGACATAATTGCCATTGTTGACAGTACCCAACCGATGAGGTTTTCATGAAGAGTTGGCAAATTTTATCTTTCAAGAAAACAACATAATTTTTGGTGGGTTGTTTTCAGTTACCTCTTAGTTTATATATCTCTAGTTGAATTAGATTATTGCCTTAAAAAGATCAGATTTTTCATGAAAATGAAATGATTAATTTTTAACTGAAAAATAGAATTGCAGGAGAAGATAAGGTATAGTGGCCTGGCCATTAACCAAATCCGAAATGGAAACCAACTGACTACTCTTTCTTTGAATTTGTCAAGCAAAACCAAATCCATTAGCAATTGCACCATTTTTGCTTTAATCTTGTTCACATAATAGCAAAACTAACAAACTTTGCCTTCTCAGTGTTTTCTCCGATCAGCACATCATTCTAGCTGAACTCTGATCATGAATGTCACCTCCTGCCCATGGCCCTGCCTCTTTCTCCTCTTCTTCTCTTCTAATTTCCGTTTCCCTTCTTCTCAATCTAATTCTCAAAATATTGAAACTTTCTATCCATTTCCACCCCCTAGAATACCTGACGATTTCTCCCCACCGGCAGCCTCAACCCCACCTCCGTCACTCTCCCCTTTGCCGTAGCATGACTCTTAATGGGACAACACTGTTGTGAATGCAGTGGTTGCTACGGCTGCTGACACTTTTGTTATTGCCAGCTTGCTTTTCTTGTTCCTTCAGAGGCAAGCTGCACAGCGCTAGAGAAGGATAGGAGGTGGTAATTCCGACAGAGAGCAGCTTGGGGTGGTTCATGATCTGCTTGGAGCTGCCGGTGTCATGGTTTGGGAGAGAGCTAGAGAGAGAAGAAAGGAAAAGGAAAAAAAAAATTTAATGGTGGGACCCACAATGACATGGCGCCAAACTCATTAGGTGTCCTCCACGTCATCTTGAGCTCTGTCCATGTCACTAGTCACGTCAGCACCGTTGCTCATAAATTGACAGAATACAAATAGAGGGGCATTTTTGCACTAATTTTCAGGGCTGAGCTTCATTTTTGTTATAGAAAAAAGATTAGGGCATTTTTGTACCTTTTTCCTATATATATATATATATATATATATAAGTTGTTTAGGTTAGAAGGATATCACATGCTCCATGCCGTGATTCTGTTTTTAGTAAATTGATGCTGACTCTCTAATTTATTTTATTTTATTTATTTATTTTTATAAAAAGAAAAGGAGAAGTCTTGATGCAAAAATGTAATACTTCTTCCATTCCACTTTAAGTGATCAATGTCACTATCTGGTTTTGTCCCTTTTTAAGCATCTCTTTAGGAATTTGAGAGTATCAATAAAAAGTTCATATTTTTTTTCTCATATTTCTCATGCACCACTACATTTATCTTTTTTAGAACTTCTCTCTCTCTCTCTCTCTCTCTCTCTCTTATCGTCTCTACTTTTAGTTAAAATAAATTCTTGACAATACATATATCTAGAATTTTAATGGATTTAAACTTAATAGAGTGATATGTTTACCTTTGATACCGTACAAAATTGGGTGGAGTGGTTGGAATTAGTAAATGGCAATTTAGTCAATTGGTAATGTGTTTTTTGTAAAATTAGAGTTTTCTTATAATTTCTTTAATTCCATGCTAAATTGAGATTGATCACTTAAATTTGGACTGGGAGAGTGTCACTTTTCCTTCTTGGTGGAAGCCTTTTGTCTATTACAATCCCAACTCCAAAATAAGTGTTTTTGCTGCATGTTTGAAATATTTGAAACTCGGTCAAATTTACAAGTTAACAAAATGGCTGTAGAAGGTTCAGCACAACGGCGCTTACAGTTGGGAGTTGCAAAGAAAATCAAGAATGGTGCTCGGAAAATTGTTCTTGATAAAGCTGAAGAGGCAAGGGTCGCTGCTTTCTCAGCTTTCAAATCTCTTGGACTCAATGTTCCTCAGTTTTCTCGGCCACTCTTGTCAAGTGATTCTAGAGATTTTGTTGAGCAAGGTGCTGAAAATAAATCATCTGGAGATGGCACGACTAATGTCTTCCTTTGTCTCAAGGAAAGAAACCACAATTCATCTGAACCTTGTGTAGAAAGTAGCAAGTGTTCTGATAAGGTAAATTTGGGAGTTGAAGGAGAAAACTTGATGAACCCAATAGATGCTGGTTTAGTGGCTCCAACAGGAACTGTTCAATGTAACTCTGGTGCTGAGAATTCTACAGTACAAGCTGAAAAGTCTTTGAATCTTGTTAGAGAGGTGGATGCTACTGACGATCAAAATGCAGAATCAGCTGTAATCTTATCAGTGAAGTCAAGACAAGATGTTGATGGAACTGGGATGTGTGATAGGAATGTTCAAAGATGTTTGCAGGAAGAATGTAGAAGAGAAGAAATATGTAATGACAAGATGCAAACTGCTTGTGAGAAGGGTCCTATTAATGCTAGTAATGCTCTGGGTGGAATTGATTCTTTCTTGGCTGTCTGGGACACTGTCCCACAATTCTATTTTGACCTCCATTACAACAATAAAACAGAAGCAAATTCTGTTACGCCCTTTGAATTACAGGGCATGGCCATATGTTGGGAAAACTCACCTGTTTACTATGTCAACCTTCCTAAGGATTTACTGTGGGCTAATGCCCAAAAAGATGTCCCACCACCTGAAAACTGGTTGGAGATATTTAGGCATAGATGGAAACGAATTGGTGAAATAATGGGGAAGAGAGAGGCCGCAAAGTTCGCTTGGAATTTAAAAATTCAGATTCAGGTGCTCAAACATGCTGCAGTTCCTATTCAGAGATTTGGCTGCCTGAATCTTTCAGAGAAGAATCTGGATCTTGAACGCTCGGATAAATTACACTTTCTACTGTCCCCAATCAATATCAAAGAAGGAATCGACTTGTGCATTGTGGCATGGATTCTTTGGCCTGACGAAGGGAGAAGCTGTAACCCAAACTTGGAGAAGGTAAAGTCTGAAAGTGATTATCAAAAGTATGAATTATAAATTTTTTGGATCAATTTTAAAGGTCAATCTGCAAACATCTATGTCCTTGCCAATCAGTTTCAGGTGTTGATTGATTGGATTGGCTTTTCAATTATGTTATATATATTATGCAGGAAGTAAAGAGAAGGTTATCTAGTGAGGCTGTTGCAGCTGCTAATAGGAGTGGCAGGTGGAAGAATCACATGCGAAGAGCTGCTCACAATGGTTGCTGTCGCCGAGTTGCACAAACACGAGCGCTGTGTTCGGTTCTTTGGAAGTTACTTTTTTCTGAAGGACTTGTTGAAGCACTTAAAAACATTGAGATTCCATTGGTGAGTTTTCTATTACTGTCTGCTATGTGCTTCTAGATTCATGGATGCTATCTTAATATGTGTGAGTGCCAAGTTATGGGCTTTCTGATCAATATCTTTCACAGATTTTTTTTTCTTTGCTTTGTGTCAAAGAACCAATCAATCTAACATCCTGGTACAGAATGGCCATCGCATTTGAATATTTGATAAGCATAGGCCATGACTGAAATTTTAATTAATAAGATGGGTTTGCCAGGATTTGAAGTCCAGACCCTTTGTTCTCAGGGGCTCTGATATTATAAAAAGAACTGCTCAACTTAAAAGTTCAAGCTTATATGTGATGGTGTCAATAATAGTTTAATCTATAGCACTATGCTTAACAAACAGAAAGTTTCCAGTAAACTATTTAATTGATGAGTAGACAGTCATCTTTCTTGCATTAACTTTTCCTTCCTTTGATCTCTTCGTGCTTGACCTCTTGAGTCTGGTCTTGCACATTCCTAAATGTATAGGAAATATTAGCGTATTTGAAAATTCTAGAAGGTCAGCCAGCAAATGCAAGACATCCTTGAATTCAGAAGCCATGGACGTTACTTGGCACTTTCACTGTTTTTCTTAACTCTAAGAGGCTTGTTATTTTTGATTCCTCGGTCAATGTTTGTATCTGTGTTAGGTTAATGTTCTCGCAGACATGGAGCTTTGGGGGATAGGTGTTGACATGGAAGGATGCCTTCAAGCACGTAAGGTGCTTTCAAAAAAGCTAAGGCAGCTCGAGAAGAAAGCATATGAGTTGGCTGGCATGACTTTTTCACTGCATACAGCATCAGATATTGCAAATGTTTTGTATGGACACTTGAAGCTGCCCATACCAGAAGGGCGTGGTAAAGGGAAATTACATCCAAGTACCGACAAGCATTGCTTGGATTTGTTAAGGTATTTGAGATTCTTTTTGTTTTCCTCTTATGCTCGACATGTTGTGCAAACTTTTGTTGGCTATTGAAAAAGATTGTTTGTTTCTTATATTTCTTAGCAAGTAGTCTGACACAAAATTTCTGCCCCAAATGGCCCACTAAAAAAATTCTTTTCAAGTTTTGCCTTAGGTTTCTTTTTTGCATGTTGAAGTTTGTGGGATGAATTGTTGTTCAAGTTGTGTTTTCAGGTATAGATATTAAGGGCATCATTGTTAATTTTTTCCTGTTTGTATATGAAATATAAGTACAGATTACTTAAAGAGCAGTTTTTTAGTAAAACTGAAACTAAGCTGAAAAAGTTTAAAAGGTTGATTGTCAATGCAGTCGTTAAAAACTGAAAATTTTATCTATCTGCGATTATGTAGCTGTTTAATAGTTGTGGGTACTTATAGTTTTGCATGGATGAGATACAATTCTTCTAAAGGACATCATGTGATTACTATGAGTTTTTTTTTATGATAGGGTGAGTTGTTATTATAATCCTCTGTAATCGTGTCAAGATAATTACCAATCAATTCGTGTTGTTTTAAAAAATGTGACTTAGTGGAAGTTAGTCCTTTTATTAGGGCATTGAGCATTCCAATAAGGTATTGGAAGGCTTAAATAATATCATTGACATGTGAAGATGTATATCCTTTTCCTCCTCGGTTTTCTCTCCCTGTTGAAAGAGTGAGAGTGTGAAGAGGAAGAAAGTACACTCCTAATTGTCTGTATATTACATCTTATGTTATACAACAGGAAAATAAGGAATATACTAAATAAGGAATAAAAACTGTAAAGTAGGCTATAACGTAGGAATTGATAATACAACTCTAGTAGCATAATATACAACTAATAAATCTCTGAATTCATGCTACCGCAGTCATGGGCTATAGCGTGACTGGTTAACCAGTTGAAGAGACATTTTTGCTAACCAGTCCCTTGAGATCGGTTATGGCAAAATCCTAAATATAAAATTGACTCTTACAATTCGCTAATTGATCCATCGGCTTTGGTTTTAACATTTAGGTTTACCATCATTTTCAGTTTTTAAGCAGAAGGAAAAAAAAATAATAACCCATCATTTTCTAGTGACAACTTACAAAATAATTTCTCAGTGCTAGAAAACATTTGTTTTCATCGCTTTTGCACACAAAGTATGAAGAACCTTGAAAAATAAAAGTACAAAAAAAAAATGCAAAATAAATATGTACCACAACTCAGTATCTTGTTTATTTTATTTATACAATTTAAATTTATTGTCTGGTGTTTGCCCTTTAACTTTATTTACATGATGAGTTCAAGATTCAGTGGATGCCTCTTTAGCCAGAGTACCTATTTGCTTATGCATATAGCCAGTGTCAGTATATGTTGATGATGCATGGTGCTAGCTCTGTACTTTGACACTCGTTAATCCAAGCCTATTAAGAAAATGTGGTTCCTTTTAGGAATGAGCATCCTATTATCCCGGTCATTAAAGAGCATAGGACATTGGCAAAGCTTTTAAACTGTACACTGGGTTCAATCTGTTCACTGGCAAGGCTATCTATGAGGACACAGAAGTACACACTACATGGCCATTGGCTCCAGACATCTACAGCAACTGGACGGCTATCAATGGAAGAACCTAATCTTCAGGTTGGGGTTATGACTACTCATTTTATTTTCTTTATTGATTTTTAATTTTCATTAGGCTGAATGTAATTTTTTCACATGGAAATTATTTGGAGTTATACAGTGCGTCGAGCATATGGTTGAATTCAGAATGAGCATAGAGCATAGTGGTGATGCTGATCCAAACAATTATAACATAAATGCTCGTGACTTCTTTGTTCCTACTCAGGTAATGGTCAATTAGCTTGTAACTTTCTCTGTGGTTCTGACACTAGCTTTTTTGTATAAGCATGAGCCAAATATCTCAATTTACATGGAAAAAACAAACCATTGGCTATCTAAAATTCAGAATTTATTTTGGGCATGCAAGTCTCTCTGAATGTAAGAGTTAAATTGTGGGCCTTTATGGGTTGTCTGTTCTATACATTAGCATCAAAGATCTATTTTTTTTTTTATTATTATTTTTTTTGGGCAGGAAAACTAAAATTCCCCTAATTCTTATTGCAGGACAATTGGTTACTTTTAACAGCAGATTATTCTCAGATAGAATTGCGGCTGATGGCCCACTTCTCTAAGGATGCCTTATTAATTGAACTCCTGAGTAAGCCTAACGCTGATGTTTTCACCATGATAGCTTCAAGATGGACTGGCAAACCAGAAAATTCTGTTGCATCAGATGAGAGAGAGCAGACAAAGAGATTGGTATATGGCATTCTTTATGGAATGGGAGCTAATACTCTTGCAGAACAACTGAATTGCAGTTCAGATGAAGCTGCTGAAAAAATTAAAAGCTTCAAAAGTTCTTTTCCTGGCGTAGCTTCCTGGCTCCAGGAATCAGTTGCATCATGCCGTAAAAATGGGTAAGACTATTTAGATGTCACCTCTAGTGTCTAATTATATGCTTCTCTAATTAATGATTTTGTATTAATCTTTGAATTTGAATTGTTTTCAAAAACTTTTACATCATTATTCCCCTTGTTATTGTTCTCATGGATTATTTTTTCTGATATACTTGGCATTCTTGATTCATATATTTTATTTTCCTTGTTGCGAAGTCATGATTCTTCCTCCCAGTTTCAGGCTTTAAACTATTGTGTCATATGTGGATGCAAACTTTTCATTCCTTCTGTACGGTGGAACATCTTCTTTTATATTTAAGTCCTTATATTTAATAACACTGAAGGAAATCTCTTCAAACATAGGAGGGTTTTGACTGCATATAAGATAATTTTTGATTATTTGTTATGTCCAGATTTGCTGTTCAAAATTTGGTCTTATAAACACTTGCTGTATAATTCCTTGTGGCCAGCTATGTAGAGACACTCAAGGGACGAAAGCGCTTTTTGTCAAAGATAAAATTTGGAGACAGTAAAGAAAGATCAAAAGCTCAGAGACAAGCAGTTAATTCTATCTGCCAGGTATAAAGTAGTTGCTTTGGGTGGTGGAAGCCTGCATAAGCAATAAGACTTTTGTTCTTACAACTGTTCTTGGGCAGGGATCTGCTGCTGATATAATCAAGATTGCAATGATTAATATATACTCTGTCATTGTTGGAATTGATGGGCAAGAATCTAGCTCTGCAGTTGCAACTAATTTTCAAGTGCTGAAGGACCGGTGCCGAATCCTATTGCAGGTTACTCTAATTGCTTTTGTATTTAGCCTTATTTATTTATTTTTTTCCTGAGATATTCCTGAATCTATCTCAAAAAGCTGAGGCATGCACACACATGCATACAAGGTTGTATTTTGCTTAAAAAAATAGAGGTCAAGAGTTTATAAAAATCATTGTTGGTTAGCATTTCTGTCTGAAACACTTTAAAAGTGAAAATTCAAAGTTCATTCCTTTTAGATATCAAAGTTTGTCATTTCAAATATTTTAGTGGAAGGTCGTCACTCATGACCAGTCTTTGGTGATTACTTTTGAATTTCGAGCAAGAGAACTAAGAAAGCTGTAAAAAGTAATTGACCCTGTAACTTGAAGAAAGCCATGCGTGAATATATTTAGTGGAAGGCAAAAGTGTAAGAAGAAGATAAAAAATCCTGCAACTCTCAAAACTCTCAATAGCCTTGGCATTCTTAATATTTATTATTTGTTTTTTCATTTGGTGTGTGTATGTTTCTGCTAAATTTTCTCTCCAATAAGCAGTCTCTTTTGTCTGAACATTGGTGGTTACTCTTTTGTTTTAAATCCAGGTACATGATGAATTAGTATTGGAAGTAGATCCCTCTGTGATCAAGGAAGCTGCATCTTTGTTACAAATAAGCATGGAAAAGGCTGCTGTGCTTCTTGGTATCTATTGGGCAGTGCTTTCATTTCCTTGTATTTTGATAATATGTATTAGCGTTAATTGTACTATATATTTTGCAGTTCCTTTGCAAGTCAAGCTTAAAGTTGGAAGAACATGGGGTTCTCTGGAGCCTTTACTGGTTGATCAATATGTGAATCAAGTTCCTGTGCTTGATTCATAAAGAAGTAGGATTTTTCTTAAGTCAGGACTCAAGAGGACAATATTCACGGTGTTCGTGGGTTAAGCTTATTGGTATAGGACCAATGTGTATGTACCTAGGGATTGAGTTGATTTTCCTAAAGCGTTTTATCTCATGATCCATAGCGACTTCAGTTCTGATGGAATTTTAAGTTTACTACATGTGCAGAGATTCCATTGCCAGCTCGTGTTCTTGGAGTTAACCAACCCAGTCATCAGGAAAAGAGGTAAGTTCCTTCATGCCAATTCGATTGCAGTTTTGCAATTGGAAGCCTAGTTTAGAGCTTTAAATACTAAATTTAGGTTTCCAGTATTTTGGAAAAAACTTTCTTACTATTAAAAATTCAAATTTTATTAAATATGATCTTCCTATTAATACTTAATAAAGTCTATTGGTAATTGTGAACTTCCAATGACTATCACTTAGCTATTGAATTTGTTTATAGTTAGAATTCTGTTACATGAATATATATAAATTTGCAGTGATTAAAAAAAAATCCTATTTTAATTGACGTATTTGTGGTTTCACATATTATTTGTTTGGTTAAATATAAATGTTGACTTGGATTACATAAATAAAATTATGCATGGATTTGATTACATCAATTACAAAGTTAATTTATATTATGAGTATCTAATAGAAATCGTCAACAAGTACAAATTTCTACAGTTTAGTTTAGTATGATGCAGTAAGATATTGCCCTTTTCACAATGATTTCAAATTAAAATCAACAAACGCTGCAGTATAATTTGGTAAAATGTCAACAGTATTAATTTGTTTCTGAATATTTTTAGTATTTTGGTCGGGTTCAAAAAGATTCATGATCTGAGTACATCTCTACTGCATATCATAATATCACTATACTCTTGATGATTTGCTTGCTTATTTGTCTGTCTTCTGCATTCCAACATTTAGCCTATATTCAGTTTGAGATGTTACAATCATATAAGTTATATTGGTCGATGTTTTCCTTACAACTGTTTTGATCATCAGTTTTCATTTTTTTTTCCTTTTTGACCAAATCATCAGTCATCTCATGGACACGAGAATTGTTTCAGAGATTAAACAGTTTTTTGTTAGGCCCCCCATTAAACAGACTTATATCAGGTGCAAGGGGCAATTGGGGAATTTGGCAGACAGTTAGGGAGTTAGTTATGCTTTGGGGAATGGGGGTCTGCTGGCTACAAATAAGGGTGCTTATTGTGTGGGAAGTAGGCATCATTTGAGTGTGAAAATAGGAGGGAAGGGAGGCTCTCGAAATCCTCTCCACCATTTGTAATTCTGTTTTCCTCACTATCAATACAATCCATTTCTTTTTTTGGTTAAATCATTCTTATCCTTTTCTTCTTTTGCTGTTTGTACCTTTGTTGGTGAACTGATTATTGCAGGGACCTAACAGTGGTATCAGAGCACCGTTCTTGCATGAAAACCAGGAATCAACAGATGGACAAAAGGGTAGAAGCAGTAGAGGCCGATTTATAACAGGTGATAGCTCGTTTGGATCGTCTAGACATAGACACGATTAACCAATCGATGGAGCGCTTATCAATGATTGAGGGAGGGGTCAAAACCATCCTCCTTAAACTCAACATGACCCAATCGGACAAGACTCCGGTCTCCCACGACACCACCCAGGAGGTCACGCAGCTGGATTCCACCACCCTTGGAATTGGTGAAACCCAGAGAGCACCAGCGGAGAAGGTGGAGATGGATGAAAATTCAAACCCTGTGACTGTTTGGCCCAGATCGAACGGGCTACCCAGGAAACTAGAGCTCCCTGTGTTTGATGGAGAGAACCCGGATGGTTGGATCTTGAGAGCTGAGCGTTATTTCGACCTCAACGGACTAACCCTGGAAGACAGACTCCGGTCAGCAGTGGTTTGCCTTGAAGGGGAAGCTTTGGCTTGGTACTATTACGAAAGCAGCCGATGGAGTTTCCATGGATGGAATGAATTCAAGAAGCTCTTGCTGGAGCGATTCCGAAGTACCCAGGTTGGTAACTTGATGGAGCAACTTTTCTCTCTCCGGCAGACAACCACGGTGAGTGAATACCGAAAACAATTTGAGATGTTATTAGCGTTATTTCCCGACCTCCCCGATTCAGTAATGGAGAACACTTTTATAAATGGGCTTCAAGAAGAGATTAAGTCTGAACTAAGGCTCTGGGAGCCCAAAGGGCTGGGCCGAATCATGAAGGTGGCCCAGATGTTAGAAGATAAAAATGAAACTGCCAGATTAAGGGCCTCGTCCAGCCACAACGGATCCAGCAGCCGATACCGGACATTCTCAGGTACGCCTCTGACCACCAGAACTCTGCTTCCTGTCTCCTCCTCTAAAGTCAGTTTTACTTCTCCCAAGTCTTCGTCGCCTACATCTTCTTCATCTTCTATTTCTGGGGTTGCTTCTGTTTCTGCTCCTACACCGGCTTTCTAGCCCTCGCAGAAATTCCGGCGACTAACTGAGGCAGAGATGAAATCGAAGAGGGAGAGAGGACTCTGTTTTCGATGTGATGGGAAGTATGGCCCGACGCACTGATGCCTAAATAGGGAACTACAGGTATTATGGGTTGATGATTTGGAACTTGGAGAAGCTGAGGAACCAGTGGTGGACGACACAGTGGAACCAGCTGAAATGGGCGACTTAGACAACCTCGAGTTGACTTTGTCCTCTTTGGTCGGTTTTACAGCTCCCCACAGCTTGAAGCTAAGGGGTACAGTTCAGAACAGAGAAGTTGTGGTCCTCATTGACTCAGGGGCATCACACAACTTCATCTCTTCCAAGTTAGTCTCTGAAGTCAATCTATCAGTCTCTCCAACTAAGCAATTTGGAGTTACTCTGGGAACCGGCAAGCACATCAGCTCTACTGGGTTGTGCCGACAGGTTCCTCTTCAATTACCTGGAGTCGAAGTTGTAGCCGATTTTTTTCCACTGCAGCTAGGGAATACCGATTTAATTCTTGGGTATCAGTGGCTGTTGTCTATAGGAGCATCATACATGAACTGGGCAGAGCTGACAATGGCATTTGAAGTTGGCTCAAAGAGGGTGGTTCTAAGAGGGGACCCCCGACCTCTGCAGGACAAGGGTTTCACTACATGCAATGGAGAGGACAGCCCGGAAGGAAGGTAACTGCATCCTACTAGAAGGGTACATCATTGATTTGAATCAAATGGCCCTGGACAGTGCACCAACTGCAGAGCCTGGTCACCACCTGACTTCATTGTTGAGTGAATTCCAAGAGGTTTTTCAATTGCCACAGGGACTTCCCCCAAGTCGAAGACATGATCATGCCATCACCCTGAAACCTGGAACCTCCCCCATTTTAGTTAGGCCATACGTTATCCTCATTTCCAGAAAACCGAGATTGAAATGCTATGTGCCGAAATGTTAGCTGCGGGAGTCATACAGCCTAGCACCAGTCCTTTCTCCAGCCCTGTGCTCTTGGTCAAGAAAAAAGACGGCAGCTGGCATTTTTGTGTGGATTATAGGGCATTGAACCGGGAAACCATCCCTAATAAGTTCCCCATCCCAGTTATTGAAGAGCTCCTAGATGAGCTTCACGGGTCTGTGGTATTCTCCAAGATCGACCTCAAAACGGATTACTTCTAGATTCGCATCCAGCCGCAGGACATACCCAAGACCGCATTCCGCACCCACCAGGGACATTACGAATTTAGAGTGATGCCCTTCGGGCTGACAAATGCTCCCTTCACATTTCAGTCCCTAATGAATGAGGTATTCCAGCCCTATCTTCGCAAGTTTGTGCTCGTTTTTTTTGATGATATACTGGTGTATAGCAAAAACTCTGCCGAGCACGAAGAACACTTGAGGCAGGTACTTACCACACTGCATACCCACCAGCTCTATGCCAACCAAAAGAAGTGTGTGTTCTTCCAGGAACGGGTTGAATACTTGGGGCATATCATTGATTCCACAGGTGTCTCTGCTGACCCCACCAAGGTGCAGGCCATGGTAGACTGGCCTATCCCCAATTCATTACATTTCCTAAGAGGATTTTTGGGGCTTACAGGGTATTACCGGCGTTTTGTCAGAATTATAGTAAGATTGCCTGGCCTTTGACACAACAGCTCAGGAAAGACGCTTTCAATTGGGATGCTCTTGCCCAACAAGCATTCCAGCAGCTCAAAGACGCCATGACTCAGCTTCCAGTCCTGGCTCTCCCTGATTTTTCCCAGCCTTTTGTGGTGGAGACCGATGCTTCTGGGTTCGGCCTTGGAGCAATGCTGATGCAGCAAGATCGTCCCATTGCCTTTTATAGCCAGAAGTTAAGTCCTTCAGCTCAAGCCACATTTGTCTATGAGCGAGAACTTATGGCCATTGTTTTCGCCATCCAGAAGTGGCGTCCTTACCTGTTGGGCCAACGCTTTATAGTCCGGATCCCGACCAGAAAAGTCTCAAATTTCTCCTGGATCAGCGAATCGTTACTGGTGATTATGCTAAGCTGGTTGAGGAAATTGATGGGACTGAATTTTGAGATCCAATACAAGCCAGGCACACTAATTCAGCTGCAGATGCTTTGTCACGCCTCCCTACTGCTGCCACCCTCTCCTCACTCACCACCCCTATTATGCTGGACTTCCAAGATGTGCCGGCCCAAGTAGCAGCAGATCCTTTCCTCTCCAACATACAGGAAACCATTCGACTTAGCCCTGCTGCCCATCCGAAGTTCCAAGACGTTGGGAACCTCCTTAGGTACAAGGGACAGCTGGTATTGCCTTCTAATTCTCCTTACATTCTTCTATTGTTGCAGGAGTTCCATAGCAGCCCCATTGGAGGACATGCCGGAATGCGCCGCACCTACCAACGATTGGCCACTGAATTCTATTGGCGAGGATGAAGCGGCATGTTCAAGACTTCGTAGCTGCCTGTGACATTTGTCAGCGCAGCAAGTATGAAGCCATGGCACTAGCAGGTCTTCTCCAGCCCCTACCACCCCCTGATCAAGTGTGGGAGGATATCACCATGGACTTCATTGAAGGTTTGCCAAAGTCCAGTGGGAATGATGCAATTCTGGTGGTTGTGGACCGTCTCACAAAGTATGCCCATTTCATTGCCTTAAAACATCCATTTTCTGCACCGACCATTGCAAGGATTTTCTTACAGGAAGTTATTCGCCTTCATGGCATCCCCAAAAGTATCATTTCAGATCGAGACAAGATTTTTATGAGCCATTTTTGGCGTGAGTTGTTCCGCCTCCAAGGGTCCGAACTTAAAAGAAGCACTGCCTACCACCCTCAAACGGATGGTCAAACTGAAGTTGTGAATCGGAGTTTGGAAACTTACCTCCGCTGTTTCGCCATGGATCACCCCACAAAGTGGTTCACTTGGTTAGCTTGGGCTGAATACCACTACAACACTGCTGCCCACTCCTCTTTGGGCCTGACTCCCTTCCAAGCTCTCTACGGGCAACCACCTCCTCCTTTGGCCAGATATGAATGGGGAACAGCAGCAAACCAAGAGGTTGACTAGTACCTGTCCCATCGGGATAAACTCTTGGACGACTTAAAGCAGCACCTACAGCAAGCACAACAACAGATGAAAGCCTTTGCAGATGGCAAGCGTCGTTTAGTTACTTTTGAGGTGGGTGACTTGGTTTACCTCAAACTCCAGCCATACAAGCAATCCTCCCTTGCCAGCCGCTGGAATGAGCAGCGTATTGGGGCTGTGGCTTATGCTCTCACACTCCCTGCTCAATCCCGCATCCACAATGTTTTTCATGTCTCTCAACTCAAGCGGGCAGTTGGAACAGCCCCATCATCCTCCATTTTTCCTCTTTCCCTCACTCAGGACATAGAGCTGCTGGTGGAGCCCTTGGAGGTGCGGGGCATCCGTCCCTCTCCTACTGCTGGACCAGCTCAACCTGAGATGCTCATTCGTTGGAAAGATCTTCCCCCGTTTGAAGATTCCTGGGAGCCTTTTGCTGCCATTGCTTCACAGTTCCCTGCTTTCAACCTTGAGGACAAGGTTGATCTTTGGGCAGCGGGAAATGTTAGGCCCCCCATTAAACAGACTTACATCAGGCGCAAGGGGCAATTGGGGAATTTGGCAGACAGTTAGGGAGTTAGTTATGCTTTGGGGAATGGGGGTCTGCTGGCTACAAATAAGGGTGCTTATTGTGTGGGAAGTAGGCATCATTTGAGTGTGAAAATAGGAGGAAAGGGAGGCTCTCGAAATCCTCTCCACCATTTGTAATTCTGTTTTCCTCACTATCAATACAATCCATTTCTTTTCCTGGTTAAATCATTCCTATCCTTTTCTTCTTTTGCTGTTTGTACCTTTGTTGGTGAACTGATTATTGCAGAGGCCTAACATTTTTCTGAAGTAGCCCCAGTGCGTATCTTTATAATAGTAGTGAAATCTTGCCACAGCTTTTCCTTTTTGATCTAATAGAACTGCATTCAGCATTTTATGGTCATATGCCTGCTCAGTATTTTTTTTTCCTATTCTTTTATTGTTTTTGTCCTCCCTGATGAAGGTTCTCATTTGATCCATGAAGGTCGGTAGGAAATATTCATCAAGCGGTATGGTATTAATGCAATGGTTTTTCATGACATAGCATTTTGTTATTTAATTATACAGGCATGGGGCAATCGGTTGAAGACTTGAGAAGACCATGGTTCGAATTTGATATGGATAATAGTTGTAGACATGTGAGTGGTGTCTCTGTTCTGTGATATGCCAGGAGACCAAGGATTGCCATTTCTCATTCAAATTTGCGAAGAGGTATTGTTTACATGGCCTTGCATAATTTGCCAAGAACCTGTTTCCCCTTCTTAAAGAACTTTCTGTGGGTTATTGTCTTTTGGTTATTATATTTATTTATTCTTATATTTGTTGGGATAAACTCCAGCGGATTCAGAATCTTGTGACTAAATGTAGGGAGACAAAAACAAAAGGATATGGTATTTATTACTGCACACTGCTACAACAAATTTTTTTTTTCAATTATGTAGATCCAAATACGGTGGGAATTTAGTTACATTATTATAAAAACTAAATGCATAGAACCTATAATGCGCCACATCAACTGTTCTGATCAAATATGTGGAACTAACAGGAGTTAGTATATCTGCAGGCCTTTAGTTTTGAACCCAGACAATGTGATCCTGAGGAAGGAAATGGCAAACAGGAACTGTTCCTGGCTTAACCTTGAGCACCTGGAAAGCCAAATGCTTTGGATTCCAAGCTGATGTATCAGTATGGCAGACTGCTACAGCTTTTGCCTTTGTACCATCAGCACCCACCAAGGAAACCATGTAAGCTCTCGTGGTTTGTGTTGCATGGCAATAAAAGACGGCATATGCATAGTTTTGTTTGTGGCACACCACGGATTTATCACCTCCCATCTTCTTTGTTTCAGCTGTAATTGTGTATCTCTGCATCTGGTTTTGGTTTGCTGCCTCTGTGGAGATTGCCTGGATGTTCTTCCCGAGTACAGAAGTGCTGAAGTCAACCATTGACTCTAGTGAAGTGGCACACTGTTTCTTCTCTCCTTTAATTGCTGGCATTTCACATTCCTTTATGGTGTCCTTTATTGTCACAGCTTCCATTGATCCTGGCTTTACTGAAAACTGGTTGTAGATTTCGGGCAATTTTTTAGATGAAAAGGGAATGGAATTGGCAACTTGACGTGGTAAGAATGTCACCGAGTCAGAATTTTTCATGAAGTGCAAATTCATGGTTTTGCTGGGGTACAAGTCCTTCTCCAAGAAGAAAAGAGCTACATTTGGGGTCATCATGGAGTTGATCCTCAGTAGCAGCGTAAATGTAATTAAATGGGTTTGGCCCTGGTTTTACACCAACATATACAGGCTTACCCTTGTGTCCTGTGTTCACAGTTACTCCACCTTTGCCAACACCAACATTAGTTCTCTTCCCGGGCTTTCCGGTGTTAACACCAACGCCTTTCCCTCCCACATTAACAGAAGTACCTGGCTTTTTTTCCCAGTGTTCACATTTACTCCACCTTTCCCAACGTTCACAGATGTGCCACCAGCCTTTCCTTTTCCTGCATTGACATTAACACCGCCTTTGCTTACGTTGACAGAAGTGCCTTTGTTTTCCGTGAATTCTGCAAATTAACTTACATTAGTTGGAAGAACTTAGGAGATAAGTGGCCTTTAGCAAGTACGAACTAACTCATGAACTTTTTCAACCCAACAAAGCCGCCTGCCATTATCCTATGTATCTATTGTTTTCTGGTTTAAATGGACAGACGCGAGAATGACCTACTTGTATCATTCCATCTTTTTTCATTTTCAGTTTTGGTTTATGTCAGCAGAATCTAAGTGGGGCATTGTAGAGATCAATTAAACTTCTCTAATGTGTATTCTCTACCGATATTGGACTTTGCATAAAAAATAATAGTTACTATCCGGTTGTAATGATGTACTCAATCACTGACCTGGCTGCAGAAGATCCGTGACAGCTTTTGGCATCGGAGTGTTTGGCAGAACAGACTTCCAGTATAGTTCAGGTGGTGAGGCAGCATGGGTTGTCGCAAGTGAAATCTGCAACAAGAGTTGAGTATGAACTATCATAAAATATTCTTTGTGTTAATTAGTAGCAGCATATACTAATAGAAGCTAGCTTTAGTAAGCGGTTAATCGTTCTCATACTATAAGCGTTTGGAAGAATCAGAAACTTACAGTGAGGAAAACAAGGATGCGTGGGAGATGGAACTCCATTTGAACTCTAAACATGAAAATAGAAACCAAGGGAAAGAAAAGAAGTGAAAAAACCAAGCTTATTATGGAAGAAAGAGTTAAATGGTTTGGAAAATATATAGACACCTGCTGCTTAGGTATACGTGAGTTTGAATAGTAAGACATTATTACCTACATTGGGTGTGTTTGGCATTGCTTCTGAAAAGAAAAAAAGCTGATTATTGAAGAAAAAGCTGATTATCAGATTAAAATAGGTGTTTGGTAAATGTTAATTTTAGAAAAATCAATTTTGTGAAAAGGAAAAAAATTCTATATTTGAAAAAGCTATAAATTGAAGCTTTTCAAGAAAGTTAAGTTTTAACTTTTCAGGGAAGCTAATTTAAAATTTTTTACGGACAAAAATATTCCTTGTTCTATTTTATAATAGCAAATATACCTAATATAAAAAAACTGTTTTTTTCTTTTCTTTTCTCCTACCACTGAAAATCATCTAACCTAAAAACAAATTCTCTCTGTTTTTGTCTTCGTCGGTAACCCAAAGATAAGCTGCACCTCACGGACACTCCTTACATTGCCGTTGCTTGGCCGGGATTGTGCACTTTCTGATAAACCCCATGTAAGTTTGTGGTTTATCAAATTGCTAGATAATGGACCAAACGAGATGAATTGGCGCATCTATACTTTGGGCTAAGTTTGAACCACACTGTTTCGGCAAGAGAATTGGGCTATGGTATTCAGCAATCATTTCTTGTGTTAGGGGATTTTCTTCACCTCGACTTTGCCTTTGCATATTATATAGCATCATGGTCATAATAATTCTAAATTTTTATTATTTTCTTTTCTTTTTGAAATTTTTTCTCACCGTTTTTCGATTGCTTAATTTCGGTTGTTGCTGATCTAATAGGAATTATAACTTTTTTTCTTTTGGCTAAAATTTAGGGAATAATTATTATTTTTTATTGAGATATTGAATATAATATATTAAAATTATATATATTTTTTTTCGTCTTTTTTATTCGGAGAAGTTATTTCTAATCGTATTATTAACCAAACAGTTGATAAACTGCTTTTCAATTTATAAGTTATTTTATTTTTTATTTATCAAACAGTTATCTATTTTTTGAGATATAGCTTTTTTAAATATGGCTTTTATCAATTGAAAAAATTATTTTTATAAGTTTTATCAAACTGGCCCATTATCAGCCTTGCTTAATTGCTTCTAACTGCCCCGGGTACACTCACTTAAATGCAATATGTTTCTTGGTGGGACAGATGTTATAAGAATAAGAGGTGATGCATTAATCCAAATGGTAAAATCTCGTGTGCATAAAACTAGAACGTCTCCTCATGCATAGGACATGTCATTGTCTGCAATATTCACTGAACTGCAAAAAGCTAAGAAATCTGGACTAGCCTCAAACTCTTAATTGCACAGCTTTGTGGTTCGAAATTGAACCAACCACCCTATTAATGACAGTTAAGTAGGGGTTGAGAAATGCCCATCTTTCTTGATTGCCCATTTGTATTTTCCAATTACATCACGGAGGCTGGACAAGTTTGATATTTTAAAAAAGCTAAAGGTGCAAATCGATACTTAAAATTTAGTGAAAAGTATAATTTATATCTTAAAATTTTATTTGATGTAATATTATTTTTAATATTTTAAAATTAAAATAATTTGTTTTATAAAATTATGGTTTGTATTTAAAATTTGATACATATCACTTAAGGGTTGGATTAATATTTTTTAGGGATCAAATTATTTCGATTTTCAAGCTTGATATTGTACTAAATAAAATTTTAAAAATTGCATTATTCTTTTGGTCAAAAATTAGGAATTAAATTACACCTGCAAACCTCCTATCTTGTATTGCTAGAAATGGCGGGCTGCTACTTATGGATTGTGTTAATTACTCGGTCCATTTTCAACATTTTCACTTGATTTTAACGATGGTATCTTAAAGTTCAGTTGTGAGGTTGTCCTCGTTTTGATTTTGAGTCTTTTTGTTAGTTTTGAATTTATTATTATACGTACTAAAGGCGGAAACAGTTCCAAAGTGAACGTTAGAAGATCGAACTTGTATTTTGACCAAATCCTATGATTAGAATCTAACCCATGCCAGATTCATTTCTATAATTTCGGAGCAAAAAAAAAACAAAAAGAAATGGAATACAATTGGACTGAAACCAAGCGGCAAGTTTAATATTCCAACCACATGTTATAAATGCGGTAATAAAGAATGTCTAACCAAACCAGTTTTTTTTTTTTTTTTTTTTTTTTTTTTTTTTTTTTTTTTTATATTGAGGCCCAATGTCCTGATACATTATGGGCTCTTTGTAGCCTCAATTGGTTTCCATTTCCAAGATTAGTATTCCTTGCTCTTTGCTAGCAATTGTTGAATTGAGAGCAAGATGATTGGCCATTTATTTTGTAGTACCAACTACCAAATGTCGATATAGTTATGCATTTTGTGCCTTGATTTTCCTAATTAAATATTCTTCCCAAATTAAGAATTAAAATAATGTAGTATTGGAGGGTAGGCTGCTAGCTTTATTTATTTTGTTTCTTGGCTTTCAGTCGGCCGCCAATTAAACTTTGGAAGGTAAAGCTTAGGCACTCTTTCTTCTATGAACTAATATTATATTAGATTTTGGGCTAAGTCTAAGTGCACTGTCTTCTTTTCCTTTCTTTTTTTTTTTTTTTTTTTTATCTTAAACCTTTTTATCTAATATCTATGGAAAGCTAATTTTAAGCCGATTTAAGCAAATCCTTTTCGTCCACTAATATAATATGCTCCTTTTGTATTAAAAAATAATAATAAAAAAAAATTGTGCATTACTAATTTTTGGTGGGAATATCGTCATTGATCATTAATGAATTATTTTCCCTTTCTTTCCTTTTTATAAAAAACAAAATATCGATTAGAGCTGTACGAGTCAATCCTCCCAACACTTAGGTGGCAAAAACACATTCCTCGGGCGGTGGCAATCTATTAAAATAAAAACAGATTAAAAAGGTCCATTTATCCACCAATAATTTTCTTCTTCAACTAATCATAATCAACATGCCATTGCTTGTATTGCTTCCGCATATTTCTAAACCTTGTATATTGAGTAATGATGACCTACAACACATTCCGATAGTATGGAGCATTCTCATATTGTACTTATGACTCTATTATAGAACATTTTCAAATGAAAGATTGAATTTTAAATTAACAAAATATATTAAATTTAATATCCTTCGTACGAGTCCTCATTAAGCCACTCGTTACTGGTTGTAACCCATAAGTTGGAGCTTAACGACATTTATTTTATTTTAATTAGGACAATTATTATAAAATCATTCAAAAAAGCCAGTCTAATATTATCTGAATTCTATAATAAATTTTGAGTTTAGAAAGTGGAATTTTTGGCAAAATTGAAGAGCTAAGAAAAGTATAATACATGTGTATGTGTGCGTATATGTATAATGTATGAATATAGGTATATATGTGGATGCGAAGATTAAGCAATCTTTTCAATTAGATGAAGCCTGCGAAGACATTATATTGAATGAATAAATTAAACATTGTAACTTTAGAAAGTGAAGAAAAGCCATTAAAAAGCTTAAGTAATACTAGTTCGTATATTTAATTTTGAGTCCTCATTTTGGCCGATGAAAACAAGAATCTTGGTAGAGATATATATAGATGCATAAGTACAAAGTATAGGTTAAAAATATTAATATAGTATTTATTAAGTTAGCATTATACAAATATTAATATAGTATTTTTGTTAGTGTATATGTTTATAAAAATTTGAACAATTCTCATCTCATAAATTAACTTTAGAGTTAGAATTAAATTTATTTTCTTAACACGTTATCAGAATCACTAATTCTAAAAGTTGAGCTGCCATAGGTTCTCAGTTGCATAAATTTTATATTTTAGATTTTTTTTTTAGAACTGAAAGTAAGGAGACATATTAAGTATTTTGTACCGGTTAATTACAAATATATACTACTCCTTATCTCGTAAGATAATTTTTAAAATTGAGTTAAAATCGAATCTATTTTCTTAATATGGTATTAGAGTTACCAGTCCTAAATATTAGGCTATTAGTCTTGCATCGATCTATCCTGCAAACTCTATAATTTAGATTTTATACTTGCGTTTGGCTCTAAGTATGAAAAATGTATTAAATATTTTATATTGACCAGTCACAAATATATAATATTTTTATAGAAATTTAAATGATTGTCATCTTATAAATTCGTTTCCGGGGATAGTTACTTCATAAACTATCCTTAAAAGTTGGATTAAACCCAAATCGATTATGTTAACAGAATATTTAAATTTCATTATTTAAAAGTGTGAAATAGAAATTCTCTTGGAATCATAAAAAAGGGTTCGAGGGCAATCATGGAAAAGTGAAGTCCCCACATCTGTCTAATCAGCCTCTTATACATGAGTGATTAAATTATAATAATTGAACTTTTTATTATTTTTAATTCTCGAAAAAAAAGTTAAAAATCCAAGAGTGGGAGACGTGACATACAATGATGCTGTGATGTCTTTTCTCCTTATGTAAATAAATAAATAATTAAATATACATAAAACTATAGTTACTCTATATATGGAGAGAGTGGAAGAATGATTCGTATAAAGTTGCATTTTTTTTTACTTTATAATAATTTCACTATGACTTGTGGAAGGTTGCCTGTCTATAAATATATAAAAATACTAATTTCTTTATTTGTTCTCTTCTTATATCAGCATGTCTTAATCAAATAGATACATCATTTTGTGCACAATGATCTTTGATGGAATATAAAGTGTAATTTGTGTTGTTAAAAAGTTCTTATTTGAACTTATTTAATAGGAGAGTTGCAATCGTATGCAGTGCATCCATATTACAAAGGTTCATGCATCCATCTTCTTCAAATTAATTGAATTCAGTCTATGTTTCTAAGATCAATACATTTGTATATTCTTGTATTTAAGAAAAAAAAATCAATTTTGCACTTAAATTTCCATTCGATTCTTGACATAAAATCAGAAAACATAGAACCCTAATTCATCATTGAACTATTAATGATAAGTTAATGATACGAAACTAATAAAGAAATAGAAAGGAAAAAAAGATTGAGGTCTAATTGAAATATTATTGATATGTTAGGTTCTTAATTAAAAAACATTGAGGATATTTTAGGGGTTGATTAACTTGAATTGATGGAGGAATTTAATTGGTATAGCTTTTAATGTTTGAATTATTCTAATTTTTAGGTTGGGTATAATCTAAAATTATATAAAAAATTAAAGAGATAAATATAATGAACTAAAAAACAAATATACTGGGAGGGTTTTATTTTTCAAGAAAATTATCTATTTTGCTATTTTTAATTCTTAAAAACTTTTAGCGAATGTGAGGTTGACATGGCTATGATAACGTCACGACTATGGTTTTCTTATATATATATATATATATTTCTGAAAATTTTTTGTCTAAATCAAATTCAGACAAATTTCCTGTATCAAATTAATGACATATTAACACCTATATATACTATCATTCGGCTTTTTTTTTAATCAATTTTATTTAAAGTGCACTATCATTCAGCTTTTTTTTTAATCAATTTTATTTAAATTGAACTTGATGGAAGAAATTTAATTTTATATAATCTAATTGAATACAATTTACATATATATATATATATTCTCGAATTAAAAATGAGATATTTCTTTTCTCTTGAAGGGGATAACACATTAGTTTAAAAGGAAAATAAATTACAATTAAGAACATTAATTTGCCAAAATGATTTTTTGAGTTTTCGAAATTTATTTATTCATTTAATCTGTTCCGACTTTTGTATTATATCGAGTCACTTCATATATTTACTTAACGTATCATTCAATTTAATTTTGAAAACTCAAATAAAGCAGTGTTATTATCTTTAGTCCTCGTTTGGATTTAATGTACACTAGAGAAAAGATTTTAAAATTTCAATAAAATATAATAAAAATTAAAATTCCAATTAAAAGAAAGAAAAAAAATGATTGCCTCAATTAAAAATAAAATTATAAAGAAAAAAACGTGTATGGACAGATTAAAAAATAAAGTAAAAAAACAATCTATAAACTCATGAAAGCTACACACTTTAAGGATGCAAACTGCAAATTGGAGTGAAAAAAAAATAAAAAAAGATAAAATAGAATGATAACATTAACATGGTGTCTGTCTGAGCATCACATGAATATATTTATATTGCTATGCAAAATATTCCCATTATATGTTTTGAGTTGACGCCACTTATAGGAATCTACCATTATATATATATATATATATATATATATATATATATATATATATATATATATATATATATATATATATATATATATATATATATATATATGATGATGATAAAATATTATATGAGTTCTATGAATATTTCATTAATTTTATTGTAATATGAATCAATCAATTTTTTTATAATTATGTGACGAGGGGAATGTATAATTTCCAATTTTTTTAAAAAAAATTAATTTAATGAGAAATGAACAAGAAATCAAACTATAATGTTACATTAAAACATTTATAAATGATATTGAAACTTGGGTTATATGAGGTAATAGATTACCTGTAGATTAAAAGATTATAAATTTGACAACTTTCTCGATTAATCAGAGTTCGATTTCTATTCCACTCCTAAAAATATAATATAATTATATACGAGGCAACAATGTGAAAATTTATGACAAAAAATTTGTAAATAATCAAGACATATTTTCTAACTGTCCACGTCCATTTGATTTAGATGGTTAAGGAATAAAATAGTTTTGAAGAAGAAGACATCAAACTTTGCATATTAACCATTACTTTATAACTTATAAGTCAACTAATAATTAATTAAATATAATCGAAGTTTTCCCGGCTTACCTTCCTCTTATATTAATTAAATTTAACTGTTGCTTCTACTTAAAGAATTTTTAAAAATAAATAAATAGTACAATTAAACTGGTATACTTTGAACATAATACTACATTTATTTAAACGGATCCAAACTTCACATCGAAGTAACATTGAACTTTTCTTTTTCCACTTTTATTTTCCTTGGCCACGATTGACACCATCTTTCCTATTATATGTAATTTACATATATATATATATATATATTTGACAATAATATAATTAGTGCTAAATAAATACACTTTCTAAGAACTTCCCAAAGTTATTTGCTTTATTTTTTTGGAGACCCCACTTAATTCGTAATGATCATGTTGATTATTTAATTATATCTTTAATTAACTCACACTTCACTTATACCATGATAAATATTATTTAAATAGTTTCTTTTGGATCATCTTATATAGTGCTTTTAGTTTAATTAATTAATTATGTCTAATCACAGTAAAATACAAAAGTTTGTCAAGCTAGATTAATTAAAATTATTAGACTTGTTTACATAGTTAATGAAAGTGGAGCAATGTGCGCATGCGAGTCTTGGTTTTCTTTGAATAATCATTGGCATAGTGACAAATTATCTTGCCTAATCTCCAATATATTTAGATTAGGAGTTAATTAGGCTCGTGTGCTTTTCAATTTTAGGTTTTATTTTATCTTTTCCTTTTTTTTTTCCTTATATTAATATATATTTTTTACAGAACAAAATGAGAGAGTATGAACGGAATTTGAAACCTTTCGATTCATTAATGCCATTGAAAATTTTATATTAATTAATCCGGTTTCTCTTTATCTTAAAATTAGCAAAATATCGATTTGACATCCATCATATCACACTATTGGTACGTAGGTCCATCTCAGTGTATGTAAGCATAGACATGCGCATATGATTGATTCTTCAAAATTATTTTTAGTTGATGCAGTCCGCAGTAAAACTATCAATCTAAGAGGTAACAAAATTCAGGAAAACGAAGGTTAAGTTTTGGTGCAATTCTATTAATTATGTGGGGTTAATAAAATCTTAGTATGACCCAAATAACTCGAAACTGAAATTTAAGAATAAACTTCCCTCCATTGGATACGAGATAAATAAAAAGATCCAAAACTTAAAATTTATTTGAGTCTGATTATTCGAGTTTTTAACAATTAGAAATTATATTTTATATTTTTTTGTAAATATTAAATTTATAAATTCTAAACTATATTACATTCTAAATTTTAAATTAATTGAAAAATGACGTCAAGTTACATTCCAAACGTCAAGATCAATTAATAAAAAAATATAATCTCTTTAACTTCGTCCAAAATAAACACAATTTAATGTAATAATTTATTTTTTAAAATGTGTAAGTTAAATAATAACAAATAATATGATAATTAAATTAATGACAATTTAAAAAAAATCATTTAAACAATCATAAACTAATGAATAATCAAATTGATTGAGCAATTATTAATTGCTAAAAATTTATATTTTAAATTGAAATAACAAAAATTAGATTATTAAAAAACTTAAACAATCATATTCGAATAATTTAAATTTTCATAAATTTTAATTCAGTTTTATCTGAATAATCCAAATGAATCGGTTTGAATTTTTCGAATGAGTAGAGAAGCTTACAAACATAAATTGCATAATTGAGGAGCATTTTCTATGTATGCTTGTGCATGACGAAGCCACCTTCTTTTATTGGGCCTACTAATTTGTATTGGCATAATATATATAACCTATAAAAATAAAATAAAATAATCTATTAATATCATAATTTGCCGACTAGAATAAACCTAAAAATGATATTGGAGGTTAGTGGTGAGGGCTTTTTTGGGAACATGATTTTCATGGCAACTTGATTCACATGATGAACTATGGCCTATGGCCATTATTGGATTCCATGTGGGCTATGCCAAGAGATTCGAAGCCTATGATGACTGATTAACATGAGGATATGGCCATAATATAAAGGGTCACTAAATTAATGGGCATATTGCACCTTTTTAGTGGTTTTTGTTTTAGCCATTTAATCTTCTTAATTAGATAAAATATCCAATAAAAATAATGCTCTTACAGGTGTCAAAACAGATAAAAGGGTTGAACCAAAATACATAAATCAATTGGTTTCAACTTCCAATTTCTTTATCTCAACTTCACATTATATATATATATATATATATATATATATATATATATATATATGAGGGAACATAAAAAAAATATATCATTAACAATTTGTACAATATTGTTTCAAGGGTAAAGGCAAATAAATATCTTAACATTTATTCAAGTTATCTTAACATAATATTAATATATACAAAATTTGCAATATTAGTTGCCCATTTTACAAAGTCAATAATATATTTTTAATAGACAAAACTGAAATAAAAGTAAGAATTGGCATGTTTCATAAAGAGTTAGCGCTGCATCAATTCATATCAATACTGTTAATTCAAAGTTAACGAAAGTTACTTATAAAGGTATTTTTGGACCAATTTGCTTAATGTTAAAACGTTTTTGTTTTGAAATAAATGATATAAGTATTTTAATATCTTAAAAAAACATAAATGGCAAAAAATGTTAGCTGAAGCCCTAGCCGTCTGTGAGGTTCTTTTGAAGGTGGAGAAGATTTCCCCTCCGTCGCCACCAGATGATCATTTGAGGAACAAGCGCAAAGATGAGGATAATATGTCAGTGGACTTAGAGGAACCCAGTAATTGCGAAACTGACAAAGTTGAGAATCTGACCCTATCTTTTGGAGATTCCTTGGTACGTAAGGCTAAAAAAAAGGTTTGGTGATTATATCCCTTTCGATAACTCAGGTCCTAATGGCTAGGAATTAGATGCTAATTCAAATGATGATGGGAGTGTGCAAAACCCGAATCGACAAATTTGAATAACCCAAACCGACACATTCAGATGGGGTTATTAGGATACGCCAGGTCGGGTTTTAGGATCTTCGAAATTTCGGGGTTGAGTCGGGTCAAAACCCTTTTAAACTTGAACCAATACTTAACCCGAATAACAAATATATAAGGCCTAAAATCCCTAATTTCTATTACTCTCCCTTTGTACTTCAATCCCTAGTCGTCGATTTTTCCTACCCAGTCGCGCCTTCATCATCTAATCTCTCACCGTCGCCAGTGAATAGCAATCCGGTCTCTCTCTCGCTTCGTTTGTATCAGTCATCATCTAGAAGAGAAATGAGTCTATGGAGTTCCCACTCTGCCATCGACTGACTCAAATTCATGCAATCTTCAATCTTAAGTTGAGTTAACTTTGAGGGTAAACATCCTTTTAGAGATGATATATGCACTTTATATAGCTACATAACTTGAAGGGAAGTGAGAGTTTGCATCTAATTGGGAAGAGACTTTAAATTTCTGCATTCTTGAATTTCAAAATAGCGTAGACAAGGGTTGGGCAATCCTCTTTCTGAGAACCCCTCAAATTCTTCACAACATTATATTTCTAGATTTTGAAGAAGATGGAAGTTTTACATATGATTGGATAAAGACTTGAGCATATTACAATGGAAAATTGTTAAGTAGATAAGAGTTGGGATGTGTAATTCCCTTTCTAATCCATCGCAATCACTTAGTTCTAAATATGTGAGATGAGAGAACCCATAATAAAAATGAATAAGAAATGTTTTGTCCCTCTGGAAAATGAAAGTTGAGAGGGAGTCAGGAAACTTGGTATTTGAAGAGCAGGTAACAGACTTACAACTAATGACTTCCAATTTCTCAAAACTAGATTTTTACAAAATTTTTCTCAAGACTAAAAAAAATGACTTACAATTTCTCAAGACTGGAAAATGAAAATTGAGACATCTCCTTGCTACAAAATACTAGATTTTTACAAAATTCAACACGCAAATGCTTAAGTGATTTGAGGAAATAGTGAAAAAAATTAAATTCGGATTGTTTGGGTTAAAAGGGTAGGGGCCAAAAAAATCTAGGTTAATCGGGTTGGGGCCTGACTATAAATTAGGGTAGGATTGAGTGATGAAATATATTGAATTTTGGGTTTTGGGTTAATCGAGTTAGGGATAGGTTGACCCAAATCTGATCGATGCACACCCCTAGATGATGAAATGGATAACGTATATATTGAAACTAATGTTAACTCTGATAGTGAGCTAGAAAAGGATGAAGATATCTCTATTTCGCTTGAGGATGGTCTCCTTAAATTGGATGTTTTAGTCAAACTGGAGTTGCAATTGACCCGACCTTGGAAGAAATACGTGGTAGCATAGTTGTTGGGCAAAAATATCAGTTATAAGGTATCATGCAATAGGCTTGATTCCCTTTGATCTCCCAAAGGCAGCTACAAGGCGATTGATTTGGACAACAATTTTTTTCTTATTCACTTTGACTTAATGGATGATTATATAAATGTTTTTATTGGAGGACCATGGGTAGTCTTAGGCCATTATTTGACATTTCAGCCTTGGCACATCGAATTTTCTACGAGCAATGATGCACTCACCTCAGTTATTGCCTGGGTTCATTTCGCTGGCTTTCCTTTGCATTATTACCACAAGCATGTTCTCGAGCAAATTGGATCAAAGATTTGAAAAATAGTGAAAATTGATTACAACACTTCCATTTTGTAACCTACCAAATTTGCCCGTATGGCTATAAAATTGGACCATACCAAGCCTTTGGTGTCTCAGATTTAGATAAAAGAGAAGATTTTAAAGTGGAGTATGAGGGCTTTTAAAAAATCTATTTCCAAAGTGGTAAGTATGGCCATTTAAAAGAACAATGTTGACAGGTGTCTAGCAAGTGTACTAGATTGACTAGTAATATAGAAAAATAAAGATTAAGATCCCGAATATATAACTCAAGGAAAACTTGTGTGTGTATGAAAAGATTTTGAGTTTTATAATGAAAATTATGTGTAGAGAGAGAGAAGAGATCCCAAAAGTTATGATGAAGATTTAAAAATAAAATAATAAACCAAAACAAATTATGAATGACTTGAAATAAATAACAAGTAATTAAAATAGGATAACAATCAATATTTAAAAGCAACTTTCACTAAGGGACTATCCACCTTAACCTTTTATTACAATGACTTAAATTTTTAAAAATACAAGTGATTATGGAAAACTAGATGAATAAAACCTGATACCTTGAATCAAGAATATCTTTCTTGAATATTAAACTCCCTATTAAGAACAATTTAACATTCAGCATAAAAATCTGGTTTAACTTCCTATACTTTTATTAAACGCTTTTTCCAAGAAAATTCAATTCCAATATATTCTTGGTTCCTCCTCTCTTAATATTAATCAAAATTATCGAGACATAATCATCTCAAAACAAAAAACAATCATGCATCGATTCAAAAGATTAATCCAAGAACATGCAAATCTTTAATGATGCTTAAATCAACTTTTAGTTATTTAAACCAATAAACTAAGAATTAATCCAAATAAAATCAAAGATAATAATAATCTTAAAATCGAGAAATAATCAACTTGGGTTAACATTAAAGCTCAATTAAGTCATCACAACAAATTATTAAGCATTCAAGTATCCTTAGCAAAAGTTAAGAAAAACTACTCACACTTCATAATTAAAAGCTAAAAATTGAGTTTAAAAGAAAATTACAGAAAACGTAAACTAACTTTAAATTCTAACGTAAAAACAATAACTAAAAACTCTCAAATTGACTCCCAACTTGTGTCTTGAGTCTTCTTTTTATAGGCAAAGCAAAGGCAGCAAAACAAGAAGTTTAATCCACCTTAACTTCCTAAATTGAGTATCAGCAGATTTCCTGATTTAATTGATAGAAGACTTCCTATTTAAGTGAACTCTTTTGAACCGGTAGCATAGGACTTGAAACCACCGAATCGCTTCTTCTAAAATCTCAATAAAAACTCATTCGGGAGAGTAGAGAATTAGATTCCACCGAATAGCCCTGTTTTAGTCTTCAAACAAGTCCATTCAGTAGAATCACATTGTGATTCCACCGATTGGGCTTTCTCCTACACTTTAAAAGAGCCATTCGGTAGAATCACAATGTAATCCCACCGAATGGTCCTTTACTGGATACCAAACGATGTATTTCTTTAACTTTGGCTCTTGTTTTGCAAAATTACCCTTCCAGCCCTTCAACTTCTCCTTTTTCTTTCAATTTTACACTTAAAAACACAAATAAACACAATTAAACCCTTAAATCAAAAATTCAATAAATTAAACTCTAGATTAACTAAAATACTATAAAACTAACCCAATAAACCAACTAAAAACACTTAAAAAAATTATAAAATACACCCTTATCAAATACCCCGCACTTAGCCTTTCCTTGCCCCCAAGAAAACTTAAACCAACCATATTCTCAAATTTATCAAACTTTAACTAAGAAATATGCAATTAAAAATTAAGTTTAGTAATTAACAAGAGCACTTAACAAAATTTCAATCAGAATAGCTTTAAATAAGACAATATGAGCTAATTTCCTTGTGTGTGTGTAAGACCAAAACATTTTAAGCTCTTGTCAAAACCAAAACACCAATGCAATTACATAGCCAAGCTTTAGAATGAATGTACACCTAAATGAACAAATGGTTTCACACTTGAAACTCTAGAAACACCATAGGCCTCTTCTTTAGCATCGAAACCCGAAGGTCATCTTCGCTAAAACAATTCAAAAGCAACTTACAATCACGTAGGTCTTTTAATGATTGTAATGGAGCTAAGGTAGTGGTTAAAAAAGAGAGGATAAAAGATATTCAAAAAGAGTTAGCCACTTAATGCCTTAAATAGATCAGTGCTTCATATTTACAGCTTTTTTCCCACATTATTTTACTTACTAAGAACAGTTGAGAACAAGACTGCAATTCCCTTAATAGAAAAAAAACTAACATTTGCAACAATCACCCCACATTTAACAACTTGCCATAAACTGTATTATTTTCAATATTTCTTACTTTTTTTTCTTCTTTTTCTTTTATTTCTTTCTTTCCTTTTTTTTAATCAACTGAGGGTGCAAAAACGTGATTTAAAAAAAATTTCTTCTATCAATCCCACTTACTTGTTATTCCCATAAAAGAACCAATTATATTGCCATTAATCTATCAAAAGCTAGAGTGGCAACTCTATTAAGGGAAGATAAAAGCTTTTAGGTTATATGGTACTTAATGAGGTAGCAAAAAATTAATGTGACACGCATTAAATATGTCTTTTTAAGCTCAAAGTGGGTTAACAAAGGTCAAAAATATGTATTAGGGTAGGAAAAATAGTCTATATTAGGCTCAACAAGAAAAATTTGTCTAGATCATTTGTTAAGTTGCAAAGAGTTATTTCTATGCTTCAAAGGGTAATGAGAAAGGTTCTAGTGTTCTAAAATTCCTTACTCAACTATTTCAATGCATTGATTTTTTCTTTAAGTCCAAAAACTGATCTAATGTGCTCAAAATCTCGAAAACTAACAAATATACATCAAGTTCAAATGATATTTTAACTAAAATTCATTAAACAACTTCTTTGTTGTATTGCTAACCTAAGAATTTTAACTCATGCACATTCTACGTTTAAAGTTTAATATGCTCAAAATTTGAGAAAAACTGGGGCAAACTAAAGTTTAAGTGAAAGTTAGAAGATAAGGTGCTTACACAACATTTAACAGTACCTAAAGTTAACAAAACAGTAAAAACACACCAAATTAAAAAAAACTAAAGTGCTTAAATGAAAAGGAGTGAAGAAAGATTTCAACTTCCTGCAAAATTGAGCTTTAGATAAGCTCTACCCCTCTCTCAAAATGTTGTTGTCCACAACAACTATCATCACTCTGTTAGTGGTAATGGTGGCGGTGGAAAATGCTTCCAGAAATTGGTAGTGAACACTTCTAAATTATGCTTTACTTTAAGAATGTGTTCCTGCAAAGTGTCCATACATCCCTCTAGCCTATTCATCCTGTTATGCATTTGAGTGGTAAAGACCTGTAATTGATCAGACAATTTCTGTGGTGGGGGTGCTGGATTTTCAGGCTCAGATTTCGATTCAGATGTTTCAGCTCTGTTTCTTCTAATGGTAAGTTCATGAAGATATTTTGCCCAATCAAACCAATGTCTCCATGGCTTCTTAATTAATATCTTCATTCGAGCTAACATGGCATAATCCATGTAAGATGGTTTTCTAATAGAATTCCTCATATCCATGTAGTTTACCACTCTAGCCATAATGGTTACCACCCAACCCAATGATATTGCCTTAATTTTGGTGCTCATTCGTTGCAGCTTTTTTATTTTCTAACACAAAAGGACAGCCCTATTGATTCGAATTTCCTCAACCATGCATCTCAACAACATACATTCTTCATTGTTAATGTTCCCAGGGCTTCCTAAGCAACTAAATAAAGTGATAAATAGGAACCTGTAAAGAATCTAAAGAGGATGGCTTCTTAAAGCATGAGCCTTGAGTTTGCTAGGTTTATATTAGATAGGATTTAGAGGATCTCTAATGAATGCCCAGTTCTCTTGTGGTGTAGCATTAGGTAGTTCACCTATCGCATTATCTAGAAAACCTAAATGGGCAGCAAATTCAAGGAACAACATGTAATAAGTTTTCCTTCCTACCTTGAAACTTATTGTGCCAACATCTGCTCATCTTCGAGTGTCAGCTTGAAAGAAGTAAAAAACTGAATTGCAACAAATGGATAGACTTCTGGGTGTTTGTCAATAAACCATTCCCATCTAATACCAAAAATCAGAGGGTAAACCTCATTCCAAAGATTTTCATCAGGGTTATCAAGAAAAAACTCCTTTAAGTAAATAGGCTTGACATATTTGAGTTGCTTGAAATACTCATACATTTCAGCTCTATCCTCATCGATATAGGTAGGAATAGACTTCTTAGATGTTGATGCTTCAGCTTCCTTAGACTTCTTAAATGACTCAATTGGCGCTGTAATTTTAGCCGTCTTATCCTTCTTTGATGTCTTAGATGTGTCATCCTTCTTTGCTTTCCTAGAACTCACTGAAAAGACACAAACAAATAAAAGTCCATTAGGTAAAATAGATGAGCAAAGGATATCATTGACCAAATTGGTGCAAAAAAGATGGTGAAAATTATGTATCAATGAAACACAATAGCCACATGCATCAATGCAAGAATGATTTATCAAAGTAATGAGATTGAAAATCTTAGCCTAAGTAGCGAATTTATTCTTTGAGACATTTCATCAAACATGTTCTGTGCACAAGTTCACAAGCCAAAATTATATGAAATCTCAAAACTTTAACAACCTAAAAATTGACCATCAACACATAATTTATCACCAATGACATTTAGCATCACAAATTATAACAATAGTAAGCAATAGAAGTGAAATCACATGAAGAACACAACCCAAATTTACAAATGTAAGCCATGAATTTTTATGCCAAATGATGGAATTGAAAGCAACTAAACACTTACTTGTGATGAAACAAATGGTGAGCAACTAAATCAAGAAGAAAATTGCATAAGTAAACTTGATTCGGTAGAATGTCTAAGTGAGTGGAAGGAGAATGAGAGTGTAAGACTAAGAGGAAAAAGGGCAATTGGTGGAATGTGTGTGCATTTGGGCTACTTATGGTGGATTCAGTGGAATGGGAAGACCCATTCGGTGGGATCATTGTCTCATTCGGTGGAATCAAAATTGATTCTGCTGAATGGTCTACCACTAGAACACAAGGCCAAAAATCACACGTTGAAGCAAATGCTCATGCCAAACTTCACTCAGTGGAATAAAAAATAATTCTAACGAATGCTCAAGTGTTCATCTAAATCACAGTAACCTTTTTGCTCTTAATTAAGTCTTTAAATGCTCAATCAAATAAATCAAAATTTTCCTCTCTAAATGCTCCTACCTTAGGATTTCTTGTTCTTGCTAACTCTCACTCATCTTATACATAAACATTAGAAACTACACCACTTGCTTGTTTTAACAGAAAATTGATCTATCTTTACAAAGCACTTCCTAAAACTAAAACTATAATAACCAACATAAGTGAAAACAAAGCACACACAATAAACCAAATGAAAGTGAACAAAGTTAATGCATTAAGTAAACTACAAGGGATAAAGAATTTAGTTTTAAGTTTAACAAGTCCTCAACTAGACCTTTTGCCTCTGTTGCTATTCTTGAAATACCAACACAGCTTCAGCCACCATTACTCTTCCTTCAAAGTATGGCTTCAATCGATGTCCATTCACTTTATATTTCATGCCATCTTTTGGATTTTTTATAGTTACCATTCCAAATTCGTTACTAGACAAAACTTGATAAGGCACAAGCCATCTGGATTTCATTTTACCTGAAAACAAACGCAACCTGCTATTATACAATAACACCATCATACCATGAATAAATTCTTTAAATTTCAAACACTTATCATGCCAATGTTTTATTTTCTCCTTATAAATTGTTGCATTGTCATTTGACCATCGCCGAATTTCATCGAGTTCATTGAGCTGTAGCTTCCTCTTGTCTCCTGTACATCTTAAATCAAAATTAAGAAATTTTATTGCCCAATATGCTTTATATTCCAATTCAACCGGTAAATGAAAAGATTTTTCAAAGACAATTCTAAAAGAACATATGCCTATAGGAGTCTTAAGTGCAGTTCTATAAGCCCAAAGAGCCTCATCCAACCTATAAAATCTTTCTTAGAACTATTGACAGTATTTTCTAAGATTGATTTTAACTCCCTGTTAGACACTTCCACTTGCCTATTTGCTTGAGGGTGATATGGGGTTGTTATCTTGTGCTTAACACCAAATTTTTTGAGCAATGTTTTAAATTGATAGTTGACAAAGTACTTGCCTTCATCACTTATAATGGCTCTTGGTGCTCCAAATTTGGTAAAAATATGTTTTCTAATAAATTCAAACACCACCTTGGCATCACAAGTCCTAGTTGCTATGGCTTCTACCCATCTACTCACATAATCTATGGCAACTAAAATATATTTAAATCCAAATGAGTTTGGAATTGGCCCCATAAAATCTATACCCCAAACATAAAAAATTTCCACTTCGAGTATTTTATTCATAGGTATTTCATCTCTTTTAGAAATATTTCCTACTCTTTGACATTTATTACAAAACTCAATGAATGATTTAACATCCAAAAAGGGAGTAGGCTAGAAAAAACCTGATTAGAGAATCTTTTATACCATACAATTAGGTCCATGATGTCCTCCAACTTTCCCTCCATGATATTGTTTCATGTTGTCTTCTTATTCTCCCTCTGGAACACATCTTCGAAGTACTTGATCCGCACAAATCTTGATTAGGTACAGATCATCACAAAGGTAGTGTTTGTCATCTGCTTGTAGCTTTTTCTTTTGTTGCCAAGTGAAATCTTTGAGAAGATAACTTCCTGCCAGAAAATTGGCTATATTAGCATACCCTATCACAAAATTACAATCATAAATTACACTAATATATTCATAAGGAAATAAATAAGCAATTTCTTCCTTTTCAATATTGGCATGATTAAGTCTAGAAAGATGGTCCGCCACATAGTTTTCAGCTTCTTTCTTGTCTTTAATCTCGACATCAAATTCTTGTAACAATAATATCCAGCGGATAAGTCTTGGTTTGGAATCATTTTTGGCAAAAAAGGTGCCTTAATGGTGCATGATCCGTCCATACTGTGACTTTGGAACCTAAGAAATAAGATTGAAATTTGTCAAAAACAAACAATACAATTGCTAGCAATTCTTTCTTCGTGGTGGTATAATTGACTTGAGCTCTGATGAGTGTGTGGCTTGTATAATAGATAGTATAAAAAATCTTTTCCTTCCTTTGGCCTAAAACCACTCCCACAGCATAGTAACTAGCATCACACATGATCTCAAATGGTAAACTCCAATTGGGTTATACAATGATAGGTGTTGTGATTAGCTTTTGCTTCGACAAGTTAAAAGCCTGCAAACACTCATCATCAAAGTTAAATGCAATATCTTTCATCAACAAAAGCAGTTTAGCAATCTTAGAAAAATTCTTAATAAAATGACAATAAAAGCCTGCATGACCAAGGAAACTTTTAATACCTTTAACACTTGTAGGAGGAGGTAATTTATCAATAGCATCAATTTTAGCTTTACCTACCTCAATTCCTTTTTCAGAGATCTTATGCCCTAGAAATATCCCTTCTTTTACCATGAAATTGTATTTTTCTCAATTCAGAACAAGAATAGTTGCTTTATACCATTCTAAAACCAATGCAAGATTATTTAAAAATTGATTCAAAATCACGACCATAGAGTGTAAAATCATCCATAAATTTTTCAATAAAATCATGAAAAATGGCCATCATACATCGTTGAAATATAGCGGGGGCATTACATAGACCAAAAGGCATCCTCCTATATGCAAATGTACCATAAGGGTATATAAATGTGGTATTTTCTTAGTCCTTCGGGGCTATTGGTATTTATATATATCCCGAATATCCATCTAAAAAGCAATAGAATCTATTTTTCGCTAATCTCTCTAACATTTGGTCAATGGAGGGTAAAGAAAAATAATCTTTTCTAGTTGTATTATTTAATCTTCTATAATCTATGCATACTCGCCATCCCGTCACAGTACGTGTTGGGATTAGTTCATCCTTTTCATTAGTGATTACAGTCATTTCCCCTTTTGTTGGCACATATTGAACTGGACTAACCCAACTACTATCAGAGATATGATAGATAATACCTGCATCAAGGAGTTTAAGTACCTCTTTTTTTACCACCTCTTGCATAGCAGGATTAAGTCACCTTTAAAGTTGCACTACTGGCTTGAAATTTTCCTCCATTAGTATCCAGTGTGTACAATAACTGGGGCTTATATCCTTTAATTCGGATGTTTCCAAACCAATAGCTCATTTATGCTTTTTAAGTACTTCAATCAACATCTTCTCTTCCAAACCTGTCAACAAAGAAGATATAATTACTAATTTTGTATTTTCCTCTAAAAACACATAATTTAAATGAGAAGAAAGAGTTTTAAGTTCAGAATCTCCATTAGGAGGGGATAATACATCATTTATATGTCCTTCTTCATTATGTTCTCTTTCTAAATCCTAAATTATCTCTTTTTCTCTTGTCTCCACTTCATCTACATTCTTTGGGTGCATTAGACATTTCTTTAGCTCATTATCCAAAATGATTTCCTCTTGCTTTTCTTTTATACACTCTTAAACTTCATCAACAAAACAAATTGACTCATCAAAATCATAGGATGGATGTTTTATTATTTTGTTTATATTGAACACCATTTTCTTCTCATTAAATCTCAACATGACTGTTTGTCCATGAACATCTATTAAACCTCTTATTGTGTTCAAGAATGGTCTTCCAACTATTAAAGGCACTCTTTTATCTTCTTTCATATCCATAACTATAAACTTGACTGGAAATATAAAGTTTCCAACTTTTACCAACAAATCCTCAATAATTTCTTTAGGCCTTTTCAACGATCTATCCGCCAATTGTAATGTCATTCGGGTTTCCTTCATGTCTCCCAAATTTAATTTCCTATAAAATCACACAATGCATGCCCTATAAAATTCCCTCCTAATTCGCATGGTAATGTGAAACCACTATGATCTTATAGTTTTTCAGGGATTTTGTTCATTAGGATTACACTATAATTTTTAGATAATTGGACCGTTCCTATACCTTCTAGCTTTTTCTTGTTAGAGTACAATTCTTTCATAAACTTAGCATATTTAAGCATGTATAACAAAGCTTCGGTAAATGGTAAATTTATATGCAACTTTTTAAACATGTCTAAAAATCTATTTAATTGTTCATTTTGCTTTTCTTTTCTAGTTAGAGATGAAAAAGGTAATTCAGACTCATCAAGCACAGTAGATACCAACTTTTTATTACCCTTATTCTTCTCAACAATAGGAGGCACTTCATCAACAGTTTTTAAGTTAGAAATACTTACCTCCGTTGTTGGTTCCATTACTTTAGAAGTATTCTTACCAATTTTAGTTTCTTGTACCTCTTTCCCACTCCTCAAAGTGATTGCCTTAGCTTCCTCTTTCATATTTTGGTCTACATTAGATAGAAATGATCCTTGAGCCCTATTAGTCAATGAGTTAGCAAGTTGTCCCACTTAATTTTCTAGATTTCTAATGGATGCATCTTGGTTCCTCATCCAAATATCTTGAGATTTATACCTAGCATCTTGACTAGACATAAAGGCAGTTTGGGTGGACATAAAATAGGCAAGCATTTTTTTTAAGTTTGTTTTCTTTTTTTGTGGGGGTGGGGATTTTTAAAATTCGAGTCACTGATAAGGTAATGTTTGATGGTTAGAAGGGTAGTGTGGTTGTACTGAATTTTGGTATAGAGGATGACTATTGGAAGCTAAATTTTGATTGAAAGGGGATATAGGTTGAGAATTTGATGTAAAAGCTTGATTACCTTCTCTCCATGCAAAATTTGGATGGTTCCTCCATCCTGGGTTATAGGTATTGCTATATGAATTTAAGGCATTCACATCCTCTACTACTCCTTCCCCATTCTTTATAGCTCCTTGATTTCCTGCATAAAAATTAGTTCCATTAGACAAAGCAGAAACATTTTGAACCTTTAAACCATTTAATTCTTTAGTTAACAATTCTAATTTAGCATTTATAATGGCAAAATCATCTATGCTATGAACTCCCTGTTTCTTTTGAGTGGCTCTTGAGCTAGCCCATTGTGCATCATTAGTTGCCATCTCATCAAGAAGCAGGAATGCTTCTTTAGGTATTTTGTTAATGAAACTGCCATTTAATGCTGCATCCAATAAAGATCGTGTACTTGATTCACATCTGCATAAAAAATATGCATCAATTGATAAATAGTGAATTCATGGTGTGGACAACTTTTTAATAATCTCCCAAATCTTTTCCAAGCCTCGTGAAATGGCTCATCATATAACTGCTGAAATTCATTGTTGTTTTTCCTAATAAGGGCAGTTTTGGTGGGTGGAAAGAATTTGCACAAGAACTTTTCTTGCATTTGTTACCATGATTGTATATATTGGTTTGGAAGCATTTGCAACCAATCCCTAGCTTTACCTATGAGAGCAAAAGGAAATAGTTTAAGTCTAATGTCATCAGTAGTCACATTTGGTATTTAAACTATATCACTTATTTCTAAGAACATATCTAGGTATTGTGCAGGATCCTGTATTTCTGAACCCGAAAATTAATTTCTTTGCGCTATAGTGATAGTGGCAGGTTTAATCTTAAATGGTTGGTTATAAGGGATCCTAATATTCCTATGTTCTTCATTCAACCTAGGAATGGCATAATCCCTAATAGTTCTAGGTCTAAACCCATCCCCTTGAGGTTGATAATTGCCTTAGTCATTCCTATATTGTGGGTCTTCCACCCTAGCTTGTGGATCTATTATATAAGAGGTGGATCTTTAAAGATTCCTTGGTCTTTTAAATTCATGTTGGTTTTTAACTTTCTAATCCTATAAAATGTTCTCTCAATTTCAGGATCAATAGGCAATATTGGTTGATTTCTTATCATAAACTATTGATACCTGCATGAATAACAAACAGAATCAAAACAGAAATAGATAAGAGGAGATAAGAAACACATAAAATTTACTATAAAACTTAAAATAAATAACACACGCCAATGTGTTCCCTGGCAACGGAGCCAAAAACTTGATCGGTGTCTAGCAAGTGTACTAGATCGGCTAGTAATATAGAAAAATAAAGATTAAGACCCAAAATATCGAATCCAAGGCAAATTTGTGTGTATGAAAAGATTTTGCGTTTTAGAATGAAAATTATGCGTAGAGAGAGAAGAGATTCCAAAAGTTATAATGAAGATTTAAAACTAAAATAATAAACCAAAACAAATTATGAATGACTTGAAACAAATAACAAGTAATTAAAACAGGATAACAATCACTATTTAAAAATAACTTTCACTAAGGGACTATCCACCTTAACTTTATTGCAATGACTTAAATTCTTAAAAACACAAGTGATTATGGAAAACTAGATGAATAAAACCTGATACCTTGAAGCAAGAATATATTTCTTAAATATTGAACTCCATGTTAAGAACAATTTAACATTTAGCATAAAAATCTAGTTTAACTTCCTATACTTTTATTAAATTCTTTTTCTAAGAAAATTCAATTCTAGTATATTCTCGGTTCCTCCTCTCTTAATATTAATCAAAATTATCAAGAAATAATCATCTCAAAACAGAAAACAATCACGAATTGATTCAAAAGATTAATCCAAGAACATGTAAATCCTTAATGATGCTTAAATCAACTTTTAGTTATTTAAACCAATAAACCAACAATTAATCCAAACAAAATCAAAGATAAAAATATGCTTAAAATCGAGAAATAATCAACTTGCGTTAACATTAAAGCTCAATTAAGTCATCACAACAAAAGATTAAGGATTTAAGTATCCTTAGCAAAAGTTAAGAAAACTACTCACACTTTATAATTAAAAGCTTAAAACTGAGTTTAAAAGAAAATTACAGAAAATGTAAACTAACTTTAAATTCTAACTAAAAACAATAACTAAAAACTCTCAAATCGTCTCCCAAATTGTGTCTTGAGTCTTCTTTTTATAGGCAAAACAGAGGCAGCAAAACAAGATGCTTAATCCACTTTAACTTCCTAAACTGAGTATCGGCAAATTTCTAGATTTAATTGACAGAAGACTTCCTATTTAAGTGAACTCTCTTGAACTGGTAGAATAGGACTTGAAACCACCGAATCACTTCTTCTAAAATCTCAGCAAAAACTCATTCGGGAGAGTAGAGAATTAGATTCCACCGAATAGCCCTATTTTAGTCTTCAAACAAGTCCATTCGATAGAATCACATTGTAATTCCACCGAATGGGCTTTCTTTGCCACTTTAAAAGAGCCATTTGATAGAATCACAATGTGATCCCATCGAAAGGTCCTTTACCAGACTCCAAACATTGCATTTCTTCAACTTTGGCTCTTGTTTTGCAAAATTTTCCTTCTAGTCCTTCAACTTCTCCTTTTTCTTTTAATTTTACACCTAAAAACACAAATAAACACAATTAAACCCTTAAATCACAAATTCAACAAATAAAACTCTAGATTAATTAAAATACTATAAAACTAACCCAATAAACCAACTAAAAACACTTAAAACATTATAAAATGCACACTTATCAAATGTCCCAGTGTAACCAAAGTAGAATCAACATACAATGTTCACACTACTACTAATAATGCCAATGATACTTGCACGGTTGGGCCTAATGCCAGTAATACCCTACATGAGGATCCTGGGAAGGGTACTCATTTTGGTCCTTAGATAGTGGTCCAGCGACGTGGAAGGAGGAGTTTGGATAAAAATAGATTTTAGTCTGGCAGCACTGAAAATTCCAATAAGAAAATACCAGGCTCACGGTTCTCATCCATCTTGAAACTAAATGAGAAAGAAAGAGAGCATAGTGACTTACCCATTTTGGGATTTGACCTTATTAAGTACTCTTCGAAATCTGATAGCCTATCTCACAAATTAGGTTCTTCTCTTACTGATGAAACAACTATCAGAACCAATTTATTATTTTCCAATTATTCTAACTGTGGGTTGGAGGAAATTCTCCTTGCTAATCATAGATAAAATAAGACAATTCTTCTTTGATTTGCTAAACATGATAAACACATGTGAAAGGAAAATCTTCATTCAAATAGGGGTATCCTACATCTTGTAAAGAAGTAAGTAAGCCTCCCTCTAGAATTCAAGATGCGTTCGATAGTATTAGTCAAAACAATAATGCAATCTCATCAGTTTTGGATCATAATGCTCATATGGCTATTTCAGTTCCCTATCCTGCTCCTTCGAAATCCATTTTGACACTCTATTTTTGATAGAAAGCTTAATCAAGGCTTTAGATTTAAAAGTGCCTCCAGACAAAAGAGGATTAAGGAATATTCAGGATGCACTATCTTCCAAAGGCAAAAAAAAAAAAGATGGGGTGTTAATAGGAAGGTAGGTGATACTGTCAAGCTTATTATGGAGTTGGTGAATGAGGAACAGTTAGCTAATCAAGTGGATGGTGTTTTTTGACCTCAATTAACACTTTTGGTGTGGTTATTCCATCAATTACTCATGTTAGAGAATCTGGTTTGTGATCTCCCCTTTTCTCTCTTTATGGATTTATGAATTATATCTCAAAATTTCTAGGGAGCTGGTAGCAACGATTTTGTTGTTTATACTTGTAACTGGGTAAAGCTATATAAAGTCTCCATTCTTGTTTTATTGGAAACTTGAATTAGTGGAGTCATTGTTGATATAGTGATTAAAAAACTAGGCTTCACTCATTCATTTTGAGTTGAGGCTCAAAGTTTTTTTCGGGATATATGGATTATTTAGGTTCATTGAATTGATATCAATGTGTAGTGTTGTTTTTATCAATTTATTCATCTTAAGTAAACTATGGTAACATGTCTCATTTTTACCTTACTGCTGTTTATGGTGATCCCTCGCTAACTCATAGAAAATGTCTTTAAGATGAGCTTGATAGCATTGCCCAAGTCATTTATGATCCATGGGTGATTATAGGAGACTTTAACTCATATTTTTTTCTCTTATGAGAAGGTCGGTGGTTCTATTAGGGGCAGTGGACCTTGTCTTTTATTTTCCCATTTTATTTCTTCTCGTAACCTTTTATATATGGGTTATTCGGGTCCAAAATTCACTTAGCGTAGGGGTTTGGTGAAGGAAAGATTGGATTGGGATCTTTATAATTTGTCTTGGTTGGATAACTTCTTAAAGTTTAAAATCACTCACCTTTTGAGGTTTAAGTCCGATCATAGACCTATTCTATTGTCTATTATGGATAATTCAGGTAGGCCAATTAAGTGTAATTTCTAATTTAATGCAACCTGGATCCATCACAAGGATTTTTAAAATTTTGTAACCTCAAATTGGTTGGACACTGGCAGTTTAGTTAATACTATTAACAACTTTCAGACTAAAGTTAATTATTGGAGCAAAGATGTCTTTGGTTGTTTGAACTACCGCAAAAAACCATCTTATCCAAACTTGTAGATATTAAGCGCTACTTGGAAATCTCACCATCTGTTTTTCTTGAGAAGCTAGGAAGCGAACTAAAAGTGGAATTGGAAAATATTTTTTTACAGGAGGAAATCTATTGGAAATAAAAAGCTAGTTCAGACTGGTTGTTAGTAAGAGATAAAAATAAAGCGTACTTTCATAATAAAGTGTGTATCAAGAGACATAAAAGCTTCATTAATGGCTTGATGACTCATAATGGTGAATGTTCCTTTAATTAAGAGCTCCTCAAAAATCACGTTGTGTAATTTTTTAGCTTTTTTTATGTTGAGGATTGGCAAGTGGCTCATCTCTATCCCATCCATAATAAATTTTCACCTATGATTTATTCCATTGTAGGTGGTTTGAAGAGACCTCTTACTTTTGAAGAAATCCATAAAGCAATCTTTAGCATAAAGCTTCTAAAAGCCTCAGGTATTAATGCCCTAAATCCTCTTTTCTTCTAAAAATATTGGGATATAATTAAATCCTCTTATTTCACTTTATTATTGAGGCTTTAAAGGGAACGGTTGTGGATCCTTATTTCTGTATAGCTATTATATGTCTTGTTCCTAGAAAAAAATTAGACCTGCCTCTATTGACAATTTCAGGCCTATTAGTCTATTGTTAGTAATTTACAAAGTTTTGATAAAGGTGGTGACTAATAGAATCAAGCCTTATTTGAACACTCTAGTGGGGATTCATCAAGCCGATTTCATTCTAGGGCATCAAATAACCACTTGAGTTGGCTAAAAATATCTTCTAATTTGTGAATAGTATTGTTGATATCGGTTTCAAGGAAAAAATAAATAATAAATGAATAAAAATTATTTTTGAAGGCTCTTGAATTTATAATTTTAATTAAAGTACATTTTAACGACTAATAATAAGAAAATAACGCAAATTGATGAAATAATTTCTATAGTCCCTAGAAATTTCTAAATGAAATACCGTGGCCACAACTTTAGAAGGAAAAAAACAATTAAAGAAAATAGAAAATAAAGAAAGGAGTTGGGAGGGTCAGTCTAATCAATGATGCCACCATCGGAACGCCATCGTAATCCCTTCATCGTCAGCTGCTGTAGCATTGTCATCCCTCCACCATCAGCGGTGCCTTACGTCGTCTTCTCCCTTTTTCCTCGCTTTTCTCTCTTTTGGCCAAATCTGTCTCCCATCATTTTGACAATCGAAGACGACGAATGGTGTCACTATCAATACCAGAGAGCTTCCAACAGTGAGATAATCCTCTTGGTGCCCTCGGCCTCTCCTTACTCGCCGATAATACGTAGATCGAAGAGGGAGATAGTCAACAGTTCAACCATGCTTTTTGACTAATCGACGGGACATTGAGGCAAATGAAGACCATAAAGTGGTTATCGGTAGCTCCAATTATGAGTGGGCAGAGCTGGTGCGTCTCTAGCAAGCGCAGTGATGAACCAAATGAGGAAAAACGCAGGAAATCGATCTTAACTGGTATGTCACTACCAAATTTACTTCCTAAAAATTTATTTAAATTAATTCTAAATAACTGGTTTCTGTATGTTTGATTTGTATAGTTTATTTATCGACACATAAAGGTGTTTGAATTGTTTCTTAAATATTGATATATGATAGTTCTGTTAACTGTCAACTTTTGTTGTTTGAAAAAGCTAGTTGTGGGATTTAATGTCAATTTTTCCTGTGTTCATGTTTAACTGGAAATAAATGATGGTATGAAAAGCATGAAAATGTAGATGTGCTTTATACATTAACGGGCTTTTAATGATTTGAAATTTAAGCATGTTAAATTTATTACAGTGCTATATGTGTGTAAGCTTTATAGTTATAATATTAGATAATTAATTGCTGTAAATTGATTAATTATCAAAAGGAATTTATGAAATTTGATTTAAGATTCTATCTAAGGGAAATAGTTTGATCTAAGTAGATTGTGTTGATATAAGGGTTAAATTTTCTACCTAATTAAGCATTTAAAATGCGTATGCTTGGAGATGAATTCTGTTGATTTTCGTATCACCGGTTATGGCTGTAGGAGCTTAAGCATTCATTAAATTCTGATCCTAAAACTAGAGACATACACAACTTTGATCTTTGGTGAAACTGTGGCTAGACTCATGTATAACTTGGAACTTTTCTTCATATTAGTAAATATATCTAAATTTAGGAATCTAACTAGAATTATAATTTAAGGTAAATGGGTGTTATAATTAAAACCTAGATGGTAAATGAGTCACCACGAGTATGTATATACGTGTAAATATGTATATATGCAACCTGAATTCTTGGTTGGCACTAAAAGATTTGGATTTTCGATTGGTGAATTTCGTTATTGTTAAACTAGGTGCGTTAGACTAAGATTGAATTTTTTACCTGTATGTATATATTAATTGGTCAACTAATATAATTGATATGTTTTGGACAAAGTAAAGGGCTAATCAGAATACAGAACCATGAATATTTATATAAATAGTTAGATTTAAGAAATATCTTATATGATTGAAATGGAGAACATAGAAAAATTGATTATATGTATTCGATGACCAATTAACTAGAATAAATAAACGTATTTTATAAAGTGTGTATATATATATATATATATATATATATATATATATATATATATATATATATATATATATATATATATATATATATATATATATGTAGAATTTGGAATAAATGGTCTCTTAATGATGACATATGACTATGTGAACGGGAATGATTGCTATGGTAAGTTATGGCTTGATAAGGGTTTAAATTGGTAACAATGAATGTATGCTTGATGCGAAATTAAGAACGAACAAGTAATATTTAGAAATAATACAATATGTCTAATTAGTAAGATTTAAAAATTTATCATATTTGCCCCTTAATAAAATTAGCCAAAAATTGGAGTAATAGGATAAAATTGACATGCCAATTAGGGAAAGTTGAATGGACCGAATGATTCCAAGAACTCGGTCCCGTATTCAGATCTTGGTTATCCAGCTAGATGTAATTTCACTGGATTTTACTTGGAGCAAATACGAAACATAAATATTAATTGCTTATTAAATATTTTGAGACTTTTAATTGAAAATAATTAAATAGCTATTCTTTGGACTATAACACTAATTAAACCTTGATCTAGAAAAGTTGGAACAAAATATGCACATTATATGAGTTTTAATTCCTTATGATAGATTTATGGTCTTTATGTTTAGAAGTAGATAGAAGTAATTGCTAAAACCAATTAGTTTGTTTCTGACAATTTAGACATAGTCAATTTACGAAACGTTGTCTAAGAGAAGCAAGATGTGAGTATTATAAAGTTAAAATAGGGAATCATGGATGAATTTAGGGATACTCAGGGAATAGAAGAGTTAAATCATGGGTTCAAATGAAAATTATAAATGATTTCTCAAGAGGTGTACCTAATTGTTTATAAATTTCATGAGATTGAATGGTTAGTAATAATTGGCCAATTTATAGTAAAAATGTTGTTAAACTACATTGTTTCTTATGTTATGCATGTAACTATTGCATATGAACTTATAATATTGATGGTTTATGTGTACTATAAGCTCGAAAATTACAACCTTTATATATATATATATATATATATATATATATATATATATATATATATATATATATATATATTTGATATTGTATGATGTATGTGCATATTTGATATATTATAAATATAGTTTAAACTATACCATTTTAGAGGTAAATTTAGTAGTCACTGCTAAACTTTTAGTTTAGCATGTGGTTTCCTCCGTGCGTAGGTTAATTTGATACTCCATATTCTTATGGCAAATGAAGGAGCCTCCATGAGTTGCTGCAGCCGGAGTTAGAGGCAATCATGGTTACGGCAACAAGTCATATGTACCATTTGTGCAATTTTGTTATTTTGCCATGTACACAGATATGGATATGATTAAGTTTTTAATTTTATTGATGTCTTGTAAAGTTGAACATTATGTAGTTAATATAATTGTATAACGAATTTTTTTTATAGATACAATTAAGAACGAAAATATTTGTGTAATGATGATGTGACAGGTGGATTTAGGTTAATTGTCTATTTATGGAGGATGGGAAATCTTGTGTTGGAGTTTTGGAGAGGAGAGCTATATGATTTTAGAAGTGTTTTTGTATTCTTTTTCCACAGAAAGTTACCAATAATTAAGAAAAACTCTACCAAAATTTCTATAAATGGAATAGTGTTTGTAACAGTAATAAGTTTTTATTGTGAGAAATTTAGTAATTAGTCATATTAAGGAGGTTTGATTCATGTGTAACATTCGATATCTGGATCTTTTAACTAACCAGATATAGGGTGTTACAGTCCTTGGTCGAGGAGGTTCTTCTATCTCTCATCTTTTCTTTACGATGATCTCATTTTATTTATTGAGGAGTATATTGATCAAGTCAATATTATTAATGGTGTTCTGGAAAATTATTGTTACTATTCAGGAAAACTTGTTAATAAAGAAAAATCAACATTTTATGTGTTAAAAAATGTCATTCGTTGATTAGCTATTGAGTTAAGGAATATCTCTGGGTTCTATCTTACCGATGACCTTGGTCAATGCCTTGGAACTTCCATTGTTCATGGCAAATCGAGTTCAAAAATTTACTCTATCTAGTTAACAAAGTTAGATGCAAATTATCCAGTTTCAAGGACAAAACTTTATCCATGGCAAGTCACATTGGTTAAATCAGTCCTTCTTGTCCTGCCTAATTATGCAATACAAACTACTATTCTCCCAGTTACTACTTATGAAGCCATCGAACGAATTTGTCGAGATTTCATTTGGGGTTCTTCTACTGATGAAAGAAAACTCCATTTAATCAAATGGGAAAAATTATGCAGACCTGTTGATCAAGGGGGGCAGGAATTAAAAAATTAAAAATCTGTAATGATGATTTTATTCTAAAAATTGCTTAGCAATTGGTTCATGATGATAAGGCACTTTGGTTCAAAGTTCTTAAATATAAATACCAAATTTCTCAGAGTTTTTGGCCTATTGATATCTTATTGGTGGTAGGTTCTACAATTTGGCAAAGTATTTCTGCCTCTAGTCTTTTTTCTGCACAAATTTTTGTTGGGCTGTCAATAATGGAAGCTCTATTTCGTTCGGGTATGATAGTTGGGATGAGATTAGACCTCTGCATCTCCATGTCCCAAAGGATATTAGGTCCTCTTACTCTTGGAAATATATTTCACAATTCACAGTGAAAGACATGTATGATTTCAATATTGGTTAGAGGCAAGATGTATTTACTAGATATTTAAACGATAATATCTGCCATATGATTGATTTTTCGATGCCTCCTAATTATTGTTTGGATCCTGATAATTTAATTTGGTTACCCTCTCATTTAGGTTTTTTTCTATTGATTCAGCTTGTAGTTTATTTTTCCAGGATGTTGGAGCTAATACTAGTATTAATTGGAAGTTGTGATGGAATTGGCAAGGTCTGCAAAGGATAAGGGTCTTTTTTTGGATCCTAATTCATAATAGGATGCTTAATAATGTGGAGAGAATTTGATGGCATATTTCTTCTTCTGGTTTATACCCGATCTGCAACCTGGAATTGAAGACTATTATCCATATGATCTAGGACTGCTTAGTTTTAAAAAGCCTTTGGATAGTGCTATTGCCTAGGCATAATTCCCATAATTTTTTCTCTCTTAATTTGGAGGCCTAGTTGAACAACAATTTAACAACTAATTGTCTCGTTAAGTCTGTTCCTTACGCTTTAATGTTTGGTTATACCTATTGGTGGCTTTGGAACTGGAGAAATGACATGGTCTTTAACAATTGGTTTACAAATATGAATGCTAAAAAGCAAATTATCTTATCTACTGCTTTTGCATTTATGACTGCCAAATATACTACGACAGGCTTTGGTCATAACTCAATGGAGAAACATGAGTTATTTGTAGGCTGGAATCCAGCTCTGGAATGGGTTATTTTGAATATTGATGGATCTTTCCATAGAAATTTACTTCAAGTTACTTCAGGTGGAATTTTTTAGGATTTTCTAGGTAGATGGATTAGTGGTTTCTCGGCTTATGTGAGTGGTAAAAGTGCTTATTTTACCAAGATTTGAGGCATCTTTATAGGACTGTAAGAGGGTTGGAACGGAGGTTGGAAGAAGGTTGTCCTTCAAGTTAATAGTAGCAGTGTGGTCTCAGCTATTACTAAAGAGAGAAAGATTCATCCTTTATATAGTGTTGTAATTCTTCACATTCATGACCTCTTTCACCATGAATGGCAAGTAGATTTTTATCACATTTATAGAAAATCTAACAAGGCTATTGATTTTCTTGCTAATTGAACCTTTAAACAAGACTCGCAGTTTATTTGGCACTCTACTTATCTTGTAGGACTTGGCGATATCCTTGCAAATGACAGTAGGGAGATATGAAATATAAGTTAATTTAGGGTTTTAATCTTTATTTTATATATTATGCGAGAGTCATTTGAGTCTAATATGATAACATGTATCTGTTGTGGACACAATATAATTTTAGTTGTATGATTCAATGGATGTAAGATGGTAAAACTTAAATATTTTTTCTGAGCAAGGGTTAATTTGCTCCAAGTTTAAAATTTAAGGAGCAAAATGACTCTTTTAAGCAAAGTTGAGGAACAAAATTTCTCCAATATTAATTTCAGCATAGTGATATATGTCATTTTTTAATTTACGTTAGCAGATTGATAAATGAAATACGGTTGAAAATAACAGGAAATTTAATGGGAGAAGCAAAATTGTACTAATTTTAATTTTTTAGAAGTAACTTTGTATCTGCTGAAATTTTAGAGGTAACATTATATTTTTTTAGCAAATTTTAAATGTAAATTTGCACCTTCCAACTAATAAATAATATTAAAATCCTACTATTGCCTTTTTTAGATAATATTAAATATAATGAATTGTAAATTTATTCTAATATTTATTTGAAATCACATAAAATTATAATTAGGTATTTACATGTAAATTGAATTTTATATATAATATATCAATGCTAGGTGTGAGGCCCCAAAGCATATCCTAATAGGATTGATGTATAGTGAAGAGAGAGATTGAAAAGTGTTCAATGTAAAAAGAATTATTAATCATGTAATAGGGACATAATCGGTATTAATGTATAAGTGAAGGGCAATTTCATAAATTGTCACTTTAGGGGTAAATGTGCAATATCATTAAAGAAGTGGGGATAATGTATTATAATGAGTTAGTATAGTATGTGAGTGGTAATTAAGATTAACTAGAGGGAGTAAAGTGCAAGTTTTTAATGACCAAACAAGAGACCTAATTAGAGGCAAGAATATGTCTCTTTCTAGAAAGGTGAAGAAAAGCAAGATAAAGAGGGAAGAGAAAAATTTACAAGTGTGGTGGGTTGGTCGGCCACCTAATGTCCAAAAAAATAAAGAATTTCCAGCAATTCCTCTCCCTCTTCATGCTACTCTTGTGTTCATGGTTTTTCCTTAAAGAGGGGTTTATGTGAATTGGTTAATTTAAGCAAGAGCAAAGGAAAAGAGAAGGAGGGATTCTAGAAGAGTAAACTTGGATCAATTTTGAAAGTATGAGAGTTTCTACTTTACTTGTATGAATTTAAGTTGTTCTAGGGCTATAAATGTATTGTAATAGAATGTTAATTGATGTTAGAGTTTGTATATGTTGAATAGATGTATGGAAAGAGTGATTTATGTCTTAAAAGATGACATAGTGAAAATCTGCGTAAGGTTTACTTGAACCATTTTTAGTGTAAAGAGCATAACGTTTTCTATAGATGCCCAAATGAAGTGAATCTAGTTGGAAATGAAACATAACACATATATCTACAACTTTTTAGAAGACATGAAAACTTGAATCTATTCCTAAAGTCCTCAAAATTTAGCTTGAATTGGAGTGATGTCTGCTGTCCTGTCATCTAGAGCAGTACGAACTAGTTTAGTAATATCTTGAGATTTAGAAATCATAATTGAGTGATTTCTAATGTTTTAAAAACTAGAGACATAGAGGAACAACTTTGTAGAAGAACACTTTTCCTAAAAATGTCGTTTAGTGTATTTAAATTAACATGCAAGTTAGATACTAAAAGCAGTCAGCAGAATTTTGTGAGCAGGGAGATAAGCCTTCTGTCGCACTCACTACAGAACATGCCCACCTCCATCAAGAAACATCTTATTTTATGCTATTGTGATATTTAAGGGTTCCAAACATTACCACAACCCTCTTAGACACTTTTAAGCCTAATGAGGCCACATTAAGTGTGGAATTTAAAAGAATGGATGCATATATTATCTTTAAGTGTATAATGATGCAATGTGATGACTATGATCAATGATATGCCTTGTATTACATGTTTTATGAAGTAGTAACTATATTTGAAGCATATTTTTAAGTGAAGTTAATTATGCATCATATGGGGATATTATTTTGTATGTTCCACTATGTATTGACTCTATGACTTTGAATGTATCGAATATGATGACCTTGAGTGATTAGGAACTTATTGAGCCTGAAACTCGGATAGTAGTGATGGATAGGCATGCCTATTAGGAGATAGTGGTTGCAGCTGCTAGTGTTGGCACCTTTTGGTGTCTAGTGAATCGATACCTTTTGATATCTAATGTTGGCACCTTTTGGTGTCTAGTGAATTGATACCTTTTGGTATCTAGTGATTGGCACCTTTTGGTGTTTAGTGAATTGATACCTTGTGGTATCCAATGATTGGCACCCTAAAGGTGTCTAGTGATACGATACCTCTACGGTATCTGATGTTTCCAAATATCCATGCCTATACTGAGTATAAACTGCAAAAGTGATTATGAGAGAATGAAAGTAGTACTAGCGACAGGTATGATATGGAAGATTATTGATCTATTCATGATTATTATTATTAAAACTAATGATTTATACGTTTTTCATATATATATGGTAGTTAATACATATGCAATAATAAATGTATAATGACGAAAATGAGATGTATGCGAGTAATGAATGACTTGTGAAATGTAATGGTTGATGTGTTACCTATTAGTTAATACAGAGTATAAATAAATGTCTAGAACTACATGGTTTTGATTCTCAATTTTAGGATACGTAGGAAGCTTGGAATACAAATTCCGAGTTCGAACCAAATGTTAGATGTAAATGTTAAGTGTGCTAGTGTTAGTGCTCTTATAAAAAAGTGACTTGTAAGAGTAGTTTGAGTGTTATTAACAAAGTCAAGGTACTAACTCAATAATAGTAATTTAAGTTAGTGTATTCTGAATAGAGTGGAATAAATGACTAGTGAAAGAAGTTAAACCGAGATAAATAGTCAATTTGTTTGTGAGTTTAAGGCTGATTATAACAAAGAACTAGATATGTCTTTAATTATATGAATTAAATTATTATTATCTTTGTAAATAATTAGTTGTATGTATTGCATGAGTAGGTTTGAGTTGAAGATGTTTTAGTGGCTAAATCGTTAGCACTCACGAAGAATTTTTCGAAGACGTAATGTAGACTCTAGAAAGTAGTACATTTTGTACATCTTTTTATTGCATAGTTAACTAAGACTTAATGAAATGTATGTATGCAGTTAAAAATTTTGTAATTGTTAGAAAGATTTGAATTTTACATTATGTCTAGTATTAAGTCTGAACAAAGTATTGTAATGAAACTTATATTAGCTATATTGGCATTTTGATATGACTATAGCAAGTGTAGCATCTCTAAATACTCATGAGGGGTGTAAGGGTGTTGCACTAGGTGTAATTATTAATTATAATATTTTAAAACTAATTAAGTGAATAGAAACATTCTTAATTAAATCTCTAATTCGTAGTACAAGAGACTCTTTGAGGCTAAGATGCCTAAAATAATTCACTGGTTTGAGTTTTCCTTGCTCTTTCATGAACTACATCTATTTTATTTTGTTAATCTTTTCATTTTTTAAGTTTTTTTATTAGTTTTAAAAAAGATTAATTAAATATTTTTAAGAAAATTAACTCTTATTTATTTGCACATCCAATTTACTTATATATCTTTTGTTATTTTTTTTAAATTACATATTAATACAATCAATAAAAATTAAAAAGTAATTCAATACATGATACAAATACTTTTTACAACTTCTTTAATTTTTTTTGCAGATCTTTTAACAAATCCAAAGTGGATATTACAAGAAAAAACACTTAAAATCTTACAATCCTTAATAATGAGATCAAACTCAAATCGATTGCAAGAACTGGCCAACAAAGCTTTGGTGACAAGATATGAATCCGAGTCAATCATAGCCAAGGAGTGAGTGGAGTTCTTAAGCCAACTTAGAGCTTCATAGACAACTATGGCTTCTGTAATAAAAGGGTGCAGAACACCAACATAACTCACACAACTCACTGCAATAACCAAAAAAGCCTTGATGATCCCTAACAACAAAAGCCAACCTAGTTGTTTGTTCCTTTGAAAAGATCGCAACATCAATGTTAATCTTTAACCATCCCATAGGAGGAGGGGACTGTAAGTCCCAAATATACTCTAAAGGGGGGTGAATAGAGTATTAAAACTTTTTTAAGTGCTGATGGAACAAATTAAAATATTTTAAACACATATATTAAGATCATATAAAATTTTTAACAAAAAATAACTCAATATATTTTGATCAACCTTATTAATCAAAGTATAAAAACATGGATGAAATTTAGCAATCAGCTAATACAAAATTAATATCATTTTACTTTATAAAATTACTTTTATGATAGATAACCGAATTTTATTCTGCAATGGACAAAACTAAAAAACAGACATATAAACAATAAAGCATAAATATAAAGAGAAAGAAGGATAGAGAATTTGACACAACGATTTATAAAGGTTCATCCTATACCTATGTCCTCTTCTTAAGACAACGTTACTTTAATTCTTTATTCAACTTGTTATGATGTTAATTGATGTTTATTTATTTATTTTCTTCATTATTGGTTTGTTTGTTTTTGGATGTATTATCTTTGGGCTTGTAATAGCTAGTAAAAAAGGATTTTTCTAACCACAATATACTAAAAATGTTTAAAGCATTTTCTAGCAAATAAATTGGGATTTATTTTATAAAACATGGACCAATGTCTAATTTTATACCCAAAATTCACACGACATAATAAAAGCTTATTTTTTGTAAAATATGTATGAGGGAACCAATGTTCCCAAACCAATTAACTGCATGTTTTATGTATTATATCTATCTGTCTTTCTTTTATATATTATTCTTCTCTTTGGGACGATTTGCTTATGTAATAACTTAAGTAAGATTTTATTTATTTACTGCTTTCTTTATTTGATTAAGATGTTTACTTAATATTTATTGCTTGCATCGTGTGAGAGAGGGAGGGGCTTAATTCTAAAATTCAATTATAAAACAATACCTAATCAAGATGCCTAATAAGAGGGATGTCCCGAATACTAGTCTCTGTTTGGGCATCAAAATAAGCTTAAGATTCAATTTCCAACATTTTGTTGGGTGGCAACTTCATGACACCTGGCTCTTTGAACCCACTAATAGATGCCTTTATGGGTTAACCGTCAACGATAATTAGGGTTCGATCCTTCTTATTACGAAATGGATAGTTTATTATTAAAAGCGAGCCTGCTCCAATCTCGGGCTCTAAAAGCGAGCGTCCGAGAGCAAACCGGGAAATAAAAGGCAACCTTTGACATGCGTAACAGTGGTGACTCCACTGAAGACAAAGACACCTTGCTCTGAATATCATCTTGGTTAAGTTCTTTATAATTTTGTTTTATTAATTAATCTTGTCACCTTTCTAAATTGCATTTTCTGCATTCTTCTTAAAGCCTTAGAATTAAGTTAGACATTTTTTTAGCCCCGATGTTATCATGATGTACATCCTAAATTCACTTAGTGTAGGGAGGTGTAAAGAAGACCTACTAACCCAATTCTAATACCAAATGGTATATAAAATGGTGATTCATCGGTCGTTATACACGTGATGAGCTAGACCTATTGGTAGGAAACATGCTTAGGTAGCCCTAAAGTTTCATGACCTTTGACTAAAGACCATATAATGACAATAGCCACTTTCCCTAGGTTGTATAACCATAATAACTTCTGCTTTCTATGTGGACCTTTATGTATTGATCAAACACAAACAAATTAGAAGGGTACCAGTTAAAGGCTGCCACACCCTAGTAGGCCTAATCCAATCCGTATAAGTTAGTCAAAATACATAGTAGTTAAAACTCATACGTATTTGTTTTCAATTAGAGAGGTTATGCTGCTGGTTTTTTGCCGTGCACCATGCACATCCATCGGGTCCCCTGATGACCCATGGATTAAGCCCACCTAGGGAAGAGATCGCAATACCTCCTACGTGGGAGTAATAAGGTCAGAAGGCTTTGTATATGCTTGTATGTGTTTTTGATTGATGTCTAATGAAACTATACATTGCATTCATGCATCATGTATATACCTTATACATGCATCATTTATCATACATCATCCCTAACATCTGGATCTTGTAGCCATCATAGACTCATCTAGGTGGTCCAGAGGGTCGAATGGGCACCTTGTTCGAAGGTCTATATCTAGTCTATCCAGGTTAGATTCAAGTTTAGATTTGAGTTCAGAAGATAATTGGGTTTTAGTCAGTTATCGAAAAGTAGCCAAGAAACATGTTCAGAAATGGCAAACGACGAAGTGAATGAGATCGGAAGGGGAAATGAGATCGGGAGAGCTGCTAATGATATCATTGCAAGGTTTTTATTTTTTAGGAAAAATGCAAATGTCACTTCTACTAAGCCTTCAACAATAAGGAATGATTTGGATCGGAGGTTGCATAAACACCTACAGGAATTTGAAGAAAGGATGTTAGATATGATTGGTGGAATGGTGGCTTTCGTAACACTTAATGTTAGAACTCAGCTCGTAGTACCTGCTCACAAGACAATAAAGCTGACTCATGTTGGGAATGCTGCCATTGCTGATGCTATTGTGCTTCGAAATCCACTTAGAAATGAGAGGATGCATAATCCTAAGAATTATTTCATAGAGGAGGAGGACGAAGACTATGTCCCTCTAGTGATGAACATGAGAATAAGAGGTCTTAGTCCTGAGGATCCAACTTTTAAAAAGATGGAGGAGAAGATAGAAGCTATGTCTAGGATTTTATTTGCTGGTTAGGGGATGAACCACAAAGATAAGGATCTGGATGGAGATGAAACATTGTCCCAAAGGTTTAAGATGCTGGACTTACCCAGGTTTGATATACCTCAAACCCTTCAGCCTATATTAAGCAGTACAAGCTGATCATAAACGAAACCATCCTATACAAGAAATAGAAGGTAGAATACTCTTGCCCATTAACTGGGTCTGTGATCGACTGGTATCATAATTTGGATAGACAGACTAAAGAGGATTAGGACTTACTGATCGAGGAATTTTTCAAACAATATGACTGCAGTACAAGAATAAAAGTCACCTTAAAAGAACTTGAGTTACTCTAACATAAGCATGATGAATCCTTCCATGAGTATCTCACCAGATGGAGGAATAGGGTGATGGAGATGAAAAGAAAACCTAACATGGCTTATTAGATCAGGTTATTTATCAACAACGCTAGTCCATACTTGAAAGATGGCTTAAAAATGAAGGATTTAAAAGACTGGGAGTCCTTGAAGGATATAACTATAGAAGCTAAAGGGGATTACTTAGCTAGAAAGGCAAGTAGCGAGAATGCAAGAAGGAATTTTAACAATTACAAGGCTGTCAGAAATAGAAGTGGGCAGAACAGAGCTGGAAAGACCACAGAGGTATCCGCTATTAAGGTTAGCCAGCATAGGCATTATTCTGACTTAGAAAAATCATTGTCTTTGGTGTTCAATAGGTTGGTTAAAGAATAAAAGCTTCAGTTGATACCGTTAAGGCCTGCAAAGAGCCAGGTGTATCTACCATAAGGAGGATCAATATTGTGCATACCCCCAGCACACAGGGCATCTAACTGATTATCGTCGTACTCTGAGGAACAAGATCTAGGATCTAATAGATATCAAGCAAATCTTAGACCCTGAAAAGAAGGACAAGAAAAAAAAGGGAGGATACAATGTCTTACCCTCACCTGTGTACATGATCAGGTTCAACTTACCTTAGTGGTAAGTGATAAAGGATTTGTATGGGAACGAGTACTTGGCCGTTACTCACTCCACCCCCAAAGTAATAAAGCCAGTTGAGAAAAATTGACCAGTTTCTATGATTGACTATTGGATTATGACTACAGAGAGTGAATATGAGTTGGCTTTAGTACCCATTGATATTTGGAGTTTAGCCAGTGAAGATGAAAAGGGAATCAGAGGAAGAAAAGAAAGTAAAGGTAGTCACAAGAAGTGAAAGAGTGGCCCTAGAGATCAAGAGGTAGTCGGCTCCTGCTGCAATGCCAACATAGGAGGAAAATGAGAATGATTAGATAATCAAACAGTTGAAGAAGATACAGGTTCAGATATGCATTTGGGATTTGTTGAGGCAATCTCCTTTGCATAGATAGAAATTGGTGGAGGCCCTGAGCGAAGCAATTGTTGCTACCACCATCTCACCTTATGAGTTACTACATTTGGTCAGGGGAGGAACCGGGGAAAAATATAGTGTACTCTGATGTTGACTTATTAGCAGAAGGAAGAAGTCATAATTGACCTCTTTACAACAAAAGCTCAGGTTAATGGGAAGCACACAACTTATGTGATGATAGATGATGGGTCCTCTATTAATGTCTACCCTTTGGTAGTGGTTTTAGCTTTCAGGTTCAATGAGCACATGTTAAGCAAGTATGATCTAACCATTTTTGCATATGATAACTATAAAAGACAAGCTTATGGGACCTTTAAGGCTATGGTGAAGACATGGCCCATTGAGACTGAAGCTAAGTTTGTGGTTTTACCTATCCCAGTAAATTTCTCTGTACTTCTCAAGAGACCATGGTTTCATAAGCTAGGAGTACCCTCCACATTGCACTAGATGATTAAAATTCCCTATAATGGTTAAATGGTCACTATCAAAGCAGCAAAGGAGAACCAAGTGTCTGTACTTGAAATAGCTAAACATCCATTTAGTGAGTTTCATGTGGCAGTTATTAAAGATGAAGAAAATAAGGATGACATCCCTTACAATCCTCAAGTGATTAATATGCTTAAAAGGATGAATTTCCTACCTGAAGCTAGTTTAGGAAAGAATTCTCAACGACCTTAGATTGTTGTAGCTATTAAGGGCTAAAAGGAAAAAAAGGGGTTAGGCTTCATAGGTTCCACTAAGAAAGGTAAAGAGGAGGAAGCGATGTAAGGAATTTCTCATATTTCTTAGAGTTTTTTACTAGCTCCAAGCCTATGCCTTTATTGTGTGGAGAATGAGCCTCAGATAATAGGAGGTGAGCCAGTATTGAGATTTGAGTTGTTCAATGATGTCTTCAATTGGGAACAAGGAATCATCAAACCAGTCGAAGGTTTCTGGGATGAGAAGATTCTATTACACTATTTAGCTTGGGATAAAGAGGCACCGGAGGAAGTTATGATAGAGAAACTTCTTGTTATTAACCTGAAAGGCAAAGAGAAGATGTAGGTCGAGTAACTACCCAAAGCTAAACCAGAGACTGGAGAGACGCCTGATGCTGACGACATTGAATAAGATACTTTTATTAATGTTGTTTATGTTTTTACACTATTTGATGAGAACAATGTTTGCTCTTTTGATTTCATTAATGAGATGAACAATTTTGCTTACTTGTGTGATGTTTCTTCTAATTTCAATATGCATGATCATGATCAATAAACATTTATATTTGACATTAACTCGACAAACACATGTTCATTCAATCTCAAAACTAAAGAAAACCCAAAAAAAATCTACTAGCATTAGATATAACTACTGAAAAGAGAGAAATATTTGAGAGAATATTAAAAAAATATGAAAAAAGTCTTTTTTTGGACCTATGAAGATATGCCAAGAATAGACCAAGAAATCACTAAACATGTTATTCCGACGTATCCAGGGTACAAACTAATTAAACAAAAGCTTAAAAGATTTAGGCCAAAATAGGCTGAGAAAGTTAAAAAAGAAGCTAGAAAGTAAATATAGGCTAAGTTCTTAGTGAAAGTTCAATACCCCACATGGTTAGCAAATGTAGTCCCTGTATCAAAGAAAGATGAAAGGGTAAGAGTCTGTGTGGATTATAGAGACTTGAACAAAGCCTATCCTAAGGATGACTTTCCTTTGCCTGACATAGATATTTTGGTCGATAGTGTTGTCGCATGTACCATGTACAGTTTTATGGATGGATATGCAGGGTATAATCAAATTCTAAACAAAATAATGGATGGGATCAAAATAGATTTTATAATCGAATGGGGGACATATGCCTACCGGGTCATGCCTTTTGCACTTAAAAATGCAGGAGCTACCTATCAAAGAATAGCCACTAGGATCTTAGATGATTTTATCCATAAGGAAGTAGAGGTGCATGTAGATGACATGATGATCGAGTTAGTTACTAGAGCAGGTCACTTCGAAACATTAGAAAAGTTTATTCAAAAGATTAGCAAGTACAATCTCCACCTCAATCTAAAGAAGTGCATATTTGGGGTTACTTCAAGCAAGCTTTTAGGTCATGTCATAAGCCAAAGACATATTAGAGAGATGCCGGTACCCCAGAAGGAAAAAAAGTCAAGGGATTCTTAGGCAAAATCCAATACATAAGTAGGTTTATAACCAAGTTAAGTTCGATTTGTGAACCGATCTTCAAATTACTTAGGAAAGATCAACCCGTGATTTGGAATGAGAATTATCAGAAAGTGTTCAATACCATCAGGGAATACCTGTTACATCCATCAGTGTTGAGACTGCCTCAGAAAAAAAATCTATGATTTTGTACCTCGCAATAAAAGATAATTCAGTGGGGGCTATGATGGCATAAAAAGATGATTTTGGGATTGAGTATGCAGTATACTATCTCATTAAGAAATTCCTCCCTTATGAGGTAAAATACATGAAGTTGAAAAGGTTTTTTTTGGAAGTCATATGGGTGTCCAAGAAATTGAGACACTACTCTTATTCTTATAGGATACAAGCTTTGGCTAAATAAAATCCCTTTAGATAGCTACAAGAAGCCCCTTCGCTGTTAGAAAAGATGGGAAGATGGTTAATTCTCTTGCAAGAATTCGACATAGAATACATCACTAGGAAGACCATCAAGGGAAGAGCAGTGGTATAATTTCTAGCTAAACAGCCTTTAGAAGGTGAAGAGATGACTTATAAATTCTCCGATGAAAACATAGCAGACATAACAGTGTAAGGTTGGCAGATATATTTCAACCAAGCTGCGAATAATAAAGGAATAGGATCAGGAGTGATCTTGGTTACCCCAGAGGTAGAAAGGATGCCATTAGCTAAAAAGTTGAGATATAAGGTCACAAACAATAAAGTGGAGTACAAAGCTTGTACTTTCGGGTTGGAAGCTCTACTGGATATAGGGGCAAAGTCTGCAGAAGTGTTTGGAGATTCATCACTAGTGGTTTACCAAGTAAGGGGTGAATGGTCAGTGAAAGAAGAACACTTGCTGCCTCATCTCAGATACTTAAAGGTTTTGAATAGTCAGTTCGAGGTTTGCACTTTAGAATATGTGCCTAGGGAAGAAATTCAGTCGGTAAATGCCTTAGTTATCCTGGTGTTCATATGGGACAATCCGAAGGGAGTGACAATGAAACCTATGTTAGTTTCGAGCTCTGATAGGCCATGTTTTTAAAGGAACAGATCATGGATATTGAGGTAGATAGCGGAAAGCCTTGGTATTATGATGTTCAAAATTACCTGAAGAAGTCGGTGTTCCTTGAGTAAGCAACTGAAAAGGACCATAGAATGATTTGCAAGTTATCAGCTTAGTTTATTACAGTATGAGGAGTGCTTTATAAAGACAACCCAATGGAATTCAATTAAGATGCTTAGACAAGAAGGAAGTAAAGAAAGTAATGGAGGAAGTACATGCAAGAGTGTGTGGGGCCCATATGAATGGGTTAGCCTTGGCAAAAAAATATGATGAGGCAGGATTTCTTTTAGCTTACGATGGACATCGATTGCTTTAAGTATGTTAGAGAGTGCCAACTATGTCAACAGTACGTAGATCTGAGACATTTGCCTGTTTCTGAACTGTGCAACCCTACATCACCATTGCCATTTGTTGGATGGAGAATAGATATCATGGGAATGATCTATCCACCTGCCTTAAATAGACAAATATTCATCATAGTAGCCATCGATTATTTCACTAAGTGGGTAAAAGTTAAATCCTTCATAAAGGTAGATACACGGGATATGGCTAAGTTCATCAAGAAAAATCTGATATGCAGATATGGTTTGCCTCATCATATGGTTTCAGACAATGGGTTACAGTTTTCAGGTGAAACTAGACAAATGCTTATTAAATATAGGATTTAACATCACAAGTCTTCTCCTTACAAACCTTAAGCAAACAGAGTAGTCAAAGTAGCTAATAAAAATGTAAAGAGAATCTTAGCTAAGATGGTGCGGACTTACAAGGATTGGGCTGATAAGCTACCCTTTGCACTATAAGGTTATAGGACCATAGTTAGAACATCAATAGGAGAACCTCCGTTCTCTCCGGTCTATGGAACAAAAGCAATCTTATTGGTATAAATTAAGCATCAGTCTTTGAGAATAGTTCTGGAGGCTGATGTTGGGTTTTGAAATAGTAAATAAAAATTCGCAGTGGAAAATAGAAACCCACGATGGATCCAAGCGATTCAATTGATTCAATAGAAAGAGAAGTGTAATGATTACCAACATCTCGAAGCATAAATAAATCGAATTATAGATACAACCTCACGTGAAATGACACTCTTTACCGATATCTACATGCGAATGCAATAAAGAGAATCATTCGGGGTGCTAGCTCCCTTCCTTGGCGGCTAGGGTTTATTTTCTCTTTTTCTTAAGGTTACAGAAGAAAATTGATTTTCTTTTCTTTTCCTCTTAAGTGATGGGTACCACTCACCTTTTATGCTTAGTTAGGGTATATATATATATATAGTTGACCTGACCCTAATTTAGAGAGAGAAAACTTCGGGCCCACTTTTCTTATTAAAATAAAAAAATACTTTATTTATTATTTAAAATAAGAATAATAATATTAATTTAAATATTATTTTTTTGTTTATTTTGAATTTTAATTTATTACAAACTAAAATTCAAAATGCCCAAATTAACCCTTAGTCCATTCATCACATTCTATGTGTACGACCTAATAGGTTCATATTATATTGGCAGTAGGCCCCAATCCCATCACAGGCCCACAAGTCATAAGCGGCCTCCAGTAAGACATTATGACTATCCAAATAATATGAATATCGATAATTCAACTTTAACCTAATAAAATATGTTATAATCCTTTTGTCACACGATATCTTGTTAGAACATAAGTCATGGTCCATGTCAAACTTATATAGTCCAAACATATAATTTCTCGATCACTAAGTAGACTGATAATATCAAATGATATTGATCACTCCATCAATTCATTTAAGCACGACCATGCATTTCTCAGTCCTAATTATTAAGGGGCCCAATAGATATCTCTCTCATAAGAGAGGGATAAATTTCTTCTTGATTATTCACTATCCTTTACATGATTCTCATTATGTTCAATCATAATCTTTATAATTATCCGATTAAAGATAATGCTTGATTATGTCAAAACATAATGTTTGTCATGTAGGATACTGTGATAATCTCAGGTTTAAGGATCGATAATATAACTATTATAAGATCACTAGTGATATTAACACATGTAGTATCTCATTGCGGGTCTATCCAGTACTTTATTCTCTAACAAGTACTTATAAGTTTAATTCATATCACCATATATAATCATCCAATGATTATCAATCAAACTTATACTAGTCTTTATTTATCATTATTTATTTAATGATAAATGACTAGGGATAGTTAAAACAATATTAGATTATTATTTACAAAGATTATTATAACGTAACATGACAACAATATAATAACATGAAGAGAACCCAATTTTATAAAATAAAATGTGACATTACATAAAGGGCCTAATATTTGGCCTAGGGCATAACCACTAACAGCTCAGGTACTAGAAATAGAATGGGCTAGGCAAAGACTATTCCAGCTTAATTTTCTTAATAAGGAAAGAATAAGGGCGTATCATCACAATTAAGTTTACCAAAAGAGGTTGGCCCATTCATTTGGAAAAGTTAGGAAACACCCTTTGAAGGAAGAAAACTTAGTGTTCAAATAGATAAGGCCAGGGATTTGGAACATCCGAGGAAACTTCAGGCCCTTATGGGAAGGACCTTTTGTGCTTAAGAAGCTATTATCCAAAGGCGTTGCTATTTTTCTCAGATAGCGACAGCAATGAATTCCAAGAACCTGTGAATGTCGACATATTGAAAAGGTTTCATGGCTAAAGACTAAAAGAGAAAAGAAAAGAATAAATGCCCTATGGGTTGAAAACAAAAATATGGTGACTTTGCTAAAATAGGGTACCTCGCCAGGGTGAAAACCGAAAAAAGGCATCCTGAGCAAAAATTAGAGGTAGAGAGAAAATAATCAATCATGAAAATTCAAGATTGAATAATATTTTCCATTGAGATAAAATTAAATATTGATCATGTATACTGAAATCAGAAATGAAATGTCATGCATTTATTTATAAATGTCATCTAAGTATCTGAAAGCAACGTTTTCTATCATATATTCAATAAAAGCAAAAAACATCATCAATGAAAATGTTTGATCTATTCTATCAGTATCATATCTCTCTCTCCATCCAGGTACCTCAAGCGAGAAAGTCTATTATCAGCAGCTAGACCAGCGACTCACCGCTTGTATGAGTTAGAGGTAGTAAAATCGTAAGCACCCATGTCAGAAGTAGTGATCCTCACTGGAAGCTGAGTGCAGATCTTCTAATAATATTCCACCATAAAGTAAGCAATAAGGATGCCTCCACAAAAGCCTAAAGGTCACCTAACAATATCCTGCCTACCTCCAAACTGGTGAACACAACGAGTAGAGACATAAAAGGTGACTCAACAAAGTCTACAAAGAGGAACACATCCCGACTCTCCATCCATGACCACAGAAGTAATAGGTAATCAGGGACACCTAAACCTAACATCGGCATCAATGGAACAACCGAGCCAATCAACGGAGTTCTTAACTGACTAAAACTCATGTTGAAGATGCCCAGACATGACAAGCCTCATAAGGTAATCCATGTAGCTCTAACTCAAGGAGGAGGCTCAAAATATAGTTGTAAATTTTTGTGAAGCCATACCTAAAAAAAGATGCTGAGGTGAGTTGGGTTCGTCTCAGGCAAAAGTAAGGCATAAAGGTGTGTGAAAATCTAAAAGGACATGTATTACAATAAGAAAAGCTAGCATGTAAATCCACAAAGAGCGTGCTACCTTTAAAAATAAGGATGCACCAAAATAAGCAAAGGACTGCCTGTCAAAAATGAAGAAGAACCATACCGAGTAGAAGACCTATGATGAAAGTCATCCAAGCCTATACTGGCCTCTGCCACAATTAGGAGAAATGGATTATACCCTCAGTGTATGCCAGCAAAAACATTGAATAATCCATAATCTGTGTTAATGGGATCACCAGCACGCATCAATAGAAATTGAGAAAGGCAGCAAAGCAGTATCACACCAGAAAAAAAAAGGTGGAAACATCATCAAAATCAATCAACACATCTATCAACCATTCCAGTAGAAAGGTCTCCCCATAAGGTATAAGACCCCCTAACCTCGGAAGAAAGGACACCCAGAGCATGGATCACCTTTTTAGGATAAATGACCACGGGAGAAGGTAAGCATGGTTAAACATCAAGATCAAACCTAAAACCTACCATGGCAGCAAATTCTTCAGGTAAAGGACAATACTCCTAGTGTGTGAACCAAAATAAGTGAAACCTAGGGTCCCATAATCGAATTTTAATAGATAAAAGGTGTTTGTCAGAAGAGACTCTTCTTAGAAACCTCAAACTTGAATAAAGGGCTAAAAATGGGTCCTCTTAGGTTTTTGAGTCGTCCAGTAACCGATGCAATTTCATAAGTCCACTAGTCATGATTGTGGGATTTTTGACTAATCTAAGATGCAAAAATGATGAGAGAAAATAAATAACTGAAGAAAAAACAGGCAAGAAAAGATCAAAAAGGAAAAGGAAAGAAAAGAGAGAAGATTACCTCATGGAAGCTTCCTAGAATTTAAAAAGTCAAAGGCACAAAATCCAAGAAAAAAGAAGCACTATTTATAGAAAGTGATGAGGGTTGCCCGTCCCTCACCCCAGAGCGAGCCACAGGCTACCCGTCCCTTACCTCTAGAAGGCCAAAAGTCACATTTCTACATGTCCCATGCATTACACATACATATTATAGCATTTGCATTTTGCAATTGATTAAAGAAGAGCGATAACGTTAATGCCCAAGCTTGGGAGATCCGGAATGTCTGGAACACAAAAAATAATATTCCATAGAGAAATGTTTAATTTCAGAGGGTATTTTAGACTTTTGGACACATGTATGTAATAAAATGTAAATAAAGTTAGTAAATCTTATAAAAATAATATTAAAATCCATAAAAATAATGGTAATAATATTGTAAATTAATTTTAGATGGATAGAGCACAAAAAATCAAGAAAATAGTTTAAAAATCGAAGAAAACAGAGTTCAAATGTGAAAAATAAGGGAAAAATAAAATTGAAGGGCAAAATTATCCTTTTGACCTGAGGGATGGGACACCCTATATGTCCCATCTATTGCCAGGAGAAGGATGGTTGTGAATGAATCCTCTAAATGGTTTTTCAAGCTTTTCTCCTTCGTCCGACGTCCGATTCTTGATCCGTTTGTGCCTACGGACTCCTAGAAGCGAGGCACACATTAGGGAGCCTAGCCTTTTTACTTTTTCTATCTTATCTTCCCAAGTAAGTGTAATCTAATAATTTTTTATTTTTATCCTTTTCTCTTAAGTTAGAATGAAACTTAGGTTTGAAGACTTTAGTTCTAGGCACAATAGGTGCGAGCACTTGCTATTGTACTTATATTTAGTGCATTTTGTTATTTTATTTAGTCTTTAATTTTGAAAATAAATAATGCCTTGTAGTGTAAGTAATATAATGTAGATACCGAACCGTTTTGTATGCCACTATAGAGATACCTTATGTATGAGCACGTAAAATCTGTAACATGGCAGTAATGTATATAATATTTAAATTTTTATAGGCATTATTTTGTCTTTGCTATTATACCAAGCAAGAATATCAAGAGTTTATGTTGTTTGGTAGCCTAAAAGGCCTATGGCTTGTTGTTTACTTTAAAATTTGATATTTGTAAAGGAAGGCAGTGTCATTCCTAGCCGGAATGCTATCGAATTTTTGTCTTATTTTTATTATTCTCATTAAGCATACATCATTGATATCTGTGTTTTTTGGCGGCCCTAAGGGCCTGTGCTATGTTGCCATTGCTTTAAATGTTTTTTTAACAAGGGGTAGTCACATTCCTAGTCATAATGCTGCCAAAATTTTGTCAAAGTTTCTTGAAAAATGTGAAATATACTGTTAGTGGTCGTGACAGCCTATGTGTTGTTTAAATGTGTCTTTTGTGCATAGGCAGCCTCATTCTTAGCTAAAATATTGTCGAAACTCATTTTTCGTAAAGCGTGCAATAAATGTTTTTGCCTTTTTTTCATGCATGATTGTTAGAATTACATGTGTACTAAACATTCCTTATGTAAATTAGTTATAGATAGTCAAATCTTTATTTTGTCTCTGACTTAAGCCAAACATGAACTAACATGTAATATTTTGTAGGATGCCTAATAGGACAACACGTCCTCAGCCTTTACAGCCATTACTGGCATATATGACCCCTGAGTAGGCTGCCAGATATAGAGCCTTGGGTCAAGTTCAGTACAGAGCTAGTCGATACATGTCCAAGCAGTTCTTGGAGGACTTCGATTCATTACAAGAAGCTGATAAGCTATTAGCCAATGTTAGTTGGACCGACTTCTTCGCACCAGCTTTTAGGACATGCACATGTGACCAAAGAGGTATTGGCCACCTTGTGGTGTGGGGGATATTAATGGTCCGACACTCGAGAGGGAGCAGTCCGATTTTGAGCCCCGAGGAGACCATACAGCATTACCAAGCACGGATTCTCAAAGGCCATGGGACTTTCTACTAGGATAAGCACAATCACACCTCCTAGATTGATGGATAGAGATAGGTGGAGGGCTGTGACATTTCCTAAAGCAATATACGATTCAGACAAGGCAAAGAACACGATGCTAGCTTTTCAGATCTATAGATACTTGCAGAGGGCCTTATCTACCTCTTACCTTAGATGCACTGGGAGTCCAGCTAATGTAAACTTGGCAAATGTTACAAGTCTATAAGGGATGCAGGTAGGGCAGCATATAGACATCACCCACGAGATTATCGCGACCTTGACCAGAGTGAGTACCCCGCTAGGGACACATATATGTGTAGGCGAAGTGATTACTAGGTTACTGATATCCCTTGAATTGAAAGAGGGCCATTTTGTGGAGCCTGTCTAGGAGAGCATGTATAGTGACTTACAGGCAACCATCACCATGACCATGGTAGAGCCCATAAAGGGGTAGGAGGGCTAGTACAGATTACTTACAGTGCTTGAGACCCAGGAGAGATATGGCCTCAATCCTATAGTGCCAAATCAGGCAGCAGAGCAAGATGGTCAGGGTCTGGCAGTAAAGGGGGCACCAGTAGAGCATCAGGAATAGCCACCTCAGTAACATGCCCAAGAAAATGAGCCATGTCAGGCAGAGGGTTCACAGGGGGGAGAGTCAGATTTCGACTATGCTTTTGATATGAAAATCAATCTATACGATCTCTTAGGTGACTCACCCCAAACATCAGCTCGTCCTATATCTCCTCTTAGACACCAGAGGTCACCAGTTGTGAGGTTTTCTCCATATGGATGTCCAAGAGCTTCATCTTCTACCATTCATCCACCTTATGGACATCTGAGGGCATCCACGTCAATGGCACCTCCTCCACAAGTTCCATCACCTCCTGCCTAGGCACCTCCAGCTTCTATTTTAGATGATATATCTAGGCAACCTCCAGCTCCTATTTCAGATGATATATATAGGTGATTGACTACGATAGAGGACATGAAGATGATTATACTCGCAGTGGTGCAGTCCCTAGCATTACAAATAAAGGTACAGAGTCTTAGGACAGATATGCAGGCTGCAGGGCATAGGTTTGATGAGTCTTTACAAGTAGAAGATGATTCCCTCACCCAGCTCAAAGATCAGGGCACTCGCATCAAGATATAGGTCCCTAGAGCCAGACAGACAGTGATTGAGACTGATGAGCAGTTGACGAGGTACATTGGGTACTTGAGAGGGGACGTGATAAGGTATCTAGAGAGACACTCTCGTGTAGTCCTTTAGGTAGGGTAGGGATCAGAGAGGTTGGCAGATGTGATATTATAGATCTTGCAGCCTTTGATTTCAGTTCTACCAGGTTTCAGGTTTGCGTTTGAGCAATTTGGCGAGCAGCCACCTCCAGCGCCTCAGGCCGTGGCTCCAACCCGACCTCCCAGGCAGCCAACATTCAAACCGCCATCAGGAATAGCATACCACTGAACGTCGGGGCCAAGGCCCTCACAGTGACTGATTGTTTTGTTGTATTTAGGGAGTCTTACTTTATCAAAATTTTTGATGCATATAAAATAGAGTTGTATATAACTTATTATGTCATTATATGTCTTATATTATTTATGCTTTCTTTGCCTATAAGATGAATGAACATGAATGCCATGTAATTGATGATAACTTGTAAATAACCACACCACAATAAAACAGAGGAAATAGCAACAATAATGATAATAATAACAATAATAAAAAAGAGAGGCCGATATCAACAAGCATTCCATTAATGTTCTTTCACATCAAGTACCCAAAATCCCATAAAGAGGGCATATATTTGCTTCATCAACAACGAAAAAACTAGATTAGTTATCACCACCTCTCAGAGCGAGAGAAGTTTTGATTTGGACACATCAAAAGCTATAAACTGATATTGAGAGCAAAGAATTACTGAGCAAGGGAAAACCTTACCTCTCGAAAGTATGTTTACTAGGATGACTTCAGGCAAGTCAGTGATTCCCTAGCAAATAGATATCTGCCTACCAAGAACATCCCCAGGCAAGTTAGTTAATGAATGACACCCATCAGATGGTACTCTAATCATCTCGATCAATATTGCAAGATAACTCTAATATTCAAGTATGAAGTATCGTCTTAACTCTGTATGCCGACAAACTGGCATTAATCATGACATGTTTTCAGCAATTTGATTCTGCATGCCCCGGACGCTAATCAAATGCAACCAAGTCAATATGATTTTGCATGCCCCAAGTGCTAATCAGAAAAGACACTTATTCTTGTCACAATTCTACATGCCCCAGGTGCTAATTGGACAAATAGAGACTCATTGCCTTCAATGGAGTTAGTCTCAAGTTATCTTAATTTTGCATACCCTAGGCGCTGATTAAACGCATTCAAGTAACCTAATTCTCTATGCCCCAGGCACTAATTAAAGTTAATTAATCTATCTTGATTATGCATGCCCCAAGCGCTAATCGGACAATCAACATAGGATTAACACATTGACAAGTTAATGTTAAATATCCAAATTCAGGGTTAACACATTGACAAAATGACGATAACTACCCGATTAAGAGACTCACTACCTCAAAAGGTATATGTTGCAATCAAACGAGAGATTCGCTGCCTCAGGTATGCGCCTTTTTCTTTTTACTATAAATTTTGGCTCACTTTGATACTAGTGCACTAGCTCCCCAAAATTAGGGATAGCTATAGACACCTTGACCTGAGGTAGCCTAGATTAAGGTTAGCCAATGATAAGGAAATAGTATATTATCGATAGCAGGTTCATATCTCAAAGCTCCGATCGTGAATTTGTCATCTTTTCTTAAATATTTTCATGATTTTATTAATGTTTTTGAAATATTTTTTAGTGTTTTAACAAAATACGCAAAAAAAACCATATTTTTGGACTTACAGTGGTGATAGACATCCGTCTATCACCTGAGTGGTGGCCGTCTGTGGGTCCTTACCATTATAATAGTGTAAGTTAGGTGCATTTTAGGGAAAGCCGAGGTCTAGTGATGAGGGACGACCGTCACTCACTCACAAATGCTCGTCCATGAGTCGAAACCCAAATTTTTCCACGTTTTCCTGGATTTTAAAAAAAGGGAAGGGATCTGATAAAGATCAGGTCTGGATTTTGGGAATTTTATCTCCTAATCTGATGATTTTTGAGTTGTAATTAGGTTGAAACTCTTCTTTAGGTTTAAAAAAAATCTAGGGTTTTGGAAAAAATAGGGGGAATCATTATTCTTTTGAGAGCAACCATTGAAGAAGGAAGAAAACTAATTTCTTTCTCTCTCTAAAAAGGTTTATACTCTAGCAATTTTCTTAAAACACACACAATGAATTTTATATCTTTTTTAAGAATCCAAGAGCGCGATGCGGAGCAGAGATCTGGACTATAAAAATCATAAAGTCAGAATATCTGTTGAGAGTAACATTCTAGGCTCATTCTCATTTTCTCTCTCTATAATTCATTCACTTAATTTCATGATTATTTGAATTTTGATTTGATTTGCTTTGATTATTAAATCTGAGTAAAATGCATGTTTTATCAAAGTAGAATTCGTTTCTGGTTTGTTTAATATGCTAGAGGTATGATAGACTATATAGATTCCTTCATTATTGTTATAAAGTTTTTCTTCTTTTCATGTGTGTATATATATATATATATATACTGAAATTCCCCAATTTTAATGTAATATGATACATGTTCTAGTGTTTTAATACATTCTGGTATGATTTAGTGTTTAGTGATTGCATATCTAGGACTAAGGAATTTATTCGAGTAATTTTCCGTATTTTTACCTTCATTATGCAAATTCTATTTTGTTTCAAAGGTGACAAATGGAAAGAAGGGTTGAAGGATGGTCGTCCCTTATCTGAGGGACGAGAGCCTCCTCTCCTTCCTCCTGGCCGTCCCTTGCTTCTTTTGGTCATCCCTAAGGTGTTTTTATGGTGTTTTTCATGCATTTTTAGGGTTCTCTGTATTTTTTAAATTATTTATCTTTTTATACAATATTTATGCAATATTTGGCACATTTTTGTTAACGTACATATGCTATGGCACCTGCAGTTGGCCTGTTTGTGTGAACCAATTGTGTAAATATCTTATCATCAATGCTAATTAATTTGCCTGTTTGATTTTTTCGAGTAATCAGTATATTTATGGCCGTGAAAGACATATAGTATTTACATGGGAAGTCGTCCTCTCGCACTGGTCATCACCTCTATCCTGGTTACATCATTACTTCAATTTTTTATTCGGCTTATTATGATGTTGGTTGTTGTTTATTTATTTGTTTTCTTCATTACTGGTTTGTTTATTTTCGGATGTATTATCTTCAAGGTTGTAATAGTTAGTAAAAAAGGATTTTTCTAAGCACGTTAAACTAAAAATGTTTAAAGTATTTTCTAAGCAAATAAATTGGAATTTTTTTTATAAAACATTGACCAATGTCCAATTTTCTACCCAAAATTCACACAACATAATGAAAGCTTCTTTTTTTGTAAAATATGTATGAGGGAACCAATGTTCCCACAATAATTAACTGCCCATTTTAAGTATGATATTTATCTGTCTTTCTTTTAAATATTATTCTTCTCTTTGTGAGAATTTGCTTATGTAATAACTTAAGTAAGATTTTATTTATTTACTGCTTTCTTTATTTGATTGAGATATTTACTTAATTTCTATTTCTTACATCATGAGAAAGAGGAGAATGGATCGATTCTAAACTCAATTATAAAAAAAAAAAACACCTAACCAAGATATCTAATAAGAGGGATATCTCAAATATCAGTCTTGGTTTGGGTATCAAAATAAGGCCGAGATTTAATTCCAAACATTTTGTTGTGTGGCAACTCCATGACACCTGCCTCTTTGAACCCACTAATAGACGCTTTCATGAGTTAACCGTCAGCAATAATTAGGGTTTAATCTTTCTTATTGTGAAATGGTCAATTTATGATTAAAAGCGAGCCTCCTCCAGCCTTCGGCCTTAAAAGCGGGCCTCCGAGAGCAAACCTGAAAATAAAGGGCAAGCTTTGGCGCGCGTCACTAGTAGTTAAAAATATTTTTCTTTTTTTATTTTAAAAAGATAATTTTAAACCAATTTATTTTGTTTTAGGAAAGAAATCACTTTTGAATGACGTGAATAATTTAATTAAATAATGAGTGTGACTGTGTGAATCCTCAAAAATGATCGTACAAAAATTTTCTAAAAAAATATGATTTTCAATATAATTTGAGCAATCAGGTCTGACTTTGTTCTTATAAGAGTAGAGCACGATTTTGTCCTGATCTATTTATGATAGAACATGAAGCAGCATGTTTCTTTATGGACATACACATTTAACTTTAAAAAATTCAAAAATGTTAGGTTGTTTTGCTTATCATCAAAATACAATATGGGCCTTAAGCTAACAAGGACCAAGTAAAAACTGAATTCAAAAAGCTATGTTGATTACCACAGTCCGTTTGCCTTGCCAAAGTCCATTCATTCACCATAACTGAAGCCATATAAAGAACAGATCTAGCCACATGTCTAACTCCCTGCCAAACCAACTCATTTCTAACTTTCCAAATAGCCCAGCAAAGAGCAATAACTAAACCATAATTTTCAAAATTAATACAGCTAATAATCAAATTAAATTAGGATTGGATGTTAGAGCTACTCCCCCTAACATAACCCACCGAAGATTTATTCATATGTCTTTAGACAAAATCCAATTAACAAAGAAATGAAAAATAGTTTCAAAAATCATTATCGTACAGGGGGCAAACCTAATTAAGATCCACTCCTTTCAAGGCCAACAAAGAACGCATAGAGAGACAAGAGTGAAGGGCCCTAGAAAAAATGCTTGATTTTTGAAGGAATAGTAAGACTTCAAAGCTTTCTCCAATCAATTAAAGATAAATGAGAAAAAAGAGTTGTTCCCTTATAGATAAATTTATAAGCAAATATTACAGAGTACACCTGCTTCCTTTCCAATCCCCATTGCCATACAACCTTCTTATTGTGCCAACTTATAGGAATACTAAGAATTAATTACTGTGCCAACTAATAGGAATACTATGAATTAAATAGCTATCCTGAGCATTAAAAATGGAGGAGATAAGAGAAGAATTCCAGCTACGACAATCATTGTTCATCAGGTCATGAACCTTCAAATTTTCCTAAGAAGCATTAATATGAGAGGTGATAAAAGGGTTGGTATTGTCAGGCAGCCACGGCTCAGTAAGAGCATTAATTTTAGAACCATCACCCACCCTCCATTTGCATCCCACTTTTATGGTGTCTCTGGCTGTAAGAATGTTACGCCATGTATAACTCGAATTTCAGCCTAGAGCCGCGTTCAAAAAACTACAATTTGAAAGGTACCGAGCTTTAGGTACTTTAGCCATGAGAGAAGAATTATCCGATAATAGCCTCTAAGTCTGCTTCCCCAACATAGCCAGATTAATGTCTCCAAAAGAACGAAAACATAGACCACCAAGATGTTTTGGCCAGCAAAGTTTCTCCCAAGACATCTATGGGATACCTCTTTGTAAACTCATGTTCATACCCCACCAAAAAGAGTTAAACATCCTCTCCAATTTCTAACAATGCTAATGCATTCATCACATATATCCTTACTAACAATACACTAGCATTTTTGATAAAAAGCTACATTCATACCATTAATCCTCAGGGCTTTATTAGGGTGTAAGCTGAAAAAAGCTTCCTTCTCATCCTCCTCAGTGAAATTTGCATTAACAAAGCATTTTGGACATCAAAAACTCGATTCTCTGTACCAGCAACAGTGATAACAGTACTAGAGTGGGTGGCATTAAAGACATTCCGGAAATAATTAACCACCACCTCTTCCAATCAGTCATTCCAAGAGCACATCCATCCTGTGGGATCTTCAAGTATTGAAAAATGATTTTTCGTCCCTCTTAGAAGTCACAGCATAGAAATATTTAGAATTAGAATCCCCATCTTTCAACCAAAAGAATTTCGCCCTCTGTCTCTAGAAAATTTCTTGTTGTCACAAAGTGTTCAAATACCGCTTTTGAGTCTCAGCAAAAATCACAATACCATCAGCCATTGTACTTGTTCTAGCTTGCTTTATAAAAAAAGATTTTAAAATATTTTTACACATTTATGCACAAAAATAACAACAACAAAAAATCACATTTTTTCTCTTTCAAACATACAAGTCGAATTAAAAATTTTTACACAGTTATACCAGTTATATCTTTTAAATTAAAAATTTTTAAAATTATATTCTTGAAAGAAAAAAAAATTGGTTGCAATTTTGAAAAAATAAAATAGATGGGTTGGATTTTGTGTAATTTCCTCAAAAGAAAAAGCATTGAAAGAGAGTTGAAACGGTATGGATCAAATTCAAGTAAACGTTAAATGAAATTAACTTGCTAATTAGTTAAAACATTGTTAAGATAACAACTTTTGCTCCTCAAAAAATTTAAAATATAGTGATTTGTCCCCTAAACTATTTAAAATAAGGAATTTTACCCCTATACTTTTTAAAATAGATATTTTTTTCTCTGTATTTTCAAAATTGACACTTTTTGAAATGAATTTATATTCATGACATTTTAATTAGAGATGACACTTGATATTTTGTGATTGACAATTGTATGAAATAAAAGTAAAATGCCAGTATTTTAAATATTTTTAAAAAATCGATAGAAAAAATTGGAAGCACAATCCTTCTATTTCAAATACTTAAAATTAAAAATCACATTTCTACCAATTTTTAATGGTGATGGATGGTCCCTCTTCTGTATGTCTCTTAGAACTTAGGTCTCTACGCTATGCATAGGCTAACATTATGTTATAGTTCCCAATTCCAGGGGACTCAAGAAAATTACTAAAATATAGAGTGACCTTTTTCGTTTACACTTTTAGATGTAATTAAGTTAAAAAGATTTATCATGCATTATTTTTATTGATACTCTTACTGTTTAATTATATGTTCAAAATAAAATAGCACCTAATGACTATCATCCTTCCTAGTGGGAGAGCTTTTCACACCTATATATATATATATATGGATTATTTTGAATATGTATATTTGATTTCTTTTTCTATCTTTTGATGCTTCATTAACAAATAAAATATTTAACATTTGGGATTTGCTTTAAACTTCATTCATTGAATTTTAATGGTATGACTAATTTAGATTCGCACTGAACAGACTTACAAAATAAAATATTTCTTTTCAAGAATTTAAAAATATTTTATTTTTAGAATTCAAACTCGATACCTCTGATTAAAAAAGAAGTGACTTGTACCATTTGATCTCATATCTTAAATCAATTATCATATTATTAGTTCAATATGCTTTTCTATAAACTTTTTTTGCCCTTTTTTCTTTTTAAAAAACAAAAAAAAATACATTAGCACTTAGGAGATTACTAAAAGTTGAAGCTTCAAATTTTCTATTCACATTCCACCACCTAAGCTAAGATATATAGTTTAATATTAAACCCTCATGTTCCTTTAAAAAAAACAATGAATTAATAATTCGAATAAAATAGGGGTGAGCAAAAAGCACCGAAATTTCGGTTAAGCGAAAAATCGATACGAAACCGAATTGATTTTTAGGTTAACCGAACGAAAAATTTAGATTTACGGTAAAGCTGGTAAAATTGACCTAAATCCAACTCAATCCAAATAAATACCCACTGAATCAATCCAAAATTGATTCATTTTATTTTTCAATCCAACTCAACCCAATCCAATACTCACTGAATTAATCCAAAACTGACTCATTTTATTCTTCAATTCATTGAGTCATTTTGGGTAACTTATTTTGGAATGAACCATGGAAGTGGAGTCGGTGTACGCAGCTAGATTGTAGGAAACGACAAGATAACAAAGCAAAAAGAATTTGTAAAATTATGTAGAAATGAAACAAGGGAAGTGGAGCTGCTAGGAACTGACATTATAGTATACGACGAAGTTTGATGACTTTAACGCGGATTCAAGTTTGAACAATCAATCACCATTGAAACATGAGTTTTAAGCTTTAACTCAAAAATCTCTGTTTTTTTTTAAGTTGCCATCTAAAAAATCTCTGCTTTTTTTTTAAAGGTGTGTTTGGTAACATTTTTTATTTTTTATAAACTGTTTTTAGTTTTTGTTATTTATTTTTCAAAAACTGTTTAAAAACTATTTTTTTATTTATTTTTTAAAAAATATTTTAATATCCATTAATACATATTATACATATATATGATCTAATTATTAATATTAAATAATAAATATTTAATAAAATTTAAAATTTAAAATATATTACATTAAAATATCATAATATGGTGGTAGTGGTGGTAGTGACGGTAGAGGCGGCAGTAGCAACGACAATAGCAATATGGTGGTAGCAGCGACGGTGGTAGCAGCAATGATAGTCTAGTGGTGGTGGCGGCGATGACAGTAGTAGAGATGGCAGTGCAGTGGCGGTAGTAACGATGATGGCGACGGCAGTAGTAGTGGCGGCGGTGTCGGTAACGATGATGGTGGTGGTGGCGACGATGTGATGGTGGTGGTGTTAGTAGCAGTGTGGTGGTGGTAGTGGTAGAAAAGATGGTAGCAGCAATGGTGGTGGCGGCAATGGTGGCTTGGTGGTGGTGGTGACAGTAGTAATGTGGTGGTAATGGTAGCTGCAGTGGTGGCGATGGTGGTGGTAGTGGTGGCGGCGGCTGTTGTGGCGATGACGGCGACAGTGTGGTGGCGGTGGTTATATGGTGGCGGCGACGGCGGTGTGGTAGCAACGGCGACGTGGCGGTGTTGTGGTGGCGGCGATGGTGTGGTGGCGGTAGCAGTGGTGGTGTGGTGGCGGCGGCGGCGGCGTGACGGTGGTGGCGGTGGCGGTGGCGGTAGTAGTAGTGGTGGTGATGTGGTAGTGGCGATGGTAGCGGTGGTGATGTGGTAGTGGCGGTAGTGTAGTGGTGGTAACAGTGATGATAATAAGGATGAAGTAATTAAATTATTGATAAAAATAAAATCATAAAAACCATATTTTAAATATTTTTAATTTTTGTTTTTGTTACCAAAATTACTTTTTAAATTTTTGTAGAAATGAAAACGGAAACAAATTTGCGGAACATGTTTGTATTTTATTTTTAAGAAAAAAAAAAACAAAAACTAAAAATAAAATCATCCCCAAACGCACCCTAAGTTGTCATCGCCATTTGAAACAACAATATGGCTGCCCTTTTTTGTACAACTTGCCCCAGAAAATGTAGTAATTATTTAATATTTGTATATATTTCTATTTTTAGAGTAAAATTAGATTATTAATGAAATTTTTATTTTTCTTTATATATCAACTTATTATTTATATTATATTTTCAAGTGAATATTATTATTATCAAATTTATTAATTAATTAATAAAAAATTTTATAATAATTTGTATTAAACCCATGGATCGATCCAAATTCATCTAACCCATTTGAATATTGACCTATTTATGATCTATATTTTTCGATCCATTAATGATTCTTTCATTAATGACCCAACCTAATCCACTCATTTGCCACCTCTAATTTACAGTTTTTACTTTTAAAAACTGGCAGTTAACCGTTAACTAACGGTTAATCGATTTATATAAATTTTATAAATTATATTTTAAATTTTACACTTATATTTTTCAATATTTATTTAATTTATAAATATTATGATATATAACTTTTTAAAATATTATTAAAATACATATTTTTAATAAATAAACATTATTATTATTATTATTATTATTATTATTATTATTATTATTATTATTATTATTATTATTATTATGTGCATAATTAGCACTTTGTTGTTAATTTCATATTGAATATATTTAATTCTTCTAATTAATTGTGAAAATTTTATTTTTATTTTGATTATTTTAATAGATATTTTATTTAATTTGAATTTTTTTCATTTCTAAATCATTTTTAACTATTAAAAATACTATAATTTATTAAATTTATATATTAAAATTTTTTAGTGGTTAGCCGATAAACTGATCCAAAAAATCAAATTAAAAATTAAAATTGATATAGTGGTTAACCAAAATTAATGAACCGATTTAATAAAATTGTTAATAAATCAATTAACTGTTCCATGCTGACCCTTAGAATAGAATATGAAAAAAAATAGAAGTCAAAAGTCATCATATATTTTTAGGGCCATTTTGGCAAAACTTATGAAAATAACTTTTTCAATTGGTAAAAGTCATATTCAAAAAAGCTATATCTCAAAAAGTAGATAACTGTTTGATAAATAAAAGACAAAATGACTTATAAATTGAAAAGCAGTTTACCAACTGTTTGGTTAATAATACGATTAGAAATAACTTTTCAGAATTAAAAAGACGAAAAAGAACATATATAATTTTAATATATTATATTCAATATCTCATTAGAAAATAATAAGTATTCCCACTTATTTACATTTTTTTACTCCACTAAACTATTAAAAAATACAATTTAATTGCTTCTCTTTCTCGACTCACTTTAGCAAAACATGAAATCAAAGCAGTGTACCACACAATATCAGTTTACGATATATATGGTAAATTATTTGAAAGAACATGTTATATATATTGAAATTAAATAACGGGAAACCATGACAAGAGAAAAAAAAAAGACATACTTGTGCTTTGTATCTGCTGAATCCAAACCTGCTATGTTGCTAATTCCCCTTAAAGCATTTCTCCAATCCTCCAGCTTCAGATCTTGGACTTTTCCGGCATGAACAGTAAGTGCATAATTCTGTTGGAGATCTTGAACAACAGACGGATCCACATGATAGAAAACAGGCACAACTGTCTGTTCCTTGGTTTGCATACATTGAAGTATTTTGTGAAGCTCATCAAGAGAAAACTGAGAAAGATTAAATGCTAAAGTTATTGATCCAACTAAAAATCCAAATTTTGGGCTAAATAATAATGATGATTGAATAAGTGTTTCAAGGTTGCCACTATATTAATATCAAAATCTAGATAACAAATTATTTAAGTTTTTTGGTTGATAAAATCATATGTATATACTCATCAAATCCGTTTTTATAGTTTAGTAAAGAATTTATATAATTCGTTGAATCAATATTTTACATCATCTAACTCAAGTAATTGTCCCCAAGCAAACGAAAGACATTAAGATATTTGAAGACTTGTTAAGTTCATATACTACAACCTAAAAAAAAGCCATATATCATACCTCATCTCTATGTCAACCTCCACCTTTCGAATAAGTAAATCAAATTGGTAGGATCATCTGATGTGATAAATGGGCCTACAAAAGAGAAAATGTCGACACTGTGGAACAACCTATCCTTCTTATTATAATTCCTCTGGATCTGTACCTTATAAAATTTCAAAATGATGGAATACATTTGCATGATAAGTATTTGTAATTTTGCTAGCTGCAGAATTCATACTACAAGAAAATAGCAAAATAGCAACGGAAAAATAGCAACGAAATTGATTCAGTTGCTAATTTAGCAACGGAAAACAAATTATGTTTCTATTTAGCAATGAAAAACTAATTTTGTTGCTAAAGTTGGTTGAGGTTTTATTGAATTAGCAACGGAATACAAATGGTTGTACTCCGTTGCTAAAAAATGCGGGAGATTTTTGCGCCAAATTTTAGCAACGAAAATTAGCAATGGAAACTCATTTCCGTTGCTAAATATGGCGGCACTAGATTGCCGGAAAATTTGGGATAAAAAATAGCAACGGAAATTAAATTTCGTTGCTAAAATAGCAACGAAAATTAAATTCCGTTGCTATTATTTCCGTTGCTAAAATAGCAACGGAGTTTGTTTTTCGTTGCTATTTAGCAACATAATTAATTTCTATTGCTATTTTTCATCCCAAAAATTTCCTCCATCAAGTGCGACATATTTAGCAACGGAATTTGTTTTTCGTTGCTAATTTAGCAACGGAAAACAAATTTCGTTGCTAAATATGGCGCACTTGATGGAGGGAATTTTTGGGATGAAAAATAGCAACGAAAATTAATTCTATTGCTAAATAGCAACGGAAAACGAACTCCGTTGCTATTTTAGCACCCAATTTATTTAGCAACCGAAACGATTTCGTTGCTAATTCTGTTGCTATTTCACATAACCCTACGTATAAAAAGCCCCACTTTCTGCGTTTTATTTTCCTTTGCACCTCAACTCCCTCTCTATCTCACGCTCTCTGCTCCCAACCTTTTCCTTGCCCTCTCCATTCGATCTTCATTTATTTTTGAAGAAAAATCATTTTTTGGAGGAAAATCAAAGACTGCTTGGTTGATTGCTGTCGTGTTTCTTGCAAATTCGATCTTTTTGCAAGTCAGTGGTCCAATTTCCTTCCCCTCTCTAGTTCCTTTGATTTTCTGTTCTTTGATCTATTCTTCATTTATTTTCTCCTCTTCTACCAGTACATCGCATGCTTGTATTTCCCTAGCACAAGTTTAACGACTTCAGTTTGTCCAAACAAAACATGTAACCTGTTAAAACTTGAAGAAAATAAACTGCAGAACGAAACCCATGATGTAGAGATTATATGATGCTTCAATTAAGTGATAGCGTCGAATTTGAGGGAAAAGATGATGCCTTTTGTTTGCATGAATAATGCCTTTTGCTGGGTTTTTTTAGTCGTTGGTTATATTTGAGATTTTTATTATTGCAGGGGAAGGCTTTTCGTGTTCTGCAGTACCATTACATTAACCTGGAATATATTGCTAACTATCGGTTTGTATATTTAATGTTCCAAATTTTCAGCAGTCATGGTGATATCATTTCTGTTTTCTTACTGGTTTCTTCCAGCTTTTTGATGGCAAGGATGGAAGACCAAAGTATAATAATTTAATTTGAAATGCTATTCAATAGAAGTAGTTCAGTCGAATAGGTTACATGATTATAAGAGTTAAACATTTTAACGTATATAAATGATAAGAGGTGTTTAGTTTACATGTCTAGTGATGAATTTGGTGATTTGGGTTTTATTGATTATGACTGTATTTCTTGCTGATTTTTGTTGCAAATTGATATTGCCCCGTGAGTTAGCACTTAAGATGAAATATTGAAATATGGAAAATAAAGCTCTATAAACGATTCTGAATTAATTTCTTAATAAATTGTGTGGTTCATAAGATGGTAGTGAACATTCATTGGTATGGGCATGCTGCAGTCTGAGTGAAGGAGGAAAAGAATACACTATTTTAGCATTTGCTTGATAATTTAATTGTTGTATGATTTCTTTTTTGTTCAGCTATTTTGTATGAATGTACTAGTGGAGCAAATTCAAAATGATAAACCGTGATTAAAAATCAAATGCAGATTGTATGGACTTTAGAATTAATGCTAGTAAGCTGTTGCAGTATGCTATTGGTTGTTTTTGAAAAAAGAACCTCATTTTTTTAGAAGAAAGAACAGAAATTATGAGAATGATTAAACGGTTAAATTTTCTTATGATTATTGGTTGTTTTATATGTCAATTGCTACACATTATGGGTTTAATCATTAGTTTTGAATGCAAAATCAATTTCTTTATGTCTTATTAGTTTATTATTGAATTGATAACTATTATTCACATTATTTTGGTTTCTTATGTGTGATTGGCTAGCACCAAAGCAAGTTTATCAGATAATAATCAGATAATGACTGATTTTAAGAAGTTAATGAATGAAAGGTGAAACAATTATTAGATAATGATTGGTTTTAGGAAGTTGATGAATGAAAGTTGGAATGAGTTAATTGTATCCTTAAGGGCTTCTGCTGTAATTCACTTTGATTCTCTTGTGCTTTTTATTTTTCTCTGCTTCTAGAATACTAAATAACCGAACTGTATATATTTTTGATAATGTTATCAACTGGTTGGTTTTTTACATTAATTATTTTAATGTTGTTTCCCTCAAAACCTTCTACTTATTAAGTTTTGCAAGAAACAACACTCTTTCTACTGAAAACTTATGAACACAAAATTTGCTTCTCTCTCAAGGACCAGGTATTAGTATTTGGTGTTGATTCTTTATAGCTATTGGTTGTTTTATATATTTATTGTTGTAACTCTACAAAGTGGTCCTTTAAATAAAAAAAAAACAGAATTGTAGATTACACGTATGAAGTCACTCACTCTCTGTATTATAAGCATATATCATTTTTTTCTCTTTTACTATATTGTCTGTGCTATAAAGTGCAAACATGATGCCTTGCTATGTATATAGTGTAACACCCTTCTCGGAACAGTCTTTTCCGAAACGAAACTTAGCCGAAACCGGTAAGTTTTTTTTTTCTTCCGAGCAATTCAAAACATTTAAAATACTTTTCCATTAATTCCAGAATCAAATAACAATCTTATAACAATTAAAACAAACATCATCTCGAAACTCATACTGTCCATACATCCAAACAAAAAAAAAACTTACCGGTTTCGGCTAAGTTTCGTTTCGGAAAAGACTGTTCCGAGAAGGGTGTTACATATAGTCATACAGAAGTACATTTTTGCAGCTTCTATTCAAGATTTTCATATATTGTTAAGTTAATTCATTGCCTATACATATTTTGTGATCCGAATAAATTTGTGCCGAGTGTATATGACTTTCTGCCAATTCTAAACGTCTAAGTTATTTTAATTCCTTGTATTCATTTTATTTTGATTTTATCTGCATGTAATAGCAGAGTTCTAAAATGTTTTATGTTACCTTTGGGCAGAAATCTGCCCCTATTGAGAAAGCCAACCATTAAGTGATTAAACCACCATTTTTAGCCTTCATCTCTCCACTCTCCCATTCTACTTTCACCTTAAAAATCAAAGTTTTATTGGAAGCTTCGAAAAAAATAAGGTATTAATTTAAGAAGTTATGTTAGGAATTGTAGGAAAAGTCTTTTTTTTTATTTCTTTCTTTGTTCTATAAATTTGAGCTTAGCCTCTGATATGGGAATTATAGAATGATAATTGATGAGTATTGTTATGATTTAGCTGAAGAATAAGGAAGCACCAAAGGAAAAGAGAAGATTTCAACATTTGGTGGTAGCTCTCCTGTAGAGGTAAGTGAATAATCACTTTATGCTTAATTAGAGTTCACACTATTGGATTGCCATTCTTACTATTTGTATGGATAACTAGAAATAAATTTTGATTACTAGGCATGTGAACACAAGTTCAAGATAAGATACACAATTCTATTGTATATTCTTTATTCTTCGTTGGAGTAATGATGAGCAACCTAGAGGTTGCTTCCTTTCTATGCTGGATTTTAAGTGTAGGTAAGATGGGAAATAGCACCTGGAACTTCTAGCAAAAAACTAGAGATGAACTGATGGATAGCTTTTAAGACTAAGTTGGAGATGGTAGAAGATGTGTTTTATAAGTTCATTTTATATAGACTAATATATATAGATAGAGACATTTGTAACTCCAAGACTTGAATCATAATAGGGCAGATCTTAATAGTGTTATCAAAATTATTATAATTTAATTTATCTAAAAAAACTATTTATAATCATTGCAAAATTATCATAACCAAGCTGAAACTTCCATTTACATCATACTATTTCATCTTTTATTTAACATTGAATTGTATTACAGACTTATTTGACAACTGAAAATTGTATTATTAAGGAGTCTTGCAGCTGTTACATATATTTTCAATATATAATTGCATAATCAGTTATTAAAAAATAAAGAGGAGGAGAAGCTAGCTATAATGCAATTGTTTAATATATAATTGCATATTTGGGTTGTTTGCTGGAAATTCTAACTTGTAAGAAACAAAATTACTCTTTCTAAGAAACAAAGCATCAAAACAACCACCTCCTTAAAAGAAAAAGCTGTTGCAGACATTCAGTTAAACACCGAATCACTCAAGTATTTCACAGAAAGATAGACACCAGCAAAGAAGTGAAAAAGGCCAATTAGTAGCAAGTCTTCAGAGAGGTGAAAATATCTGCATTTGCTTGTATTTACTTATCATTGTTCTCCTTCACATGTTTTAATATTTTTTTTGTTTAGCTTCATTTTAGTAGTTGACCTTTAGTCATGGCATTATCAGTATACACCTATTTCCTTTTTTTGTCTTAAATATTCTACAATGATTGTGTTGTCCTACTGGCTTTTCTCTTATTCTTTGTCTGTGGTTGCAACTTCAATCCTCTATCTTCCTTCTTCTAATATATTACAATTTATCAAAAAATATATATACATATGCATACATATGTATATACTTGTGTGTGTGTGTGTGTGTGTGTATGCCTTTGCTCTTGATCAAGACCACTTATTTGATCATAGCTTTTGTTACATAGTGTTAGAGTTTATAGTTTTTCGACCATTAGATTCTTTTATCTCATTTTCTATAAGGTATATAACTTTTAATTATATATATAGCATCTTACTTACTAATACTTGAATTACTTATCACTAAATTTGCAGTAATAATTAATTATTACTGCTGAAATAATAGACCATATATAAATATGTATACTTAAGTCAAACATCAGCTTCTAACTCTTTCTTCTTTGTGTTTAGGAAATTACATATGCATAATACTTTGAATTATTGGCATTAACGGTTGGTAAGAGATCACAAAACCTTTATTAGGCGCAATAAACAAAAGTTCATCAAGAATAGAATGGTACAAAAACCTCCACCCCTAATTAAATTCGGTGAAGATATATTACGAGAGATTGATGAGTTAGGGCTTCTGAAAGTCACAGAGCTTGAAGCTGAAGAGGTTAATAGGACCATAAGTCATAACTTAGGTTGGAGAAAACAGAGTATATTTTGGGATTTGCTATATTGGAAAACTAATTTGATACGACATAATCTAGATGTGATGCATATTGAAAAAAATATTTTTGAAAATGTTTTCAACACAATCATGAACATTGAAAGGGAGGACAAAGGACAATGCAAAATCAAGAGCTGATTTGAAAATATTTTGTAGAAGAAGTGAGTTAGATAAAGATCTAAATGTAGGTAAATATCCAAAAGCATCTTACACTTTGGACAAAAAACAAAAGAAAATTTTGTGTGAATGGTTGAAAAGGCTTAAATTTTCAGATGGATATGTTTCGAACTTGGCAAGGTGTGTTGATATGAGGAAGTACAAATTATTTGGCATGAAAAGTCATGATTGTCATGTATTTATGCAGAGACTAATTCCAATTGCATTTCGAGAACTCCTACCAAACAATGTTTGGAAAGCTATAACAGAATTAAGTTTGTTTTTCAAAAGCTTAACTTCATCTGAAATTCAAATGTCCAATATGGAAAGACTAGAAATGGACATACCGGTTACCTTGTGCAAGTTAGAAAGTATTTTTCCTCCCAGCTTCTTTGATTGTATGGAGCATTTACCCATACATTTAATATATGAGGCTAAACTTGCAGGTCCAGTTCAATACCGATGGATGTATCCATTTGAGAGGTAATTAAATACACTTTAGAGCTAAAACTGACATAGATTTATATCATATTACGAAATTAATTAATTATCCGATTTGTGATGTAGGAATTTGTATCACTTGAAGAAAAATGTTAAAAATAAGGCCAGAGTTGAAGGCTCTATATGCAATGAGTATTTAGTAGAGGAAGTAAGTATATTTTGTTCACATTATTTTGAGTCGCATGTGATCACTCGAGAACGAAAAGTTCCTCGTAATGACGATGGGGGTGTACGGATTGATGATAATAACTTATCTATTTTTACATATCCTGGCCGAACACATGGGCAATCAACAAAAAGAATACTGATAGACAAAGAAATGGAGGCTGCACATGGTTACATTTTATTGAATTGCCAAGAAATTCAACCTTTCGTGCAGTAAGTTTAAGTTATATTTGAAATTGGTTAAGTTCTTATTCTTGGTGATTAGAGTTTATAGCTAAGATAATTTTTAACGTTTTTAGTGAATACGAGGAATTGTTAAGTGAGCTAATACCGGGAAAATCACAGGATGACATCAAGAAAGAAGTGGAAAGAAACTTTCCTATTTAGTTTGCAAATTATGTGAGTTTTTAACTTGCAATACGAGGAATATTTTAATAAAGTATTGTTAAACTTACAAATTCTTATATTTATTTATTAGGATTCCTTTTTTAAATTATGTAGGCTTCTAAAAATAGAATAGAAAACAGGCTTATATGTGATCTTGCAAAAGGACCTTTGCGAACTGCTAAATCATATCCAGTATATTTTGTTAATGGATACAAATTCCATACAGAAAATTATGGGCATAGCATGGCAACAGCAAATAGCGACGTTTGCATACAAGGGGAACTAATGGATTATTTTGGCAAAATTATTGAGATTCTTGAAATTGAATACCCCGCATTGTCGATAAAATGCTATGTACTTTTTATGTGTGAATGGTTTGATCCTACTCCTAATGCTGGAACAAAAGTACATAACCGATATAATCTTGTTGAAATCAACCAACGAAGAAGATTTCAACAATTTGAACCGTTCGTGTTGGCAATGCAAGCGACGCAAGTGTATTATATCCCTTATCCTAGTTTAAGATGGGATAAGTCAGATTGGTTGGCAGTCTGCAAAGTAAAACCAAGAGGTATTTTTGAAGGATAGTCAAAAGGAGAAAGCAAGACAAATGAAAGTAAAGCATTTCAGGAAGAAGAACCGGGTGCCTATGAAATAAATGCATGTTTTGAGAATGAACCTTTAAATGATCCAAATAATGAATTTATCGAAATTTTATCTGAAGATGATGACAAATCCATAGATGGACCAAATTCTGAAGATGAGCCCAACTTTAATTCCGGATATTCTGAAATAGAGGATGATTTTGATGTGCAATTAAGTGATGAAAGCGATTAATTTGAGTATGTTTTATTTTATAATTATATCATAATCCAAATATGTTATTACTGCATCAATTAATTATTATTATTATATATGATGTGATTATATTGTTCTATTACAAGAAGAATGATATATTTATTTGAGTTTCAGGTACGACACATGCCACCCAAAAGAAAGAACAATCCATTGCCGCCCAGGCTCAAATTAACATCAGATAAAGATGACGGTGCACAAGTGTACCCATCTCAACCTGCAGGGTCTATAAGTTTAGGTCTGTCTTCAGATTTTCAACAGCTATATAATGCATCATCTTCACTTACTACAAACCCCATTGGCTTTCCTAATGTACCAAGTGATTCAGCGTCCAACAATCCAAATATATCAGGACACGCTACTCCTACATCAAACTTTGGATCTATACCGACAAATGAACCGATGGTAGATGCCGAGGCTGAAGAAGAGGGCTTTCAACCTGGTGCGGAGGGTGTTTATGGAAGAATTTACATAAAGATTATCAATGATATGTGAGTATATGGATAATTTTGTATTAGAAGATACCATTAGTTTATATATGTTGCTATGGATATTTAATTTAAAATTGATTTAATTTTATTTATATTAACAGGTTTATACCATCAGGTATTTGCTCAAGAAAAATTAGATCCAAATTCAAAGAGAGGATAGAAATTGAGGGTTATGTATGGAAGAATCTCTCTTTGCAGACAAGAGATTTTTACTATCAAGAGTTTGAGGTAAAAAAGCAAATTATATTATTTGTGATGAAATAGCTAATTTCATATTTTAATGGCATATCTATTGTATTTTACATTAATTAAATTATGTTCTTTTTTCAGAAAGAATTTTTTTGGGATGCAAAATTTAATGGTGTCATTTATCAAGTTTGAGAAAAGCATGCTCGTCAATGATATAAAGAATTTGTGGCTAAATTACACAAGAGTGGTGAACGACCTTCTTTTATTTCTGAAGAAATATGATATCGTTGGCAGGAATACTGGGCATCACCTGAAGCAATTGCCATTTCAGAAAGAAATTCTTCAAATAGATGAGGATGTTCAGATGAAGAGAGTTTAGCGGTGCACAATAGAGGAACTTTGAGCCACCATGAGCATGCAGATAAATTGGTAACTATTTGAATTTTAGGAAATTTATATGTAAATTTCTATGTCACAGGAGATAATGATAATGTTTGATAATGTTGGACAATGATAATGTTTCATAAAGTTCGACAATGATAATGTTGGATAATGATGATGTTTGATAATGATAATGTTTGATGACTGTTGGATAATGATAATGATAATGTTTAGATAAGTTTTTCATTTCACAGGAGGTAAATGTCTTAAATTTAAAGGAAATTTTGCTGAATTTTTTATAAACGTTAGTTTATTTGGTTATGCAGGAAAAGTCCTTGGGTAAGAGGCCAACATATCCTGAAGTTTTTATGTACATCCATACAAAAAAGCATGACAGTTAGACTTTTGTTAATGCCCATTGCAGACAACTCAATGTACGTTAAATTTATATTTTTATATTAATTATTTACTAAAATATAGTTAATTCATTGTAAGTGTTGTAATTATAGGAGCAATTACAAGATACTCTCACTCAACAGCGACAAGTCTCTGAAAATGTGGATGATAGTCAGATATTTCTTGATGTAGTCAGTGGTAAGAATAACCGAGGAAGGATTTTTGGCTTAGGATCAATTGCAAATACATTCCATTCGCATTCCTCTACATCAACCACAGCTGCTTGTAGTAAGCGTTCTGAACCTTCTGAGAGAGTCATTCAGCTTGAGAATACTGTCAGTATGTTGCTCGATATTGTAATCCAACTGAAGAATGAGATGAAAGAGTTGAAAAACAAGGACACCTCTCAACAGCCACATCGTCCTCCTTCACCAACTACATAGTTTATATTTGTAATAATTACATATTGGTACTGATTTTGAGTTGTATTTCTATATATTTGTTTTTATAGATTATACTATATTATTTAGGTACCGATACTGAGTTTATGTTAATTTTTTATGGATTTTTTATTCATACTATGGTTTATACTATGTTATAATTAAGTTAATTGCATTATATTTTTTTAATGACTAATCAATTCAGATCCTCAAATTTTGATAATTTCAATGGCTAGATTTGATTCTACTAATCAATTGATGATCCTCAAAATTAGCTACGAGAAATATAATATTTTCTTTGCTAATTTTAGCAACGAAATTACATCTTCTGTTGCTAAAATCAGCAACGGAATTTATATTTTTCGTTGCTAAAATTTACTAATTAACCGAAAATAAGTTGGTTGAATTTAGCAACAGAATATGAATTCCGTTGCTAAATTTAGCAACGAAATTACATTTTCTGTTGCTAAATTTAGCAACGGAATTAAATTTCGTTGCTAAAAATAGCAACCGCCGGATTAGCAACAGAATTTTTCGTTGCTATTTTGTAGTGTCAGAGGAAGCTTTGACTAACGACCATATCGACTCGTTGAATGAGCTCCAATAAACTTACAGCTTTTCTCTTGGCCCTATCTGTGCCATTCTCTGACAGTTCTTTTAGTGCTTCTTCTGCTCCACACTCTTTTGCTAACTTCAATTGTTGTGAATCACCAGCGCACGGTGACCAGAGGACAGCTGCAACATTTTCCCAGTTGCGTGGAGAACCAGTTCTGATGACCTCCATCAATACAGGAATTGGTTCAGCCTGGCCAATTGCTAGCTTCAAACATTTAATCTATCCCAGGTAACTAACTTCTCCTCTAAAATTGATAAACACATCATAATTTTTTCCTTGAGCGAGGAGGAGAGTGACATTTTTTAGTTGTAGGAGAAAAGAAAAGAAAAAAAAACAATTTTTTATATTAGGTATATTTATTATTATAAAATAGAATAAGGGATATTTTTGTCCATAAAAAAATTTAAATTAGCTTCCCTAAAAAGCTAAAATTTAGTTTTCCTGAAAAGCTTCAATTTATAGCTTTTTCAAATATGGGATTTTTTCACTTTTCACAAAATTGATTTTTCTAAAATTAACATTTATTAAACACCTATTTTGATCTAATAATCAATTTTTTCTTCAATAATCAGCTTTTTTTCCTTTTGAGAAGCAATGCCAAACACACCCTTAATGATTTATGAAATTAAAGATTTAAAGTGATTCTTGTAGGATATATTAGCTGGGTTATTAGTTGATTAGTTTCAGTTAGTTAGAGAGTTGTGCTCTGTTCACCTCTGTTTTTCAACTTCTTCACGTGTTTACTTCACGTGTTTTCTATTTATGCTGATGTGGCCTTTCTGTTATAGAGGCGGTTACTAGTTTACTAGTGTATATATACATTCTTGTACTCCTTTAGAAAAATGTAGTGATAATTGATAATTTTTCAGTTCTTTTCTTCTTCTTTCAAGCTCTATTAATGGAGTTTTTCTTCAATTCTTATAGTATCAATAAGTTTTTTTCGATGGAGAACAACTTTTTATTCAGTTATGCAATAAGCATTTTATACTATAAAGTCCAAATCTTGAGTAAAAAGTAGCTTCGAAAACAGGATCGGGATATTACTTTTATTTCATTTAATCCTTATTTATTTATTATTATTCTAAAGAAAATATTAGCTTAAAATTCTATAATATCTGATGTGACAAATTCAAGTGATATCCGAAAAAAAATAAATTTAAATTTAATTCAATCCTAAACATTGACATGTGATGTGAGAATCACTCAAATATTTATAAGAAATATTTGATTTTTATGACCAGTCGAGTCGACGTGGTCTAAATAATACAAACTTCTCACGTTTATGACCAAATATATACAAAAAATATAAAACTTAAAATTTATAGGATTGTACAATATCACAGAATTGGTGGCTCTAATATCAGTAAAGAAAATGAACTTGAATCTAATTTAATTTCACCAATTAGTTTATAAGGTATGAATTCCTTAAATTTTCATAAAAAGTATTTAATTTTTATAAACAGACAATCTAAAATACTTAACATGATGAGCTATATATATATATATATATATATATATATATATATATATATATATATATATATACATGATGGTAGATTTTTTCCTAAAAGGAAAAATAAAATCTTTTTATAAAGAAACAGAAAAACTTCAGTGTGACTTCTAGCTAATATATGTGTGGCAAACACCATTTTTGTGAGCAGTAGAAGCACCTAGTTTTGTTTATCACTTTGCTAGTCTTCCGCTAAAAGATTTACAAATTTAGAAACTTTTCTGAGAGTATTTATTTGGGCTATGATTAATTAGGTTTTTATACATTAATCACACATAAAAGAATATATCAATAAATTTTAACTTAAAGGATATTGAGATCGCTTTCACTTTTTTTTTAAAAAAAAAGACTAAAATTCATTTCAGAATTATAAAATAATATTTTAAAAATATCGATCAAATAAAAGAGGGAAAATAAATGGAGTACTTAGTTGAAATGTATACGTAATTGAATTGATTTTGATAGCATAAACATTGAAGTAAAAATAAATAAAACGGGGGAAAAATAAAAATAAATAAAAGAAAATTCAGAAATCAAAAAGGGTTTGGATAACGTGTGGCTGTTTCTAATTGAATAATAATGATGCAGTCTTAGTTCGGAAACAGAAATTGCAACAATATCAAAATGGGAGAAGTTCTCACATTAATGTAGGGCTTGGTGGGCAAGTGGTTGAGGAATTTTGACAAACACCTTTCAGTCATAACTATGGCTGCAGACATTTATACCTTAGGGGTCCAATCTAATTGTTATTTGTAAACTATCAAGCCCTCAACAACTTATTTCCACATGGATGCCTGTGTACCTTATGCCTGTTTATACACCATTACACTTTTTTTTCTTTTTCTTTCTTTTTTTTAATAAATTTTACAATTATTATAACTGAAATTCTAGTTTTAGACCTACAATTTTAATATAATATTAAGATGACTTATTTTTGAGCCTCTGATGTGACTATGACTATTTTGAGCCCCTAGATTTTTATTTCATTTTAGTCCTGCCGGAGGTTGCAAATTATGACCTAATCTACGATTTCCATCCAACACATCAATAAAAATCTGATCAAAATTTGACTTTGACTCCATCAATTTCATCCAGGGTGACATGGCTCTGTATAATTATGTGATTCTTATAATTTAATTTATTTATAATTCGCTTGTAATTCAGTTATTTGTGATTTTATAACTTTTATTTTATATAGTATTAATATAAAAATAATTATTTTTATAGGTTACGAATATATATAATTTTTTATTTTAATGTTTTAAAGAGAAATTAAAAAATAATATTATAAATTCGATCTAATTATAATTCATATATAATCTAATTCATCATGACCTAATTCAAATTCATTTGATTCAATCCATTTGCCATTTACAGTTGCTTGTATTATTATTATTATTATTTGAAAAGTCACGCTTAAAGTAGGGAGGAAAAAAAAGTCAAAAAAAAATTTAAATGAGGTGGAGAAAACATTATATTGTATTGTGATTCAGGTTAAGAACGTTTTTATCAAAATAGGGACATGCAAATGCAAATTCGTACTTTTAGTCTGTCAAAAGGGGATTAAAAGAAAATCCTCATTGTGCTTTAAAATATTAGAGAGTAGAATTGAAGTAAGAGTTAGCAAAATAATAATGCAAAATAAATAAATAAATAAATAAAATAACGAATCAACAAACATTTTGCCTAAATCAAACGGTAGAAAAATTAATTACTTATAATGGATTTTTTTTGGTTGAATTTCAAGCATTTTAAATTTGTAATATAACAACTTCAATTTCACTTCTCAAATAAATACCTAAATTTTAATAATTTAATATTTAACACTTATACTTATCTATTTTATAAATAATAAAAATAAACTCACACTGCTTTTGAAAAATTGGAGTGTATGACACTTAATTGCATTGATATAACATCATATAATATTAAAAAATCAGCGAAAACCATCAAAATCAAACAAAAACAATAAATCGACTTTAATTTCATTTTTCGCTGGTCTCACTGTACACGTAAAATATATGTGATGACAAGTGAATGGCACAACAAACTCCTTGCGATCATCTACAAAAATAGACGACGGACCGGTGAGTTTTCGACAAGGAAGCTTTCGACGGTCAAGTTAGAATTTTTGTATAAAATGTAAGAATTCTCAAAAAAAAGATTGAGTCACCGTTTCATACCTGTTTTTTCTCTTTTTTATAGGAGGAAGCAACATGCTTTTAGGAGGTAATGGAATGAGTTATCCGTTCTTTTCGGCCATTAACCCATTTTCGGCGATTCTCGAGGAAATCGTGGGTTAGTGGTGATTATTTATCCATCATGGTGGAGCTGTTTTAGGGACATGTTCGTAACCGAACTATGGCTCGATCATAGAGCACGAAAAAATTGAACCATTGATCGGGTCACGAGATCCTCATTGAGCCAGGTACTCGGTATATGCGGGACCGATGAATCGATCCATAAGTTCGGTTGTTATCAATATGTTTTCATTAAAATAATTTAATTGCACATCAATATGATTGAGTATTATGCTCTTCAATTTTTCAAATGTAATGTAAATTTGTATTTATTATTTGCAAAATTAATAAATATATATGTATAATGGATTATTATTAAAAGTTAGTTGTTCAAATAAATTATAAATTCAAATTTTATATATATTAAACCTACTATATTTATAGCTTAAAAAAACCTAATAGTATTTATGTTTAATAGTGTTGATGAGTTAATGAATTATAATTAATTTTTTAATAAATAAATAGGGTAAAAGATAAAGACGAAGATGAGTCCACCATCATAAATGGAAGAAAACTCCATTCAATTCCTTTCTACATAAACGGATAACTTTTGATTTAGACTTTGTTTATGATGTGTTTGGGTAAAATTGGTTTGTTATGTTGTTCAAACATCGTGCCCTAATTAAATTCAGCCAAAAAGAAAATTCCAACTAGTTCTTATATTTTTGCCAAGTTTTAATGCATCAGCATTTGACTTGAAAAATGATGCACCTTCCAGCTTTCAACAACAGAAAATTTGAATTTTATTTAAGAAAAAAAAATTAATGATTGAACCGTTCAAAGGTTAAATTTTGAAATTGTACACTCTAAAATTTTCATGTTTCTTCGATTTTGCAAACGAAAAGGTGCATTAAACATCCACATTGGCTTGATAAAAATGTAAAATATATCTTATAATGATTTGATTTTTGAAATTAAATTAGGTTTAATTCCATTTTATTAGGTAAAAAGATTTTGATGGAGAGTGAAGTGCAAGTGTTAGGTTGAACGCTTATATTTATCTATTTTAGAGTGAAGTGCAATTAAATCTAATTTTTTTTAACAATATATTAGAATTCAGAATCAATACTGCTGCAATATAGACCGTCTATAGATTAAATCTTGAAACTTTACACTCTAAGATTTTCGTGTACATTTGTTCGATTTTGCAAACGAAAAGGTGCATTAAATATCGACATCGACTTGATAAAAATGTAAGGTATATCTTACAATGATTTGATTTTTGAAATTAAATTAGATTTAAGTCCATTTTATTTGGTCAAAATTTGTTGATGGAGAGTGAAGTGCAAGTGTTGGATTGATTTTAGAAAGGATGGGATTTGTGGGGAAGGAATGGAGATTCTTACATGGGAAAGTGGCATATATATATTGTGGAAGACAGTAAATATCTTAAGAAAGAGCCCCACAAATACAAATTGCCAAGATTGAACCTGCCCTTTACCAAACTCTCTTTCTTTCTCTGTGCGCACTCCGTACTATACATTGAAGGGCTTTAATAAGAAAGTGAGTTTAGTACAGGTGGCCAACCGATTGTTGTTCCCTCCGCTGGGGAAATTATTTCTTTTTTCTTGTCCTATATTTTGGATGCTCACTGCCTCACTTGCCCACGCCACTTCAATCTTTCTATATATATATATATATATATACACACACATAATACTTCATTTTTATACCCTATATTTGAATTTTCTCCTACTACCTACTTGAATAGAATAATAAATTTGTTTCTAATTAGGACTGTGGCAAAAATGATTACAATATTTTTGGTTTTTGTTGAATTTAACCAATGAAATTAATTAAAAACAAAATTTATTTTTTGAATCGCAAGTCTTATATTGATACTAAATGATCAACTCATTGTCGTTCTCACTGCTTAAGACTGGAATATAACTCATTAGTTAGGAAATCCACATTCAGATCAATATATATATATATATATATATATATATATATATATATAAAAGGATTTCTTCTTGACCAAAAAAAAAAGGGAAAAAAAAAGAAGCTGTTGGTATGTAAGGGCAAGAGAATGAATAATGAGCAGCCGTTGAGGATTATTGTCTATTTGTGTGCCATACATGTTATTGAAGAAAATGGCTTAGTGCCTAAATAAGAAGTCAAACTTCTTCACGTTAATGTCGGAAATAAAAAAAAAAATAGATACATTACATATAGAGAGAGGGAAAAAAAACAAAGAATGCAAATGAGAACTAACTAAATAAAAATGGATTAGTGCCTAAGTAAAAAGAGAAAAAAAAATAAAAAAAGAAAGATGACAATTAGGTGGCAAATAGACGGGTTTGATGGATTTGAGTTGGATCATTGATGAATAGGTCATTAATGAATTGGGTTATTGATGGATCAAAAAATATGAGTTATTAATAGGTTGAATTGATTTGAATTGACCCATAAATAATGAATTCTTTCCTTTTATTATACGCAATGCAATATTTAGCCTTTGATTCCAAATGAGGCAACCCTGCTTAATCGAATTTAAAATGTTGTCTTGCACACTAACAATTTTTCGATTCCAGAATTGGATGGTTAAGGGATTTCTCCTGTGATTTTCACTATAATTTAAACGTTCTGGATTGTATACATTTTTATGAAGATCAAGTTATTGAATGCATGACACGTTGTAGAAGAATTTTGTGTTTCACAATTGGATTATTATTTTTATTATTTCAAATTCATCATTAAGTTCCATTCCGTTGACTAATGGCTTACAAGTTAACAAAATATTAATTTAGCTTTAAGTTATTAAAAAGTTAACTCATTCACTCTATTGTCGATTCATTAAAAGTCATTTCAAATAATAAAAAGTCAGGTTATTGTGAAGAAGTTGGGTTAATATCCAATAGGTTAAGATCTTTGAATCTTGAAAATACTAATTGAGTTAATACCCAATGAATTAAATGAATTGAAAAGTAATATGGATTAATTTTGGGTTGATCCATTGAATATTGGGTTGGATTAGATTGGATTGAAAAATAAAATGGGTCAATTTTGAATTAATCCAATGAATATTTACGTGCATTGAATTAGGTTTGAATTAATTTTTTTGGATAAATTTGAATCGAACCACGAATTTGGATAAATTTTGTCAGGTCTAATGAAAATCCTTTTATTAATATGTGAAAAGTTTTTTTGTTATTTTTTTAGAAGGATTGAAATGCCAAAAACAATTGAATTTCTCAATCAATATATACTTTGCAATAGGGCTGAAAAAAATTGGAAAATATTTAAATTGATAGTTAAAATCAATTCCAAATCGGTGTATATAGATGATCGATTCAATTGAATACGGAGGTAAATTTTAATTTTATAAATTATAATTAATGAATTTGAATTTGAATTTGATGTCTAGTTAATAATTAACTGATCCTTAATTATATGTAAATTCACACACATATATGGTATATAGATATAATTTTCACATTTTAATTGAAATTATAATTTTAGTTTATATAAATATGAACATATTTTATATCTTAATTATTAAAAATTATCCATATGTACATATATATGTATATGTATGGATATCTATATTGTATAGAGATCTATTAAGTAGGTAAAAACTTTTTTAGACTTAAATAATTTTATATCTTTAAATGATTAAAAAAAATAACTTTTTAATATTTTAATGGAAATTTTTAATGGGGCATCACTTTTTACCTATTTTAGGTTGGATAGCATAGGTGTTTGATAACTTGTCCATTCAGCTTCAATGGGACAATTTGTATTGAAATGGCCTCTTATTGTCATCAAGATAACTACATTTCCTTGTGATTTGTTATTGTTTATTAATATATCATAGAGTACTAAATTTATTTAAGTTGAATAGACCAAATTTATTCATAAAAAAGCTACATTAATAACATTATATTATATTGAAAAATAATAGATAGTTAAATCTAAAAATTACTTACCACTGATTATTAAGTAACCGAATAAATAAATATATACATCACGTGTATTGCACGTACTTACAAAATAAGTGTGCGTGTTATATATATATATATATATATATATATATATATATATATATATATATATATATATATATATATATATATATAATCATGTCCAAATATATTTGCAAGCGAACTAACTATCTTTTTCATCTAGCCACATTTTCTTTCATGAGACGGTTAAATCTATCTATATTTTATTTTATTTTCAAGTTTTTAAACTTTTAAAGTCTAATTTTAGTAGTGGATCAATTCATTAAAATACTGCTGAGCTATTTTTTATTAATATAATGATACCATACTCTTATTACAGCCCGCGTTACTAAATTCGCTACTTTATTTTTAATACTAACAATTAAGAATTGTTTCTTCCACTTACTGCATCAAAAACTAAATCACAAACATCTAATAAAAAACTAGCAATGTACAAATATGTGTGTGTTAAATTGTTAATGTCCTATTTTAACACAATAATTAACGATTTTATAGGTTATTCATCTTCTCTAATTCTATCAATAAACACATTATAATTATATAAAATGAGATTTATTTTAACAAAATTTTGACTATTACTTGAAAGAATAAGGATGATAATTAAATACCAAAACTCTTAAAAAGGATAATTAATAATAAAAGCAACCGACTCTTTCATAGTGCAGAAGGCAAATTAATATTTTGGGGAGGCAAAAGGCAATCGAATTAACAATAAGCTAAATTGGATTTTCAATAATTGTGAAGTAATGATTAGATTAGCAAATAGTTTATATGTGAAAGAATGTGACCAAAGGATCCGCCGACGTTTGAAGAACAGCCACAAAGTATAAAGTTACACAAAAGCCTGAGATTAGTCTAATCAACGAATCAAAGATTTTTACTTCGCAATAATATGAACATAATAATTAAGGTCAAATTCCTGCACTTTAAGAATTAAATAAAACTAATTAGTCATAATCCATTATTATGCTAAAGTTATCTTTGCCTTCATTATTAATCTTCTCCCCTACTTTAATTTGGATGCAAAATTTTTGCTTTACATTATTTATTTTTAATGGATACAGCCAATTTTTTTTATCCTAAACGATTCGATCTTTTGAATTATTTAAACTATGATAATATTCTTATTTTATAGGACAATCAATTACATATACAATGTCATATGTCATTTATAAAATGTCACGTGTTGTCCACTTTATGCGTGAAATATGTTTATTTTAGTAAGTTTATAAGTATAAATTATATATTTTGAAAAATATATTATTACAATCTCTTGGTCTCGAATAGTTTAGTTCAAGGAAAAAAACACTATTGTCCCGATTTTTAATACATTGAGATTGTTTTATAAACTTTAAGCCGTCTGGAAGGATTAATGACTTCATGAATCCACTTAATTTAAGTAATAAAAAAACAGGGAAAATGTATATCTACTTCCTCAACTTTTTCCAAAGAATGCAATTAAATATCTTGACTTAAATCAAATCGCATAAATTTCGTAAAGTTTAGAAATTAGGAGCCAAAAGGATACTTTTTGCATTTCTTCTACAAACCTAAAATGTTCTTAAATCGTTTTCATATATAGGATGTTAGATTTAGTATTAATAAGATGCCTAGTTGATATAAAGAGTAATGGAATCATTTACAGAATGCAGAAAAATATATTAAAAAAAAAGGACTCTGAAGATAAGCATAATGCAATTAATTAATGGGAATTGAAGCAGAACAAGAACATTCGTATATGACTAAGAAAAATAGGAATATATAATATAATAAATGTGTTGTTGTTTAAATCAAATTGGATGTCATAAGGTATACTATAATTGGTGTAATTAAATAAGCAATGAATGAATGAGGAAATCATTATCAGAGAGAGAGAGAGAGTTAATAACAACCTACATGCATATATATTGTTAATTTGTCATGTCTGCAGGGTGGCCCTCCTTCCAATCGCCCATTATTTTCTTTCAGCTTTCAATTGATATTTCCTCTTATCAAGTACATATTTAGTGGTTTAGCTTCAAACAAAAAAAAAAAAGAAAGAAAAAGAAGGTACATATATCTTGTTATTTCATAGTTTTGTAGCTAGTGAAATTATTATTTATTAATAATTGTACTTTAAAGTTGTTCAAAATTTTACCAACAATGTATAGTACGTTCCATGTTTAATAATTATTTACGCTTTCAAACGTAAAATGCAACACGAGAAATCCTCATAACATCAATTTACCATTTTGCCTATATATATTCAATATCAAAAGGAGAAAAAAAAAAAAAAAACCTCAATTATATATATATATACACACACTACAAATTGATTTGATGGCCGGAGTAATTTATACACTACAAATTAATTTGATGGCCAGCACTCAATTAAAAATATAAAAAGTCTCCAATTCGATTACTTTTAATAACATTTTAAATTGTAATTTGTTTCTTTTAAATAACACCTCAAAAGAGTTTTACTCTTATTATGGATTGATTCCACTCGATCTTATAATGAACTGATCCGTTAAATGGCTAAATGTAAGTTATATTTCCTTAAATTTATCTTGGCTGTATCATAAGCTAATGTAATAAGCCTCACATGTAAATTTATCTTAATTAATGACTGTTTGGTTTGGTTTGGTTGGTACAAAGTAGGGGTAGGAATCGAAGTTTCCATTTCTCCACTCGAAAATATAAAATACCCGTTTTTCACACTCCATGCTAATCAAAGTTGATTTCATTCCCCAATCAAATTTCCTTCTCTTCCAATTTTTTTTTTTTATAATTATATCATTTGGGCCAGGGATCAATTAGGAGAATAACCAATCATTGGAACTATATTCTTCTTTCTCTTTTAAAATTTATATGCTAAATAAATTTATGGTTTTTGTTTTAAAAGAATTGCACGTATTAATGGTGCAAATTTTATGATTATGGATATATATGTTCAATTTGGCTAAAAAAGATGAAGCAAGCACCCCATAGATTTAAGGAGTCTAGCCTTTTTTTATCATAATAATTATGTGTTGTTGTTGTTGTTGTTATTATTATTATTATAAAATGTTTTGTCGATTTCAATTTCAGGGTTTTTGTAACCCAAACAACTTATAAAAAAAAATAATCAGATTCTGATTGCTTATACTGGACCAAATAAAAGTGCTGAGGAACCATTTATTTATTTATTAAGAAATAATATTGTGCAAAAATAATGTATATAGATATATCTGTCAAAAACTTTTAAGACTTTTTTATACTAATTTGAAAAACATGGTCAATATAGGAAATAAAATATTGTTCTACTTTAATAAATGGAGGGACTTAATTTTTTTTTTTTTAATTTGATTGGTTTGAAATAAAGAAAATAGTTTATGTAATGCAAATCCGATTGTCACCTAAAAGAAAAAAGAAGAAGAAAATTTTGATTCATATAATGCAAGAACTTAGAGAGTTATGGGCATTTATTGGATGCGAATTAAAGGTTTTGAATCGTAGTTTCAATTGGTAAGAAATTTTTTTATTTTTCAATTGGTAATAATTAGTAAATGTTTTAGAATAAATATTTCCTACATGTCAATGATAAGATATGCATCGCGCATCAACATGGGATATTTAATTGTGCGTCCTTTTCTTCATAATAATCATTTGTCCAATTAATCATGTACGTAGCCTTTTTTTATATATATATATTCGACACTTGTCTAATGTAGAAAAGACCTCCCTCTTGTCTGATGCCTATAGAAGAAATGATGTGTCCAGTAGGACGTCTATTGATTAACACAGAATATGAATTAAGCCGAGGTAACAAATTTCATAACTACGTTAATCCATTTGCCGGAAAAACCCAATTTGCCCAAAACGGCAACCGAAAAGGACCACTCCACTCCATCATACACTTTCATACGATGAAAAGCTTCATAGGCTAGAACGGCATAGTTAGTGATCAACCTAACAGGGACAAAAACCCTCTGAGAAGCATCAACTAAATCCCCAACACTGTTGTTGCAATTTTATAAATCACATTACAAAGGCCCATAGGCCTGTACTTAGAGATAATAGGGATAAGTTAGATGCATGCATGGTTTTACGAACATGGCATCTCTCCTCCCTCTAGAAGATCAATTACCATATTTGTAACATCTGCACCTACAATTTGCCAATTATGCTGATAGAAACTAAAAAAAATAATAATAATAATAAAGAGGTTTATAATTACATATAATTTTTTCTCTTAAAACAAATATTATATGCATAATTACACACTAAAGTAGAGAGGTTTAATGCATAAGCTGACCGTTCGTACTTATCAATTAGTTTGTTTAATTTTTTATATTATGTTTTTTTTATTCCACAGATTGAGCTTTATTGAGAAGAATTATCTGCTACAAGAGCAGGGTTTTTTTTCTTAATGTCCATTGTGTTTGCCATTTTCTTTACTTAGCCCACCACATATTATATTCTTTTTTCAATTTTGATCAAGATTCAGTGACATATCCGCACAGAAAGAATTAAGTAAATCTAAATTTTACTTCTATATATATATATATATAAATAAACAAAATCACATGAAATTCAAATGATTTAAAATTTAACTAATTTTTTATTTCATTAGAATTCGTATCCTACTCGACCTAATAATAAAAAGAAATGCATGTATAATAGTAAATCTAGAGAAAAAAAATTAAATATAGAGATTTATCTGAAAAAAAAAAAGAGAAATACGAAAAAGATGCATATATATATATATATATATATATATATATATATATATATATATATATATATATATATATATATATATATATATATATATATATATATATAATTGGATTCCTACGTACCATCAACTTACCAACTTGAGCGACTCATTATCAATGCTGTGCCTGCGCTTGTTGTTTCTCACATCACCATTTTCCAATCTTTTTTTTTTAATTTAAAAAAAATTATAAATTTTTGTTGTAGGTAGCATTAGCATGAAATTGGGAATACATGACAATAAAGTAGTGATGGTGATTATGGATATTTAGGTGCTAAGCAAGAGGATGATGATGGTAATTGTATGTACCATTTTAACAGGTGTGCGTGGTTTCACTATCACCACCTTGACCATCACATCAGATTGCTAATTAGCACCAAAATAATAACCATTGTTGCAAGTCAACTAACTTGAATTTTCACATGATTGACTTTTTGATCTAATTGGAGATTCCAAGAGTACGTCCAATTGAAATTTGAGCGCACATCATCATTGCGAAAATCGAACGCACATGAATCCAAATCTTTCATTCTTTTTCACTTCTATGTGTTTTTACTTTTCTACTTTCGATCTTGCCCTTTCCATCATTACCATCCCAGCTTCGTCTTTCAAGGAATTATTATACTTATTAAGTGCTTCATTTACTTCTATCTATTTATGGAATATTCACCTGAACTTTAATATTCCCCATCCCTAATATCCTAACTAATTTTCACCGATTTTATATACATACATTTATCAATAATTTCATTACTGCAGATAATCAAGGTTAATTATAAGATTAGAATTTCGAGCTTCATCAGTCTCATCTCTTGCATAAAAAAACTATATAATATTTAAAAAATAAAGAACTAATAAATTATATGTAAAATAAAACTATCAAGTTCTACAAGTAAATAAAGGCAAAACTAACCTATATTAGAAAACTCAAACTTAATTAGTTTTAAAATTAAAGTGTTGAAGTTTAATAGATTATAAAAAGATTCTCAATCTTAGAAGAAAATATTATATAATTAAGTTATGCCACAATAGAAAATATTAATACATATACTCAGTGTGTGATTTAAGGATTAAAAGTAATAAAATAAGCAAATTCAGGTAGCTAAGCTAGTGTCTCTACTACAAATATATTATATTATGCATTAAAAAAAAGAGAGAATAAATTTAATGATAATTATGAAAACTGAACCGAAAAAACAATTTAATCCTTTGTGATCAGAAAAGATTCAAACAGTTGATTTTTTTTTAATTTTTTTTTAAAAAAGAAAGAAAATATTGTGGAAGACATCAAGTTTACAATTCATACTCCACAAAGGCCCAAGTTGGTCCGGTCCAACCCACACCCAACCATGCACAAATCATATCCCTTCCCATTAATCAATCTTCTAGAATAAACATAATAAAAACTAATTAATTAATATTGTAAGTAAGATAATTAGCATAGGATTTGATGGGACAAGTGATAACTAGTCCTTCAAGTTTCTCTGATGCTGCGTAATTTAGTTATTATTATTAGTTATATATAATAAATATAAAAATAAATACAAATTAATGAGAAGTAGATGTCCCACTTAATTAGGTTATGTGAAGCACTTTACCTCTTCTCTACATCTCTGACATAAATTCTGATATGAACAAAAGGAATATATACATACATATATATATATGTGTCCCTCTCCCTCTCTCTCTCTCACATTCAAACAATGAATGTGGATTCAGCCCCGAAGCTTTTGCTCACCCACCATTGAACAACACAAGAGAGAGAGAAGAATTCTAATTACGAAATTACTCATTCTTCTTAGTGGATAACACCCTTCTTAATCCACTCCAATTTTTAAGGAATTAGAGATCTATTCTCTGTTTTTCAGATAAACTAAATCTCAACCCTAAACTGAATCTTTCTCTTCAACTCTTGTATGGACTTCTTGAAAGAAATACAAGGCAAACAAGCACATGATCCCATATTCATAGAGAAAATGAATAAATCTTGTTCAAGATGTGTTTGCGTGGCGGGTCCGGTCATAGTGGGAGCAGGTCCGTCCGGGCTAGCGGTGGCGGCTTGCCTCAAAGAAAGAGGAGTACCAAGTACAGTGGTAGAGAGATCCAATTGCATAGCTTCTTTATGGCAGCTAAAGACATATGATCGTCTTCGTCTTCACTTGCCTAAGCAGTTTTGTCAGCTTCCATTAATGGACTTTCCACCTGAGTTCCCAACTTACCCTACTAAGCAACAGTTCATAGATTACTTAGAAAAATATGCAAGAAATTTTGATATAAAGCCAAGGTTTAACGAAACGGTATCGCATGCGGCGTATGATGAAGTAGTTGGGTTTTGGCGGGTGAGAACAGTAGGGCCAAAGGAGGAGACGGAGTATGTAAGCCGGTGGCTGGTGGTGGCTACCGGAGAGAATGCGGAGGCGGTGGTGCCGGAGATAGAAGGAGTGAGAGAGTTTGGTGGGGATATAAGGCATACAAGTATGTATAAAAGTGGGGAAGAATTTAGAGGGAAAAAAGTATTGGTGGTTGGTTGTGGAAATTCAGGAATGGAAGTTTGTTTAGATCTATGCAATCACAGTGCCAAGCCTTCGCTTGTGGTCAGAGATACGGTAAAAACTGTTTTCTTTTTTTTTTTTTTTTGTTTCATTATAGAGTTCTCATGCCATAACCAAAACCCAGAAGTTTTTGCTTTTCTGAAAATTGAGGTGTGACTTGGAGTTCCAACACGAACTTCTTTTAAACAACTCCAACATTTCTTTATGATTAATAGGTGCATGTTTTACCAAGAGAGATGCTAGGAAGATCAACATTTGGGCTGTCGATGTGGATGCTAAAGTGGCTGCCGATGGGGCTGGTGGATGGCTTCCTGCTAATAGTGTCAAGATTCATGCTGGGGGATACATCAAGATTGGGATTGGACCGCCCTCAATTGGGTCCCCTTCAACTCAAGAACTTGTCTGGAAAGACCCCCGTCCTGGACGTGGGTACCCTTGCCAAGATCAAAACTGGAGAAATTAAGGTTTTTATTTTTTTACTTTTCTTTATTTGATTCGCACTGTCTCATCGGAAACTCAAAAAATAAAATATTCTCATAGGCCTCCACTCCACTCCCCTTTTCGAGAAATTAAAATATCAATATTCTTGTGTAGGTATGTCCAGGAATCAAGAGGCTGAAACGACATACGGTTGAGTTTGTTAATGGGAAATTGGAGAATTTTGATGCAATCATCTTAGCTACAGGTTATAAAAGCAACGTCCCATCTTGGTTAAAGGTATTTATATATATATATATATTATTTATGATTCTTAATTTAGTGTGCAGCCAACAATGTACGCCATTCCATCATATGAAATAACATTTTATTTCTCATTTGATAGGATGGTGGCGTATCGAATTATCACTTTATTGTTATTGTTATTATTATTATGTTAAAGAATTAAAAAATTTGACAGGAAGGAGAGATGTTCTCGGAGAAAGATGGGTTGCCAAGAAAGGCATTTCCAAATGGGTGGAAAGGAGAAAGTGGGTTATATGCAGTGGGGTTCACTAAGCGTGGAATTCTTGGTGCTTCCCTTGATGCTAAAAGAATTGCTCAAGATATTGAGCATTGTTGGAAATCTGAAGCTAAACATTCTATGTTTTTTCCTAGATCACCTTTACCTTAATTTTTTTTTTTTTTTGATTTAGGATTTATAAATTGTATTTAGAGAGAGAAGAAGAGATTTCATTGGAGAAGTATAGGAAATTGGAGGGTTTTTTTTTCTATGGTGCCAATTGACATAAAATTGGTACTAAAGTTAGTGCTTCTCTAGGGAAAAAAAATACAAAAGAAGAGAAAATTTATATCTTTTCAGAAATGGCACCAATTGGAATTTTTTTTCAAATTCTGGGATTTCGAATTCAAATTCCAATTGAGTCTTTTGAATTAAAAAAAAAAAAAAAAAGATTAACACAAGGAAATTAATCATAAGGAAGGGAAGGTTTGGTGTGGTTTGGGTAGGGGACCTCACCTATTTGTACATTCTGTACATTACCAATTTCTCTAATTAGGTATTTTATTTGCTAATTAAGTGTTAATTATTGTTTTTAAAATTAACTTTTTTCTTTAATCTCCTGATGACGTGAGTTTTGGGATGAGAATATAATTATTTTTAATTTCTTATGGTGAATTGTAATGAGATGCTAACTTATATATTATATATTTTTGTGTTTAGATATTTGAATTTTATTTTTTATGTACTATATATTTCATTGAAGCGCAAGCAGGACCACCACTTGAGAGCAGAGCTAGAAATGAGAATTAAATATCAGCATAATAAAATGAAAATAAATGTATACATATATGAATGCTGCCTCATAATTATACTGTTTTTCTCTGTTATTACAAAACTGACATATAAGTGCGCATCATCATTTTGTTAAATAAATCCACTCACAGTTTAATGCTTCATTATTATTACCGAATCAATATCATTTAATGATTGAGTATCTATATATGATACTACTGAATATTGGGATATACTTTATCTAGATTAGGTTTGATAATAATACTATTTGTTTCTTTATAAAATAATAATTATATATTTCTTTTCTATATAAATATGGACTGACATTTGTAGTTTTCACTTGGAAAAGATCTCCAACGGGAAAAAGAAAAACTCAAATGACCTATGCCAGAGTTGAGAACAATACAAAGCAAAAACCTGTTCTGGAAAGTTTTCCTTTCAACGTTCAGCTAGCTATAAAGGCAACGCTTATGCCAAAAATTAAATAATACTTAGATTTTCTTAAATATTAATTTAAATTAAAGTTAAAGTGTCAAGATTGTTTTGTTAAACTTTTATAATTCAGAAAGATAATTAATTGGGCTCTATTTTGGTAATTAAATCAGAAATTTAGCAACCAAAATGCATGAAAAATGTATATAAGAAAGGGGGATGAGAATTGAGAAGGGTTATTTCTCTTGTAACAAATTCGAATTTTGAATATAAATTATATTTAGGATTTATTCGATATTAATCGGAACTATTCGGGATAGACAGTTAAAAAAAAAAAAAAAAAAAGAGGGATGGTCTTTCGTTTTTCAAGGGTAATACGGTTAAACTTGAAATAGGGAAGCTAGCAAGTGTTATATTCTTGGAATCTTCTTAACCAAAACATGTTATTGTTCTCTTGACAGCCTTATAAAATCAACAAAAGCAGAGACCCACCAGCAGTCAGTCAGTCACTTTTTTTTTTTTAACAACCTGAAAACTTTATTATTAGTGTTGGCCGAAATTTCCTATCAACAAAATAAAGCAAAACTACATCAGAAAGGAAATTATAATTTCCTACTATTCATTTAATATAAACACATGCCAATTTTTATTTACAGACTGATATTTTTAACACAAAAACTAATGAAGAGAAAAAGAAAAATTTCGAGACATTTCAGTAAGTAAAGTTCCGAATTCGAAATCCATTTCTCCATGCTCTTGTCAAAAAAAAAGAATTCAATTGTAAATCTAATCATTATCCTATTATGCATCAATGATATCAATGAACTTTATATTATTAGATAAAAATAATTAAATCATCCAATTATGACTAAATTACTATTGAATCTCAGTTATTAGCATAAACCTTACTGAATTAATTTTTGAAGATACGAAATATTAACCTTTTGCTAATCAGGATTATTAATTTATTCTAATCACAAGTCTTTTTCAAATCCCATTAAGATCATGAATATATAACGACTTTGACAAGATTGTCTCTTCTGTTTCGGGAAGAAAAACAAGGTTGTCTCTTCAAAAATCCTTTCGAAATAAGTAAGCACGACAATTTCTACTTGGATTGCCTGCGATCAAATCTAGTATATATAATAGCATTATGCACCACAGTCCAATCAATACGTATACATTTAGGATGGTTGAATTTGTAATATATTATTAATTTAGTACACTATTTTATTTACAAAATAATAATTTTTAAAAATTTAAATGATTAGCTAGATTCCATGTGCAAAGAGAAAGTTGAAAACTTGTTTAAGGCTTCCTGCCAAAGAAGATTTGTCAAAAAAAAAAAAAAACATGCCAACTAAAATCAAGGTAGATTTGCAATTGAGATCAAATTAATGTTGTTAGTAATTAAGTTCAATCTCCATAGTCAATAATTCATATCTTCAGCCGATTCTATTTGCGAAATTAATGTGTAATCTTATCTCAAAATCCCAAATTGAAGGGTAATAGTCAAATACTTAAAACGTGATAAATGGGAATTTTACCACATTAATTCGGTTCTTTGAAAGATATGCTTTTGTTTCAAATTTTTTTACTAATTAGTCTCTTCTAGATAATATTTATGAATAAAGTTATTGACCAATTCAATACTAATAGAAAATCAAAAAAAAAAAAATCAGTAATAGAATATCAAATTACATTAAAAAAAATCAATAATAGAATGTCAAATTCAATAAAAAAAAATGGCGGATCAATGGTTACAATAAATTAGTGGCTTAATGAAAGCCCCATAAAACGAGTTTAAGCATCACTTATTAATCATATATAACAATTTATTATTGACTTATTAATTTATAAAATCTCACAAAATCAGTTTAATTAGATTAAAAAAATTCATTAATTAAATGGTTTCGGTGCATGTATGTATTCTATTCAGGTATGGTGTGTGAGAAAGTCTAGATGAATAATAGTAATTAGTTGAATTAATTCCATTTGTTGGATTTTAATAGCCACGTTGTTATTGATTTGTCAAAATCTCATGTCATATGTTATTCTTTTTTGGCCTTTTGATTATTTTATTGATGATTCATCATATGTTCAACGGTCCAGTACATTTTTCTTTTTACAGTCACAAAAATATTTGACTAACTACAATTCTATATTTTTCTCCTATAAAAAAAATACATATATCTTTTTTATTTCACTATGAAAATGATAGATTCTACTTAAACATAAGATTTGCAACTACTACCAATTCGGATAACCTCAAAGAGAACAACACCAATCACTTTGAGTGAAAGGAAATTCTAACGGTCAAATTAGTATTTATAAAAAGAAAAATCAAAATGGTAATCGAAATATATAGGAGTTTAGAGAGCTTATTTAATACTTTTTCCCAGATAGCTAACTTTCTGTAAACTATAATTAACTGTTCAATTCTCCAATTTACCATTATTTAATATTCATGGTTATCAATAAATATTAAATATTACTCCCTCTGTTTTTTTTATCTGTCACCAAATTCTATTTATCTGTTACTTTTAAACTTTTAATATAATTTAATTTGATTTTTCAATTTATTTTTCTCTTCAAATAAAGTCAAAATCAATCATATTTGATAATTTAATTTTAATCACGTAATTTAATAATAAATTTAAATCTATTTATTATTTCTTAATTCTAGTGAAAATAATAAAAGTGACTGATAAAAAAAAAACGAAGGGAGTATTTCATACTACTTCTCACCTAAATATTTAATAAGTACAGGGATATATTAATAAAACTACAAATAAATTATATGCATTTTCTTAATTCTGGTGAAATATAAAGTATGCCTATCTATATGGGACGGAAGGAATATAATTGAGAGTGTTATATAGTAAATTAATTGTACTGTATTTAATGAGTTAGGTAATTAACATTATGTGATGGTTGCTAATTAATAGAGTAATGCCCGACAGTTACAATGAACTCTTAACATTATATTTGTTTTATGAAATTATGGTTTTATATATAGTAACTATTCTTGTTTGGTCTAGATGTTTAACATTATATTTTCAACATTAACATTATACCTAATGCAATTGGATAAAATTTAGAATTTGATAAGAGAAATCGTGATAAAATTGATTATAACAAAATTTCAGTCGATGGATTTGACGGCATTTAGTACAAGTTTAGAGAAAAAGTTACATATATATAGTTTTTTATTCTCATCATAACATACATAAAGTTGAACCAAAGTTTTATGTAAACTACCTCCGTGCACAATTAAATATCCACTTTAATAAAATAATTTATTTACAATTAAATTTCACTTATCAAAAATAAAATTTATTACTCCCTCATTTTTTTATCTGTCACTTTTGAGTAAAATTCAAATTCTATTTATCTGTCACTTTTAGATTTTAAATGTAATTTAATTTGCTTTTTCAATTTATTTTTCTTTTCCAATAAAGTTAGAACCAATCAGATTTGATAATTTAGTCTTAATCACGTAATTTAATACTAAATTTAAGTCTATTTATTAATTATTTCTTAATTCTAGTGAAAACAATAAAAGTGACTAATAAAAAAGAACGGAATGAGTATATTTTTAGATAAAAATAAGATTTATTTAAATACTTAGTAATAAATACTTCCTCCGTTTTTTTTTTATTTGTTACTTTTGAGTAAAATTAAAATTTTATTTATCTATCAATTTTAAACTTTCAATGTAATTTAATTTGCTTTTTCAATTTATTTTTTTTTCAATAAAATTAGAACCAATCAGATTTGATAATTTAGTTTTAATTATGTAATTTAATACTAAATTTAAATCTATTTATTATTTTTTAATCCTAATAAAAACTACAAAAGTGATTGATAAAAAAAATGGAGGGAGTAATAATTTATAGAGTAAGCATTAATTTGCCTTTTTTTAGGACAAATTAGTAAACTATTATAGTAATTAATGATTTTTTTTTAATTTATAACGGCGAGTATTTGCATGGATGCACACATTCCTACGATCATATGTATATGTATATGTATGAGAGAGAATTTCATAGCATAGGTAACAAAATTAGGTGGAAGGTGTTAGTTAGGGTTTTTAAGAGAGTTGCTGGTAGGGTTTATTCCGACCGCAGAGGGTTTCATCCATATACAAGGATGCATTTACATATATATAATAAAAATAACGAATATTTGGAATATTACAATAAAGACATTTCAATCCTGCAATCATAAGAGAGAGAAATTTTTTTAAAAATAATATATAGAAAAAAAAATATTATTGTTGTTGTTATTATTTGTTCTAGTGCTACTCTAAATAAAGGCAAGCAAGATAGGTTGCATGGCCCATGAGATCCAAATGGCCATCTGCATTGGGCCCCTTTTAGCCTTTATTGTCATCAACTGTCCTTTCTTCTTCCCTTTCTCCCTTTTGAATTACTTTCTTTTCTTTTGCAATTTATATAATTTTGAAAAAACTCATCACTGGACAGCTCTCTATATGGCAATAAAATGCTTTTCTTTTCTTTTCTTTCCTAGTATTGCTCTTTCCTTTCCTATTATTACTGCTCTGATTTTATTTTTCTTTTCTTTCTTTTTTTTTTTTAAATAATGTTGTTTATTTAAAGCAATAAAAATCCATAAAAGTTTTAAATTGTTCTGCAAATTCAATTCATTATTTATAAAAATATTATGCGGATTCGATTTGACTCGTTAATGTTCATTTTATGATCTAACATGTTTAATCTATACAATCCAATCCTATCAATATATAAATTGTACGTAAATCGTTTAATTTATTCAAATTTTCCTGCAATTCATGAAATTAGATCCTCTAAACTATGATTTGGTGTATACACATACCAATTGTACATATATAACTTGCAAATCGTTTAATAAAAGATAAATAATATTAAATCTTGATCAAATGATGCATACATCTACGTACTGGTGACACGCGCATGGATTATATTCCGATGGTCCTCCTTATATTGTCTTATTTTACAGAATTATTATGGATAAACCATCATAATCTTAGAATGATAATACAAATTTAACTCTACATATTTTTCTACAAATGTGATAAAATAAAGAAATGAACAAATGTTATCTAGTAACTATTAGAGTCTATTTGGATGGTATTTTATGATCCATCGTTAATGTATGGTGTCCTATTGTATAGGATAATTCTCTATAATTTCATCGGGAAACATGTTTGGGAAGATTTTTTTTGATTTTATAACTCGATATTTTATACTAAAATGACAAATAAAAAATAATGGATGGAGTATAAATACTGATGATGAAGGTTATGATTGAAATGTGAAAATCCTATACAATGGAGAATAGTGAAACTCATGATTCAAATATAAACATTTTTTTGTTATGTGCACCATACACTAATGAATAATGAAAATTACCATCCAAATACACTCTCAGTATAAAATAAATATCATATATAGTACATTCATGGTTACGAAACTTGAACCCTAATAATGCTATTCCATTTATAACCCGAATATACTCAATTATAATTTAATTGCAATAAATGATTCGAAATTGACCACATGATTATCAAAATCTGACACATCATAATTTCATTTTCATTAGCATAATAAATTCCTATCCAAAAAGATAATATAATGTGCCAAATTTCGATCATTTGACCGTTAATTTCAAGATATTTGTATCATTATTATTGAAATTAAATAATAATGAGTTACATTCTTGTTGCAAACCAATTAAATTTTAAAACCTAATATAGTGCCTATCTGGTGTAGATAAGATTTTTGCTATCGTAGAATTTCCATACTTATCTTTTTATTTGATCAAAGCTAAAGCCTTATATGTGTGTGTGTTTGAGAGTCTAGACTAGTGGCATAAAAGTGACAAACCACAAGAAAAGTTGAATTTGATTGTTATTTAATGCACATAGTCTTGTTATTACTCCCTTCATTCTTATTTAACAGTCATTTTTTGCTATTTGCACAGGATTAAGGAGTATTAATTAAGCCTTATTTTAGAAGTAAATACAATAGAAAATAACTACATTGCCCTTACTTTAATTAATCCCAAAATTACTTAATTTTAGTGATTCAATGAATTAATACTTCACATGCGAATTAGATATGAACTACTCCCTTCATCACGTTTGCCTTTTTAACATATAAACTAATAAAATATTTTAATTAAAAATGGTATCAGAGAGAGGGTTATTTATAGACTTAATAGATAAGATTGAAAGATAGGGTTACTTTTTTTTTTGTGGTGGAGACTCATCTTCCTTTTTCAAGTTTGGCTTTTTCCTGTTTTCTTCTTTTCATGTTGCCCATTTATGCCTTTTTTCATATCTTCATTGCTTTCTGAAGATGGAGAAGCGATGAGGAAGTTGGATGAAGCGATCATGGAGGTGGAGGAGACGGTGTTCTCGTGAAAGTGCCGCCAGCTATGAGACTGAAGTTCGGAAGATAAATTTTCAACATATCTTTCACTGCTTGCTGGATTTCCTCTTCTAATACTTGTTGAGTATCTTTTTTTTTCAAAAATTTTATCTTCTCCATTAGGTAATTTATTCAAATCGAAATCACGAGGTAGAGGTTTGTTCAAATCAAAATCTAACATTTTTTTTCATTAGATGTAATTTTTGATACTCCTCCATTGGGTAATTTTTCTTCTTTGTTCATTTTTTTCCATAAATTTGTGGAAAAAATCTTTAATTTATATACTTTACTTTTGAAGGGATGAATATCGGGAAAAGGAAGAGGTGAAGATGAATTAAGACGGACTTAATTGAGTTGTAATTTCCAAAACAAGGATAAAACCAATGTTATTAAAACCGGACCGGTTAACGAACCGGAGAGCTTAAGGGTTCGTGGTTCGACCGGTTCTTTGGGGTTCAACCGGATTTTTTTCATTTTTTAAAAAATATATTATTTTTTAAGTTTTATATAAATATTATGAAAATATCACTATATAAAAAAATTAAAAATATTTTAGAAAAATATATTTATCATCAAACATTAACAATAGGACTATATTTTCAAGTCATTCAACATTTATAATAAAAATTTAAGATAAATATAGTAAAAAATGTAAATTTTTAAATAAATTCTTCAAATATAAATTATAAAATTTTATTTTATTTATAAAAAATTCATTAAATTGTTTGAATTTTAATTATTTTGTATTTATAATTTTATTTTATTTTTTTCCAGAAAAAATAATATTGTATAAATATTTTGGACAAAAAGTTGGTTTTTCTAAAATCAAACCGGTTTTATCATTTAACCCGGTTTTTCCGGTTTTATCCCGGTTCAACCGGTTTTTTGGCGGTTTGAAACAGTATTTCCCGGTTTTTATCCAATCCGGTTTTCATCCATTAAACCAACCGGACCAGCCAACGGTTCGCGGTTAAACCGGTTCGACCGCCCGATCCGGTCCGGTTTTAATAACCATGGATAAAACTGAAAAATTAAAATTATTATTGCATTTAATACCTCCAAAATGCCAATTAAATAGAATATGGATGATTCTCTAAAACGACTATTATTTAGGAACGGAGGGTGTATTATTTTCTTATCTTTCTCTTGGTATATATTTGTGTACAAGTCACATTAACTTAGACATTTATTTTTCAAACACTCATAAATTAAATTTTCAAGAATATCATAAATAAAACAACGGATTGAGTTTTTTTAGTGAAAGCAACTCATAATCTTTTTATTTTTTTTGTCGATATACAATTCAACCATCGGATTTACAAAAAAGATAAAATTGAAAAAAAAAAGTAAGAAAAGAGAGTAAAAATTGAATTCAAAATCTGTTTTAAAGTTTTATAAGATTTTACTATCAGACTGTCTCGTTAAGGACGAAGTAACTCATAATCAAGGCCATGTAATTTCGGAATAAAAAAAATTAATGAAATAAGCAAATGCAAAATTCATAAGTACCCCTAAACTTAAAAAGGGTGGTCCCTAATTATTAAAGGTCGGTATATGATATGGAAGCAAATGATGGTGTTTAAGTACACATATGGTGCACATGGCCATTCATTTGGACCAAATTTTAAAAACCCTTTTATTGTTAGTGGTCCAAAAACAATTAACAAAAATAAAACATTAATTATGGCTAACGGTTTGATATGTACACATTAATTCTCCCTCTCCAATCTGGACCATTTACAGGCTTTAAAATAGACTGCCAAAGGTCAATGTCAGATCGGATGGCCAGGAGTTATTATTGGACAGTGCTTCTTAGATGATTGGTTTGGATCAAATAATGATTTTCCCCTAAAAATCTCTGTCAACAATTATATTAATTGCACATACTTTATATAAATGTATTAGTCTAGTAATTCAGTAGAAATATTGATTAATGCCAAATTTGTATTGTTCAACCATTCATCCAAAATTATCCATTATTGAGTATAATTGTTATATAGCAAAATCCATAATTTAGTCAGTAAATTTTAACGTTTCTACATATTAAATCAATATACTTTTAAAACTACACATTAAATTTCTAAATTTTTTGAGAAAAATACATTAAATTCAAAATAGACGGTACAAATGATATTATAACACACGTTATGTTAAAATCGCATGTATTTTAACGAAATACTGTTATTTTTAACTTTCGTTTGAACTTAATATATTTTAATAGATAAGTTTAGGAACCTAATGTATAGTTTTGAAAGTAAAATAACTCAATGTTTAAATATATAAAATTTGAGAGATCCAATATATAATTTTAAAAGTATAGAGATTAAATGTGTAAAAACGTTAAAATTTAGGAAAACAATTAACTTCTTTCGAAAAAAAAAAAAAGAAAAGGAACTAACTTACCTATTTCAATGCTTTTAATAAACTTAAAATTATGCCAAAATGGTAAATTGAAAATTTAAAATGAATAAATACACACATGCATATAATTAGCTGGATAATAGAAAATCCATTATTTTCAGAGTATAAAATCGAAACCGAAATTGAAAATAAGAAAATGCAAACAATTAAAATCTAAATTGAAACCAATGGTTTAATTAAATTTAATTTTTAGATAAGTTTTAAATTAGTTTCTTAATTTCTGATTTTTCAATTTTTTTTTTTGAGCTACCTAACATCATCCTATCGAATGGCATCTTATAAGGATATATTGGTTTTGTAAGAGCATGTTTGACATTAGTTTTGCAGGGGTAAAAAATTAATTATTAGATAAAAATTTGATTATAGAATAAAAATATATGTTTGCTAAATACTATTTTTGAAAAATCAATTTTGTGAAAAGTAGAAAAACTTTCTATCAGAAAAAGCTAGAAATTGAAGATTTTCAAAAAATTTGAATTTTAGTTTCTAAGAACGGTTGATTTAAATTTTATTTTAGACAAAAATACACCTTATTTTATTTTATTTTATAATGATAATTATATTTAATATAAAAAAAGAAGAGAAGGATTCTTTTTACGTGTTTTTCTTTCTTACAATTTTTCTTTTTCTTTATTTTTCTACATTTAAAATTTTATATTTTTAGTTTTTCTTTCAAGTTAAAAAATTTAGATTATAAATAATTAAAAGATAATTATATTCATTTATAAGTACTACCGTATGATTTGATTCATAGAAGAAATATTTATTGTTGAGCTAAGACAAATAAAAAAATTACAAAATAACAATTTAAATATTTATTGTAAATTTATAAGTCATTTTAAATTTTATTTATCAAACAGTTATCTATCTTTTAAAATATAACTCTTTAAAATAAAATTTTTATCAATTGAAAAAAAAAATTTTATAAGTTTTGTCAAACTGACTCTAATTAAATTGGCAAAATTATAAGTTTCTAACTCAAAATCTTAAATTGTGGTCCTTAAATACTCTTCAGTATAGACTTCATTTATCTATATTACTCTAGTATACACCAGAAAAGTATATTGAAATAATGAATTTAAGAATATTATGGAAAAAGATTACATGCTGTGTACGATATATTTTATTATTTTCACATGTTTTTCTTTGCATTTCTTTTCTTTTCTTTTTTTTACATATAATTTGCGGTGATGCTTCAATTATTTGAGCAATGCATTTATTTTCTTGGAATGAAAAGAGGCTAATATTAAATGTATAAATTTTACAATAATATGAGGAAATGAAATATTGCAAATTAATTTTAAAAAAATTGTTAGATTTTCGATTGTTTGAAATACATGTGATTTTCTATTTTGATATTTATCAATCAGATAGTATTTGATAAAGTTCAAATATATCTTTTCAGATTTGTTTAAAAAAATAAAAAGAATTTATAAGCTTTTCAAAATCAACTGGTTTTGGTTTTGTGTCGTAATATTAAGTGAGCCCTTTTTTTTAGTGAAATTTTACTTTTAAATGAAATAAAAACTTACGAATTAAATAAAACATTCAAAGGATATACATATCTGTGTGTGAAGAAAATTTTATTAGTATACTCTGTTTTTCCCAATAAATCTTAGGGATATTTTCACCAATAAACCTTGCGAATTATATTTTCAATTGCAAAACTTTATTATATTATAAATAAGTACTCTCACAAACATTAAAAATTATAAATTCATAATTATTAAGTATTGCAAAACTTTTTTCTTTTCAAGGGAATCAACTATGAATTAGGTGCATAGTGGCTCTCTTTGAAAGCCTTTTCTTATATATACGTACGTACGTGTGTGTGTCTCTCTCTATATATATATGTATATGAATGAATGAATGAATGAATGAAAGGGGCAAGACAAGTAAGGCATGCATATTTATGAGAATGACATACTCATCATCATCGGGTCATGTTACGATACATGCGCACATGCGGAGTCTGTACATTTGCACCATCTGATTTATGTTTATATCCGATCGATCAAACGTTTTAAATGTACGTGCCCCACATATATCTGCATACCCGATTTCCACTCATCATCATAAGTTACATTAAATAACACTATGTTTATACGTATATATTAATTTAATTGTCACACTCACCAATCTCTCTCTCTCTCTCTCTCTCTTTCTCTAAAACTAGGACCGCCATTGATCGTACCTCACATGCCAATGACCTTTCTTCTTCATTTTTCGTTTCATATATTGTCACTTCTCCATTCACATGCTATTGATGGGGTTTATGCACTTTCCATAATATATATATATAGATAGGGAAAACAAGAAAGCAAAAAGTGTTTTCCCTTCTCCATGATCCCTTTCACTATATAACTTGTTCTTACTTTAAATGGCCAACTACTAGGTGAGAAACGAGAGCTTAATTTTCCTCTTCTTCTCTCTCTTTCCTTGATTTTTGCCATTCTTTCTTTGTGAGATAGCTATTGATCATATATAAAAGGAAGCCTTTATCGTGCATTTGGTTGAGACTTGAGAGAGGAAAGCATTCAAGAAATTGAACGCACTTAATTATGCACTTTTGCCCTTTTTCTATGTATTCCTTTTAGAATCTTGGTAAGCAACCATTTAGTTCTTTTTATAGGTAGATTTTGAAATAATGCTTTCCACCTTGATGAGAAGAAGATGAAAACGATCATTGAAATGTGCCAGTTAGAGCTTTATCTGTACATCGTGAAACATGCATTGCATATAATTGTGCTTTCTTTATTCCATGTGAAGTGGGAAAGTCAACATTCTTTTGAGTAAGACACCCATGCTCTTCTACTCTTCTGCCATTTTCTCCTCCTTCATCACTTGATTGTTTATTGGCTGGTCAATTTTCTCGTAAATGGGTAATCAAATTTTCCACTAAAATGCATGCAGACAAGTAAGACAAGTATGAGGATGATGCGCAAGATAAGATGCCACTAAGCATACATAGATTTGGTGAGCTTCTACTAAGCAACAAACACTTGGGCCTTATGTTATGCATCTTTCAAATCAAAGCTGCATAAATCCACAATTCCATCTTTTTTTTTCTTTTTCTTTTTCTTTTTCTTTTTCTTTTTCTTTTTATCTTTAAACTTGGCTCGTTCATAATTTCCTTAAAGAAATAGCATAAAATGGCAATTTTTTTTTATATTGAAAAGGGTTCTATCTAAAATCTTTTAATATGTTGAAATCAGTATTATCGCTGAAATATCTTCTTAATACAGTGATATATTTTAAGAAAAGTATATAAGGATCTTTTTCCCTTTAAATTTGACTCGTTATTGGTTTTCTTAAAGAAGTAAAAAAAACCCATAATGGCATAGTTTAACTTTCTTCCTTCTAAATCTTAGTCGTAAAGTATTCTTTTATTAGAAAGAACAAAATTCTAACAGATTGTTCATTATTCTTTTATTAAAAGAGAAAAAAAGAAAAAGAAAACATTATTATAGCTGAGGTGTCTTTTTAAAGAAATAGCTGAGATGTCTTTTTAAAGATATACAGTGATATCTCTTAAGAAACTATGCAGAAATTTCTTTTCTCCTTTGAATTTGATTCGTCCTAAATTTTTTTAAAAAAACGAAAAATCCATAATAGTATAATTTAACTTTCTCCTCTTTAAATTTTGCTCCTCAATTATACTTTTATTATAAAGAACAAAATCCCAATATATTGCTGATTATTCTCTTATTAGAAGATTAAAAAAGTTGATTATTCTCGTATTAGAAAATTAAAAAAGAATAACAAAATTTTGCTCGTCAATTATTCTTTTATTGTAAAGAACAAAATCCCAACGTATTGTTGATTATTTTTTATAACATACGTTATCTCCTATCCCACATCGGTTGGAGATGAACTGGAAGTGGATCTTATAAGGTCATGGATACATTCTCCCTGTGGACGCTTAAGAAAACCTTGAGGTTAACTCCCACAGCAGTAACTCTCAAAGAGGACAATATTCGATGCTCTACCACTGAGCTACGAAAGCACTCAGTCGTGAGTTAGCTCGGGTTCTCACACCTACCGAACGCATTTTGAGGCAGCACCCCATAAACAAAGCAGTGACGGTTCTGATCCAAAGCGGACAATATCCACAGTGTCCGATCAAATCCTCCTCTCAGATCAATCCTCCTACCATCGAAAACGAGAGATGAGGGCCCCAGCGTCCGAAGACCTCCTACCCCATCGTTCAGCGAGTGATCTATCATTTAGTACTTTCGTTGAGAGCGAAGGAGGAATGAGACCAGACAGGGCCTAAGGGCACAGCAGACGACCTCTACTCTCGTAGACTTCTCGGGAAGGGGAATAGTGATAACGCACATTATCTCCTATCCCAAATCGGCTGGAGATGAGCTGAAAGTGGACCTTATAATGCCATGGACACCTTCTCCCTGTGGACGTGTAAGAAAACCTTGAAGGTAACTCCCACAACGGTAACTCCCAAAGAGGACAGTATTATGTGCTCTACCACTAAGCTATGAAAGCACTCATTCGGGAGTGAGCTCGGGTTCTCACACCCAACAGACGCATTTTGAGGCAACATCCCATAAACAAAGCAGTGAAGGCTCCGACCCAAAGCGGACAATATCCATAATGTCTGATCAGATCCTCCTTTTCAATCGATCCTCCTACAATCGGGAACGCGAGACGAGGGCCCTAGCGTCCGAATACCTCCTACCCGATCGGTCAGCGAGCGATCTATCATTTGGTGCTTTCATTGAAAGCGAGGGAGGAATAAGAACAGGCATAGCCCAAGGGCACAGCCGATGACCTCTGCTCTCGTAGACCTCTCGGGGAGGGGGAATAGTGATAATATACGTTATCTCCTATCCCACATCGGCTGGAGATGACCTAAAAGTGGACCTTATAAGGCCATAGACACCTTCTTCCTGTGGACGCGTAAGAAAACCATGAGGGTAACTCCCACAATGGTAACTCCCAAAGACGATAGTATTCGGTCCTCTACCACTGAGTTACGAAAGAACTCAGTCAGGAGTGAGCTCGGGTTCTAACACCCACCGAATATATTTTGAGGCAGCACCCCATAAACAAAGCCGTGAGGGCTCCAACCCAAAGTGAATAATATCCACAGTGCCCGATCAAATCTTCCTTCCCGATCTATCCTCCTACCATCGGGAATGCAAGACGAGGGCACCAACGATCGAAGACCTCCTAACTGATCGATCAGCAAACGATCTATCATTTGGTGCTTTCGTTGAGAGCGAGGGAGGAATGAGACCAGGCATAGCCCAAGGACACAGCTGACGACCTTTACTCTCGTAGACCTCTCAGGAGGGGGAATAGTTATAATGCACGTTATCTCCAATCCCAAATCGGCTGGAGATGAGCTGAAAGTGGATCTTATAAGGCTATGGAAACCTTTTCCCTGTGGACGTGTAAGAAAACCTTGAGGGTAACACCCACAGCGGTAACTCCAAAAGAGGACAGTATTCGGTGCTCTACCACTGAGCTACGAAAGCACTCAGTCGGGAGTGAGCTCGGGTTCTCACACCCACCGAATGCATTTTGGGGCAGCACCCCATAAACAAAGTCATGAGGGCTCTGGCCCAAAGCGGACAATATCCATAGTGGCCGATCATATCCTCTTCCCCGATCAATCCTCCTACCATTGAGAACATGAGAGAAGGGCCCTAGAGCTCGAAGACCTCCTACCTAATCGGTCAGCGAGCGATCTATTATTTGGTGCTTTCGTTGAGAGTAAGGGAGGAATGAGACCAAGCATAGCCCAAGGGCATCGCCGATGACCTTTGCTCTCATAGACCTCTCGGGATGGGGAATAGTGATAACACACGTTATCTCCTATCCCAATTCGGTTGCAGATGAGCTGAAAGTGGATCTTATAAGGCCATAGACACATTCTCCCTGTGGACGCATAAGAAAGCCATGAGGGTAACTCCCACAGTGGTAACTCCCAAAGAGGACAGTATTCGATCCTCTACCATTGAGCTACGAAATCACTCAATCGGGAGTGAGCTCGGGTTCTCACACCCACCGAACGCGTTTTGGGGCAGTACCTCATAAACAAAGCCGTGAGGGCACCGGCCCAAAGCAGATAATATTCACAGTGCCCGATCAAATTATCCTACCATCGGGAATGCGAGATGAGGGCCCCAGTGCTCGAAGATCTCCTACCTGATCGGTCAACGAACGATCTATCATTTGATGCTTTTGTTGAGATCGATGGAGGAATGAGACCAGGCATAGCCCAAGGCACAGTCGACGATCTCTACTCTCGTAGACCACTCGAGAGGTGGAATAGTGATAATGCACGTTATCTCCTATCCCACATCAGCTGAAGAGGAGCTGAAAGTGGACCTTATAAGGCCGTGGATACCTTCTTCCTGTTGACGCGTAAGAAAACCTTGAGGGTAACTCCCATAACGGTAACTCCCAAAGTGGCCAGTATTCGGTGCTCTACCACTGAGCTATGAAAGCAGTCAGTCGAGAGCGAGCTCGGGTTCTCACACCCATTGGATGCATTTTGGGGCAACACCCCATAAAAAAAAACTGTGAGGGCTCCGACCCAAAGCGAACAATATCCATAGTGCCCGATCAGATCATCCTCCTTGATCGATCCTACTAATATTAGGAATGCGAGACGAGAGCCCCAACGCCCGAAGACCTCCTACTCGATCGGTCAGCAAGCGATCTATTATTTGGTACTTTCGTTGAGAATGAGGGAGGAATGAAACTAGGCATAGCCCATGGGCACTGCTGAAGACCTTTACTCTTGTAGACCTCTCGGGAGGGGAAATAGTGATAACATACGTTATCTGCTATCCCACATCGATTGAAAATGAGCTGAAAGTTGACCTTATAAGGCCATGGATATCTTCTCCCTATGGACGCGTAAGAAAACCTTGAGGGTAACACCCACAACGATAACACCCAAAGAGGATAGTAATCGATGCTCTACCACTGAGCTACGAAAGCACTCAGTCGGGAGTGAGCTCGGGTTCTCAAACCCACAGGATGCATTTTGGGGTAGCACCATATAAACAAATTCATGAGGGCTTCGGCCCAAAGCAAATAATATCCACAGTGCCCGATCAGATCCATCTCCTCGATCGATCCTCCTACCATCGGGAATACGAGACAAGGGCCCCAATACCCGAAGACCTCTTACCCAATCGGTCAACAAGTGATCTATCATTTGGTGCTTTCGTTGAAAGCGAGGGAGGGATGAGACCAGGTATAGTCCAAGGGCACAGCCGATGACTTCTCTTCTCGTAGACGTCTCAAGAGGGAGAATAGTGATAACGCACATTATCTCCTATCCCACATCGGCTGAAGATGAGCTGAAAGTGAATCTTATAAGGTCATGGACACCTTCTCTCTGTGAACACGTAAGAAAACCTTGAGGGTAACACCCACAGCGGTAACTCCTAAAGAGGATAATATTCAATGCTCTACCACTGAGCTATGAAAGCACTCAGTCAGGAGTGAGCTTAGGTTCTCACACCCATCGGATGCGTTTTGGGGCAGCATCCCATTAAAAAAGTTGTGAAGGCTCCGACCCAAAGCGGACAATATCCACAGAGCCCAATCAGATCCTTCTCCCCCATCGATCCTTCTACCATCAAGAACGCGAGATAAAGACCCAACACCCAAAGACCTCCTACCTGATCGATCAGCGATCGATCTATCATTTGGTGCTTTCATTGAGAACAACAAAGGAATGAGACCAGGCATAGCCCAAGGGCACAGCCGACGACCTCTACTCTCATAGACCTCTTGGAAAGGGAAATAGTGATAACACACGTTATCTCCTATCCCACATCAGTTGGAGATGAGCGAAAAGTGGACCTTATAAGGCCATGGAAATATTCTCCCTGTGGACGCATAAGAAAATCTTGAAGGTAACTCCCACAGCGGTAACTCCCAAAGAGAATAGTATTTGGTGCTCTACCACTGAGCTACGAAAGCACTCAGTTAGAGTGAGCTCGGGTTCTCAAATCCATCAGATGCATTTTGGGGTAGCACCACATAAAAAAATTCGTAAGGGCTCTGGTCCAAAGCAGACAATATCCACAGGTTCCGATTAGATCCATCTCCCTGATCGATCTTTCTACCAATGATAATACGAGACGAGGGCTCCAGCACCCGAAGATCTCCTACCCGATTGATCAGCGAGCGATCTATCATTTGGTGCTTACGTTAAAAGTGAGGAAGGAATGAGACCAGGTATAGCCCAAGGGCACAGCCGACGATCTCTCTTCTCGTAGACCTCTCAGGAGGGAGAATAGTGATAACGCACATTATCTCCTATCCCACATTGGCTGGAGATGAGCTGAAAGTGGACCTTATAAAGCCATGGACACCTTCTCCCTGAGGACGCGTAAGAAAACCTTGAAAGTAACTCCCACAGCGATAACTCCCAAAGAGGACAGTATTTGGTGCTCTACAACTGAGCTACGAAAGCACTCAATCGGGAGTGAGCTCGGGTTCTCACACCCACCGGAAGCATATTGGGGCAGCACCCAAAAAATAAAGCTATGAGGGCTTTGTCCCAAAGCGGATAATATCCACAGTGTCCGATCAGATCCTCCTTTCCAATCGATCCTCCTACCATCGAGAATACAAGACCAGGGCCCCAGTACCCGAAGAGCTCCTACCCGATCAGTCAGCGAGCGAACTATTATTTGGTGCTTTCGTTTAGACGAGGGAGGAATGAGACCATGCATAGCCCAAGGGCACAACCGACGACCTCTATTTTCGTAAACCTCTCGGGAGTGGTGATAATGAACGTTATCTCCTATCCCACATCGGCTGAAGATTAACTGAAAGTGGACCTTACAAGTCTATGGACACATTCTCCCTATGAACGCGTACGAAAATCTTGAGAGTAACTCCCACATTAGTAACTCTTATAGAGTACGGTATTCGGTGGTCTACCACTGAGTTACGAAAGCACTCAATCGGGAGTGAGCTCGGGTTCTCACACCCATCGGATGTGTTTTGGGGTAGCACCACCTAAACAACGCTATGAGGGCTCATGCTTAAAATGGACAATATCCACAATGCCTTATCAGATCCTCCTTCCCAATCGATCCTCCTACCATCAGGAATGTGAGACGAGAGCTCCCATGCCTGAAGACCTCCTACCCGATCGGTCAACGAGTGATCTATCATTTGGTACTTTTATTGAGAGCGAGGTAGGAATAAGACCAGGCATAGCCCAAGGGCACAATCGATGACCTCTACTTTCGTAGACCTCTTGGGAGGGGGAATAGTGATAATGCACGTTATCTCCTATGCCACATCGGCTGGAGATGAGTTGAAAGTGGACCTTATAAGACTATGGACACTTTCTTCCTATGGACGCATGAGAAAATCTTGAGGGTAACTCCCACAGCGGTAACTCCCAAAGAGTACAGTATTCGATGCTCTACCACTAAGCTACGAAAGTACTTAATCGGGAGTGAGCTCGTGTTCTCACACCCATCAGATGCATTTTGGGGCAGCACCCCCTAAACAATGCTATGAGGGCTCATGCTTAAAACGGACAATGTCCATAATGCCTGATAAGATCCTCCTTCCCGATCGATCCTCTTACCATCGGGAATGCGAGACGAGGGCTCCAGCGCCTGAAGACCTCCTACCCGATAGGTCAACAAGCGATCTATCATTTGGTGCTTTCATTTAGAGCGAGATAGGAATGAGACCAGGCATAGTCCAAGGGCGCAGCCGATAACCTCTACTCTCGTAGACCTCTTGGGAGGGAAAATAGTGATAACTCACGTTATCTCCTATCCCACATCTGCAAGAGATGATCTAAAAGTGGACCTTATAAAGCCATGGACACCTTCTCCCTGTGGTCGCATAAGAAAACCTTAAGGGTAACTCCCACAGCGGTAAATTTCAAAGAGGATAGTATTCGGTGCTCTACCACTGAGCTAAGAAAGCACTCAATCGAGAGTGAGCTCGGGTTCTCACACCCATCGAACGCGTTTTGGGGCAGCATCCTATAAACAAAGCTATGAGGGCTCCGACCCAAAATGGATAATATCCACAGTGCCTGATCAAATCCTCCTCTCGAACGATTCTCCTACCATCGGGAATGTGAGACGAGGGCCCTAGCGCTCGAAGACCTCCTGCCCAATCGGTTAGCAAGCGATCTATTATTTGATACTTTCATTGAGAGCGAGGTAGGAATGAGACCGGGTATAGCCCAAGGGTACATCCGATGACCTCTACTCTTATAGTCCTCTCGAGAGGGGTAATAGTAATAACGCACATTATCTTCTATCCCACATCGACTGAAGATGAGCTGAAAGTGGACCTTATAAGGCCATGAATTCCTTCTCCCTATGGACATGTAAGAAAACCTTGAGCTTAACTCCCAAAGAGGAAGATATTTGATGCTCTACCACTGAGCTACGAAAGCACTCAGTCGGGAGTGAGCTCGAGTTCTCACACCCACCAAATGCATTTTGGGGTAGCACCCCACAAACAAAGCTGTGAGAGCTCCGACCCAAAGCACATAATATCCACAGTGCCTGATCAGATTTTCTTTCTCGATCGATCCTTCTACCATCAGGAACGCGAGATGAGGGCCCCAGAGCCCGAAATCTCCTACTCGATCGATCAGCAAGCGATCTATCATTTGGTGTTTTTCGTTGAGAGCAAGGGAGGAATGAGACCAGGCATAGCCCAAGGACACAGTCGATGACCTCTACTCTCGTAGACCTCTCGAGTGGGGAAATAGTGATAACGCACGTGGTTGGAGATGAGCTAAAAGTGGACCTTATAAGGCCATGGATACCTTATCCCTGTGGACGCATAAGAAAACCTTAGGGGTAACTCCCAAAGAGGACAGTATTTGGTGCTCTACCACTGAGCTACAAAAGCACTCAGTCAGGAGTAAGCTCGGGTTCTCACACCTACCGGATGCGTTTTGGGGCAGCACCCCATAAACAAAGCCGTGAGGGCTCTAGCCCAAAGCTGATAATATCCACAGTGCCCCGATCAGATCCTCATCCCATATCGATCCTCCTACCATTGGGAACAGAAGATGAGGGCCCCAGTGCCCGAAGACCTCCTACCCAATCAGTCAGCGAGCGATCTATTATTTGGTACTTTCATTAAGAACGAGAGAGAAATGAGAGCAGGTATAGCCCAAGGGCACAACCGACAACGTCTACTCTCGTAGACCTCTCGAAAGGGGGAATAGTGATAGCGTAAGTTATCTCCTATCCCACATTGGCTGGAGATGAGCTGAAAGTGGACCTTATAAGGCCATGTACACCTTTTCCTTGTGGATGCGTAAGAAAACCTTGGGGGTAGCTCCCACAGCGGTAACTCCCAAAGAGGACAGTATTCGGTGCTCTACCACTGAGCTATGAAAGCACTCTCTCGGGAGTGAGCTCGGGTTCTCACACCCGATAATGATGAATTATTTGATTTTTTTAATATGTTTTTAGGTGTTTAATTGAGTTAATTTTGTGTTAATTAGATTGAATTTGAGTTTAATTGAGTTAATTTTGTGTTAATTAGATTGAATTTGAGTTTAATTGGTTAATTTTATAGTTTTGGAGTTAATTTTAAATTTTGGTGTTTTTCAGGGTTATTTTGCTAGAAAAGGGGCTTAATTGTAAAAAAGGCAAGAGATTGGGGTCAAAATTGTAAAAGTGAGAAATTGATGCGAGAAAATAAGCGTGAAGTCCAGAATATTTTCGCGTGACCACGTGAATAATATGAAGAGAGGAACCCGTGACCACGTGAAGGTTAATTAGTAAAGGCCATGGCCACGTGAGAAAAAACTTAAAGGAACACGTGGCCATGTGTTTCAAAGAAGAAAACTACTCATGGCCATGTGAAGACTATGAAGTAAAATGTGCATGACCACGTGAAGAACAAAAAGAGGAAGAACACGTGTGCACGTGTGAAATAACAAAGAATTACCCGTGGTCATGTCTCTCTTTATGCTGAAGAACACGTGCCCACGTGTGGATTAACAAAAAAAATGGCCTGTGGCCACGTGCAGACTCTCCCATTTGACGAAGGATTTTTCCAAGCTTCCCGTTTAAGGAGGATTTTCTCCCTATTTGATTTATGGAGTTTAAGAAGTATTCTACTACGTCTTTGGCCTATAAAAAAGAGTCTGAAGCACCAAAGAAGAAAAAGCAATTTGTAGGAATTAGTAGAATCAATTAAAAAATTCAATAGTTTTAGTTTTTCTTACAAGTTTTTTTTCTTCTGTGTTTTTCCTTTCGATATTGTTTTAGTTTTTAAATATATTTAGTAAATAATTTTTTTTCTTTTGCTAATGGATTCTTGAAAACTTATATTTTCATTGTTATGACTTTAGTTTGAGCTTAATTTTAATATCGGTTGATTATTTCTTGGTTTTAAGCATATTCTTATCTTTGATTGTGTTAAGATTAATTGTTGGTTAATTGAATAAATAACTAAAAATTAATTTTGACATAGTTATTGATTTGCATGTTCTTAGATTGGTTATTTAATATTTATGCATGATTATTATCCGAAATATCAGATAATTATGTGTTGATTTTATTGATCAATACTAAGAGAGTAAGAACTAAGAATAAATTGGAATTGAATTACTTGAAAAAGAGTTCAATGAATTTTTAGGAAGTTAAACTGGAGTTTGATGCTAAGTATTAGATTTGTCTATGAGTTTAATACTAAGAATGATATACTAGAATAAAGATATCTTGCTTTATTACTAGTTTTTCCATAATCACCGGTATTTCTCTTTTAATTAAGTAATTACAATGAAAGTTAAGGTGGATAGTTCCTTTAGCAAGAGAATTTCAATTATTATTTTGTTTTTAATTCATGTTAATTTAATTTTAGTTTTTATTTTGTTTAATTGTTTATTTTATTTAAGTTTTGCTTTTAAATCAAAAACATTTGAAAAACTATCTCGAATTAATTTAATTCATACATAGATATTATCCTTAGCAATCTATGTTCCCTTGGGTACGATATTTGGGATCTTAATCTATATTTTCCTATATTACTAGCCGATCTAGTACACTTGCTAGACACCGATCAACACCCATCCAATACATTTTGGGGCAGCACCCTATAAAAGAAGCCGCGAGAGCTTCGACACAAAGCGAACAATATCCACAGTGCCCGATCAAATCTTTCTCTCGATCAATCCTCCTACCATCGGGAACGCGAGACGAGGGCCCCAGCCCCCGAAGACCTCCTACCCGATCGATCAGCGAATGATCTATCATTTGGTGCTTTTATTGTGAGCGAGGGAGGAATGAGACCAGGCATAGCCCAAGGGCACAGACGATGACCTCTACTCTCGTAGACCTCTCGGTAGGGAGAATAGTGATAATGCACGTTATCTCCTATCCCACATCGGCTGGAGATGAGCTAAAAGTGGAATTTATAAGGCCATGGACACCTTTTTCTTATGGACGCGTAAGAAAACCTTAAGAGTAACTCCCACAGTGGTAACTCACAAAGAGGACAATATTCGCTGCTCTACCACTGAGCTACGAAAGCACTCAGTCAGGAGTGAGCTCTGGTTCTCACATCCATCGGACGTTTTTAGGGCAGCACCTTATAAACAATGCCATGAGGGCTCCGGCCCAAAGCGAACAATATCCACAGTGCCCAATCAGATCCTCCTCCCAGATCGATCCTTCTACCATCGAAAATGCGAGACGAGGGCCCCAGCGCCCGAAAATCTCCTACCCGATCGATCAGCGAGCGATCTATCATTTGGTGCTTTCGTTGAGAACGAGAGAGGAATGAGACCAGGAATAGCCCAAGGGCACAACCGACGAATTCTACTTTTATAGACCTCTAGGGAGGGGAAATAGTGATAACGCACGTTAATTTCCATCCCATATCGGCTGGAGATGAGCTGAAAGTGGACCTTATAAGTCTATGGATACCTTCTCACTGTGAATGCGTAAGAAAATCTTGAGGGTAACTCCCACAGGAATTACTCCCAAAGATGATAGTATTCGGTGCTCTTCCACTAAGCTACGAGGGCACTCAATCTGGAGTGAGCTCGAGTTTTCACACCCACCGGATGTATTTTGGAGCAGCACCCTATAAACAAAGCTATGAGGGCTCCGGCCCAAAGCGGACAATATCTACAGTGTCAGATCAGATCCTCCTCCCTGATCGATCCTTTTACCATCGGGAATGCAAGACAAGGGCCATGTGCCCGAAGACCTCCTATCCGATCGGTCAGCGAGCGATATATCATTTAGTGCTTTCGTTGAGAGCGAGGGAGAAATGAGACCAGGCATAGCCCAAGGGCACAACCGACGATGTCTACTCTCATAGACCTCTTGAGAGGGGGAATGGTGATAATGCACGTTATCTCCTATCCCACATCGGCTGGAGATGAGCTAGAAGTCGACCTTATAAGGCCATAGACACCTTCCTGTGGATGCGTAAGAAAACCTTGAGGGCAACTCCCATAGTGCTAACTCCCAAAGAGGGCAGTATTCGGTGCTCTACCAATGAGTTATGAAAGTACTCAATCGGGAGTGAGCTCGGGTTCTCACACCCACAGGATGCATTTTGGGGCAGCACCCCATGAACAAAATTCATTAGAGCTCCGGCCCAAAGCTTACAATATCCACAGTGCCCGATCAGATCCTCCTTCCAGATCAATCCTCCTACCATCTGGAATGCAAGACGAGGGCCCCAGCGCCCAAAGACCTCCTACCCGATCAATTAATGAGTGATCTATTATTTAGTGTTTTCGTTGAGAGCGAGGGAGGAATGAGTCCAGACATAGCCCAAGGGCACAACCGATGACCTCTACTCTGTAGACCTATCGAGAGGGGAAACAGTTATGACACATGTTATCTCCTATCTCAGATCAATTGGAGATGAGCTGAAAGTGGACCTTATAAGGCCATGGACACCTTCTCCCTATGGATGCATAATAAAATCTTGAGGGTAACTCCCACAGCGGTAACTCCCTAAGAGAACATTATTCGGTGCTCTACCATTGAGCTATGAAAGCAGTCAGTCCGGAGTGAGCTCGGGTTCTCACTCCTACCGAATGTGTTTTGGGTCAGCACCTCATAAACAAAGCTATGAGGGCTCTAGCCCAAAGCAAAAAATATCCACAGTGCTCGATCAAATCCTCTCCCAATCGATCCTCCTACCATAGGGAATGCGAGACGAGGGTCCCACCGCCCGAAGGCCTTCTACCTGATCGGTCAGCGAGTGATCTATCATTTGGTGCTTTCGTTGAGAGCGAGGGAGGAATGACACCAGGCATAGCCTAAGTGCACAGCCGACGACCTCTACTCTCGTAGACCACTCGGGAGGGAGAATAGTGATAACGCACGTTATCTCCTATCCCACATCGGCTGGAGATGAGTTGAAAGTGGACCTTTTAAAGCCATGGACACCTTCTCCCTATGGATGCATAAGAAAATCTTGAGGGTAACTCCCTAAGAGGACAATATTCGATGCTCTACCATTGAGCTATGAAAGCACTCGGTCGGGAGTTAACTCGGGTTCTCACACTCACCGAATGCATTTTGGGTCAGCACCCCATAAATAAAGCTATGAGGGCTTAGATCTAAAGCAGATAATATCCATAGTGCCCGATCAGATCCTCCTCCTGATCGATCCTCTTACCATCGAAAATGCGAGACGAGGGCCCCAGCGGTTGAAAACCTCCTACTCGATCGATCAGCAAGCGATCTATCATTTGGTACTTTCGTTGAGAGCGAGGGAGGAATGAGAACAGGCATAGCCCAAGGGTACAGCCGATGACCTCTACTTTCGTAGACCTCTTAGGAGGGGGAATAATGATAATGCACATTATCTCTTATCTCACATTAGCTGGAGATGAGCTGAAAGTGTACCTTATAATGCCATGGACACCTTATCCCTATGGATGCGTAAGAAATCCTTGAGGGTAACTCCCATAACGGTAACTCTCAAAGAGGACACTATTTGGTACTCTACCACTGAGCTACGAAAGCACTCAATCGGGAGTGAGCTAGGGTTCTCACACCCACCAGATGCATTTTGGGGCAGTAACCCCTAAACAACGATATGAGTGCTCCGGCTTAAAACGGACAATATCCATAATGTCCGATTAGATCCTCCTTCTCGATCGATCCTCCTAATATAAAAAATACAAGACGAGGGCCCCAGCACCTGAAGACCTCTTACCCGATCAGTCAGCGAGTGATCTATCATTTGGTATTTTCATTGAGAACGAGGGAGGAATGAGACCAAGCATAGTCTAAGGGCACAATCGACGACCTCTACTCTTGTAGACCTCTCGGGAGGAGGAATAGTTATAACGCATGTTATTTCTTATCCCACATCGATTGGAGATGATCTGAAAGTGGACCTTATAACACCATGAACACCTTTTCCTTGTCGACGCGTAAGAAAACCTTGAGCGTAACTCCCACAACGATAACTCCCAAAGAGGATAGTATTTGGTGTTCTACCACTGAACTACGAAAGCACTCATTCAGGAGTGAGCTCAAGTTCTCACACCCATCAGATGCATTTTGGGGCAGCATCCCATAAATAAAGCTGTAAGGGCTCCAACCCAAAATGAATAATATCCATAGTGCCCGATCAGATCCTCCTCCCGATCGATCCTCCTACCATCGAGAATGCGAGACGAGGGCCCCAGCGCCCGAAGACCTCCTACCTGATCGGTTAGCGAGCGATCTATCATTTGGTACTTTCATTGAGAGCAAGGGAGGAATGAGACCAGGCATAGTCCAAGGGCATAACCGATGACCTCTACTCTCGTAGACCTCTCGAAAGGGGTAATAGTGATAACGTACGTTGTCTTTTATCCCAAATCGGTTGAAAATAAGCTAAAAGTAGACCTTATAAGGCCATGGATTCCTTCTTCCTGTGGATGTGTACAAAAACCTTAAAGGTAACTCCAACAGCATAACTCCTAAAGAGAACGGTATTCGATGCTCTATCACTGAGCTACGAAAGCACTCAGTCGGGAGTGAGCTTTGGTTATCACACCCACCGAACGTGTTTTGGGGTAGCACCCCATAAACAAAGCTATGAGGTCTCTGGCCTAAAGCGGATAATATCCACAGTGCCCGATCAGATCCTCCTCCCGATCGATCCTTCTACCATCGAGAATGCGATATGAGAGCCCCAACGCTCGAAGACCGCCTACTCGATCGATCAATGAATGATCTATCATTTGGTACTTTCGTTGAGAGCGAGGGAGGAATAAGACCAGGCATAGCCTAAGGGCACACCCGACGACCTCTACTCTCGTAGATCTCTCGGGATGGAGAATAGTGATAACACATGTTATCTCCTATCCCACATCGGCTGGATATGAGCTGAAAGTGGACCTTATAAGGTCATGGACACCTTCTCCCTGTGGACGCGTAAGAAAATCTTGAGGGTACCTCCACAGTGGTAACTCCCAAAGAGGACAGTATTCGGTGCTTTACCACTGAGCTATGAAAGCACTCAGTCGGGAGTGAGCTCGAGTTCTCACACCCACCGAATGCCTTTTGGGGTAACACCCCATAAACAAAACTGTGAGAGCTCCGATCCAAATCGGACAATATCCACAGTGCCCGATCAGATCTTTCTTTCTGATCGATCCTCTTACCATCGGGAACGCGAGACGAGGGCTCCAGCGCCCGAAGACCTCCTACCCGATTGGTCAGCGAGCAATCTATCATTTGTTGCTTTCGTTGAGAGCAAGGGAGAAATGAGACCAGACATAGCCCAAGGGCAAAACCTACGACCTCTACTCTCGTAGACCTCTCGGGAGGGAGAATAGTGATAACGCACGTTATCTCCTATCCCACATCGGCTGGAGATGAGCTGAAAGTGGACCTTATAAGGCCATGGACACATTCTTCCTGTGGACGCGTAAGAAAATCTTGAGGGTAACTCCCACAGCGGTAACTCCCAAAGAGGATAGTATTCGGTGCTCTACCACTAAGCTATGAAAGCACTCAGTCGGGAGTCAGCTCGGGTTCTCACACCCACCGAACGCGTTTTGGAGCAGTACCCTATAAACAAAGCTGTGAGGGCTCCGACCCAAAGCGGACAATATCTACAGTGCCCGATCAGATCCTCCTCCCCGATTGATCCTCCTACCATCGGGAATGCGAGACGAGGGCCGGCCCCAATGCCTGAAGACCTCCTATCCGATATTGTCCGCTTTGGGTCGGAGCCCTCACAGCTTTGTTTATGGGATATTGCCCCAAAATACGTACACAGGAAGAACGTGTCTATGGCCTTATAAGGTCCACTTTCAGCTCATCTCCAGCCAATATGGGATAGAAGATAACGTGCGTTATCAATTCTCTTATTAGAAGTTTAAAAAAATGATTATTCTCGTATTAGAAGATTAAAAAAAAACAACAAAATTTTGCTCGACAATTATTCTTTTATTATAAAGAATAAAATCCCAACATATTGTTGATTATTCTCTTATTAAAAGATTAAAAAAGAACAACAAAAAATAAGAGAGAAAAAAAAAGAAGAAGAATTCTCTTATTAGATGGAAAAAAAAAACAAGATAAGGGCTGATTGTGGTGAGCTTGGAACGAACACACATCCTTCAAATCTTCAGTCTGACGCTCTCCCAGCTGAGCTATCCCCTCAATGTGAAAGCCTCTAATACATTAATAAATCCAAATTTAAATGACGTATGAGGAGAGCGATGAATTTTTACTATTAATTGAAAATACCATAAAAATAGTGGATTTCTCTCACGCTATTGAAATATATTTGTGAACTTTTTAAATAAAAATAGTGGATAATTCATTTTAAAATTTTAATTAAGATATAGAAATATTACATTTGTTATGTTTCGAATTTAAAAATTTGATATATGGACTTGCAATATATTTTTGGAAGAAGTGCCTTTTTTATTCCTTAATTTTGTGAAATCAACTAATTTTATCCCTAAAAAGTTTAGGGTCATTTTTATCAATGAGCTATTTGAATTGGGACAATTTTGTTCTTATGAAAATCAATTATATAAAGTTACGTGCCATATATTTTGCAATAAATTATATCTATTTTAATAAATTTAAAAGCAAACATTGCCTATTTTAAAAGGGTATAATAGCTAAATATCCCTATTTCAAATAGTTTATTGATTAATCAAGTTTAGGAAAATCGCCTTATTATGAATAGTTGAGGGGAAAAACGCCGTTATCTTATCCCTACATTCTTTTATAATTTGGAAGGTTTGCAATTTCATTTATTTTATTATTATGGATGGGCCAGGTCAGAACGGACTCCCAATGTTATATTATATAATATTTTGGGCTCCATCTTGGATAAGAGAAGGAATACTTATTTTCATGTCGGACCCAATTTGGGCTATAAAAATTTGAGTTGGTCGTTACTAGATTGTCATGAACAAGTCCCGGAACATATTAGGAGCCATGATGGGCCTAGGTATTTTTTTGCCCAACTTGGCAAAAAGATTATTGTAAACAAATTGCATTAAATTTCCATTGCAAAACTACACTTCACACAAAAAGAACACTTTCAAAGTAAAAATAACAAAAACTTTTATTTAAAAAAATAACAACCGAGAAAAAATGTGCATAATAAAAATTTAATCTGCATTTAATTTTAACCGATACAAATGAACCAAATATTTAAAAACCAAAACAAAATATGAATAAATACGAAAACTAAATCAAAGATAAAGGAACAAACTCGAATAATAAAAATTTAATCTATGTTCAATTTAGCTAACACAGACCGACCCCATCATTAAAAACAAAATTAAGATATGAACAAACACAAAAATTAAATTAGAGATAAAAATTTTCACATCTCTATTTATTGAAAGAAGAACACGATAAAAAAATTAAAAAATTAAATGAACAAGAAATTAAAAATAAAAAATAAATATAAAAAATTCAGATTTATAATAATATAAAAATTATTAAATATTATGATAATTACGAAGTATTTGGATTACTATCAAACTTATCTTTCTTTTAATTCTACTAGAAGTTTACCTCTTCTATTTTGTACCTGTAAATATCCCAATATGGTTATTCAATGATGATTAATGACAGAAAATTTTATATTCATATTATGTCTGTTTTTACTTTAATTAGTTTTACAACACGTTATCAGCACGATAACCTCTATTGATTATTGAAAGTCGGTAGTTTACGATAATCCAACTTAAAGGAATCAAGAATTATAATTTACAAGATTAAATAATAAGTAAATTTAATCCGTAAACTTTGAATTATTCTGATTCTAATGAGTTAATGAGATTAATTATGGTTGTAGGATAGTATACCCATACATAATAAAATTTTAAAAATTTTAATATATGATTTAAAAAAAACCATATTAGATTTTTTTTTGTTGCCATGCCCAAGTGATAAAATTTTGTTTTATCTTTTTTGCGCAATTACAAATTAATCCTTCTTTTATTATAATTTATTCCATATATATATATATATATATATAGCGAAAGTACATATTTTAAGCCATGTTTTGGTTTTTAATTTGCAATATATACTATTATGTTAATTTATTATTTTAATGGACAACACAAAATTATTCAAAGGCTCCAAAAGAGCTACAAAGTCATTACTCAAATACAATTTATTATATATTGATATTTGTCTATTAGGTCTCAATAAACTTATTATTTATGAAAATATTCACTGAAATAAATATCATTTTGAGACTAAAAGAGAAATACTGAAGAACCATATATGAAAATTATTGTATAAGATAAATAATATATTTTTAAAGATAATTTGATTTTATTTTGATACAAATATTAGTAAACTTGAAGTTTACTAATAAATACAAATATTAGTAACTTGAAGTTTACTAACTATTGTACAAATATTAATAACCTATTGTTTACCAATATTAATAACATGAAGTTTATTGATTAATTGATACTAATATCAGTAAATCTGAAATTTATTGATTATAGTAAACTTGAAAATTGATACAAATACTAATAAATATTTAGTTTATTAATTGTCATAAATATTAGTAAACTCGAAATTTATTAACTGTTTTGATATTAATATTAATAAACTTGATATTTATCAATTGATATAAATATTAATATAATAAATATGGCAAATTTGAAGTTTACTAATTAACAATTGATTACTGAACACGACCAATTTGACCATCTCGAATCAATTATAATGCATAAATTATCGAGAATTTATATATTTATTGGAGAAACAGAAGTTTCTTTAATTCAACTTAAGGAATTCTCATAACTTATTTGTTCTCAAAAAATATTACTAAAGTATCACTAACTAATAAAGTGACTGAATTTCCTTCACTCTAGAATGAATAAAGATAATATATATGAACCTACTATCCATCATGTGAACCATTCAAATGATTTATAATTTTTGAAAGATGCATCAATAAAATAGTCGCATGTGTGTTTATTATTAACTTGCAACTTGTAGTTTATGAGATTATTTAAATTAAGTGCACAATTTTCCAAATTATGCAATCAAGACATTTTTTTATAATGCTAGTGATCATATATCGGGAGTAAAAGATTGTTATAAGCTCTTTGTATATGTTCATACTCCAAGGTCTAGCAAAAATTTTTACGAAATGCCTTTGGTTAATCGTTAGACATTTTTATGAGAACAATACTATTATTTTTATATATGGATACATAATATTGATATAAGCAATACTTACATGCATTATGCCAATAAAAATCATAAAATTTTTCTATTACAATATTTAGTTGAAAATTGAATTTTGATTAATAACTTTCCTAACGTTAGGGGAAGAAAACAGCTAAAAACAAATAAAATAATAAATATATTGTGTATAATTTAGATTCTCATATCATAAACCTGAAGTTTAAAAGATTAGTTAATTATGATGCCAATTTATTTGTTAGTGTGTAGAGATTTATTTATTTATTTTTGAAAGAAGTGTGTAGAGATTTATTAAATCTCATTTGTATTTGTAATGGCCTCAACACCGAATCAGCCATGAATAGTATTTTCGATAGTAAATAGTGCTTTTCGGGATAAAAAATATTTTATTTGACTATCGAAAAATATTGGCCGCGGTAAGTCTGGAATTGAAATTTAAAGTGAAATCGAGATCAAATAAGTTTTCAAAAGTCAAAAATATGAAAAATGAAGCGGTTTGGTTCGAATGTTAATTAGGTTGACTTAGATTTAACCGGCCCTTTAAAAATAGCAAATAAATTATAAAAAAAAAATTCAGAAATTGTAGATATACCTAAAATGATGTGTAAAATATTTTGGCTGTAAAAAGTTAATTTTTCGATAACATCGGTAATTATTGAATCGTACTGATCTAATTAAATTGGATCGAAAATGGACTCCAATTGGGATGAAATTTTGTGTACAATTTATTTTTGATATGATAAAAATGATGAAATAAAAATCTAAGTGATTTGGAATTGAAGAGAAAATTTTAAAAAAATGGTAAATGAGCTTAATTAGGGCTTTTGGGCCTTAAATGAGTGGGTCTTGGTTGAACCAAAGCCTAACCCATTCAGCCTATATAAAAGCTAGGTGGAAGAAGATTTTTTTGGGCAGCTGATCTCATCTCTCGGCCCTCTCTTCTTCTTCCTTTGGCCGAACCCACCATTGCCATTTCCTTTCAAATTTCTTCAAACTTTCTCCCTCTTCCTCACCCAAATTCAATAATCTTAGGTGAAATTATATCTTCCTAGAAGACTCTCAAGACCTCTACTCCTTGATTTGAGTAAGAAAAGTGGGAGAAAACAAGTATGAAAGTGAGAAGGGTTAAAGTGAGTGATAATTGTGAAATTAATGATGTTTTAGTATGTTTTTAGACGTTTAATTAGGTTAATTTTGTATCAATTAGGTTAAATTTGAGTTTAATTTGTTAATTTGATATTTTCGGAGTTAATTGTAATTTTTTATGTTTTTTAGGGTTAAAATTGAAGAAAAATAACTTAATTGAGAAAAATGTAATGTTTTGGGGCAATTGTGTAAATTTTAGAAATTAATGATCAAGAGACGAGCATTTAGTCTTAAATTTTTTAGCACTGCCGGGTGAAATTTTCAAGCGGCTGTGCAAATTGGTTCTGGATTAAATAGTAAAAATTGAAGTTTTGTTGAAAAAGGCAAATTGAACTATGCCCGGCCGCATGAAGCAAAGAGGAAATTACTGCCCGACCGTGTAATGAAGAATGACAATGCTCAGTACCCAGCCGTGTGAAGTAAGGAAGAAAAGATGCCCTGACCGCGTGAAAAGGAGACCAAATTCACTGCCTGGCAGTACAACCCGTTCACCAAAAAGCTTCAACTGGCTATGTAACTCAAGTATAAATTCTTTACTTGGCCGTGTGTAAAAGGAAGTTAAAGTCGATAAAACTTCCTATTATAATAGAGTTATTTTTCCTATTTTGTTGCGGAAAATTGAAGACTTAGCCTATAAATACAGTCGAAAAGCACCAAAAAATGGGAAAGAAATCATGAAGTAGAATCAATTAATAATTTTAGTTTTTTATGTAGTTTTTTAATGTTTTTTTTTCTTTTCAACGTTGTTTTAGTTTTTAAATATGTTTAGGAATTAGTTTTTTTTCTTTTGCTAATGGATTCTCGAAATCTTATATTTTATTGTTATGACTTAAGCTTGTGCTTAATTTTAATGCAAGTTTGATTATTTCTTAGTTCTTAAACACAATCTTATCATTATTTAACTGAAGATTGGTTGTTAACTTGATTAAACATTGGTTAGTAATTGGTTTTGGTTGGATTATTGATATGCATGTTCTTAGGTTAGTTTGCTTGGGTTAATGCATGATTATGTTCTGAATAAGAGATAATTTTGTGTTAATTAAAGTAAGTTAAGATTAAGAAAAAGTATAACTAAGAATAGGTGAAAGTTAAATTTCTTGAAAAATGATTTAATAGACATTTAAGAGGATTAATTCAGATCTTTATGCTAAGTGTTGAATTGTTCTGAATAAAAGAATTTTAATACTTGGAATGATAATCTTGAGTAAAGTTATCTGATTTTATTCATCAAAATTCTTCATAATCACTTGTGTTTCTCTTTTAATTAAGTCATTACAATAAAAGTTAAGGTTGATAGTTTCTTTAGCAAGAGAATTTCAATTATTGTTTTGTTTTTAATTCATGCTTTAGTTTTTATTTTGTTTAGTTATTTATTTAGTTTAATTTTTGCTTTTAAATCAAAAATATTTGGAAAACAATCTCTGATTAATTTAATTCATGCATATGTATTCTTTTTAGCAATTCATGTTCCCTTGGATACAATATTTGGGGTCTTAATCTATATTTTCCTGTATTACTAGTTGATCTAGTATACTTGCTAGATACCGGTCAGTGACGTAGGAGAAAATCAATGCTTTAAATTTATTTAATGGTGCCGACAAGTATTTTTAGGTGCCTAAAATTCATTTATTTAGTTAATTTAATCTTTTGAGATCATTGAGGTAGAGTTCCTTATGTTAAAGAACTTGGGCCTTTGTAGATTCTCAAGGTGGTGGGCAATCTTCCAAGGGTAAAGGCAAAAAAAAGGAAGTTTAAAAAGAGCGTAGCTTATGAGAAAGGTTAGTAGCTATAAAATCCTTCAATTTTCCTTGAATTAGCATGATTTTCCGTTATGTAATTTAGGAAAAACTAAGAAAAATGCATATATAATTGAAATTAACCTTAAAATAATGATTTATAACCTTGAATAAGACTATTTAAATGCTTAATTTGATTTAAAAGGATATGTAATGTGAATAACCCCTTACGGCCGAATGGTTTCCTAGTGAGAATCAAAGTATAATTTGTGCAATTTTGATGATTTATGCCATAAAATGAATTTAGAAATGAAGAATTATGTCCATGAATTTTTATAGAATTTATGAAAATTATTTGAGTATTTTTTAGAAGAATATTAGATTATGTATATAGTGTATTTGTTGAATTATGATGAAATAATTTATTAATTAAGTGAAAATGGTAGATTATGGTTAAATAATTCACAAACTGTATAAAAATATTGAAAAATTTGTTTGCCTGTACTACTAAAATGAAAAAAGAAAAGAAATTATCAGCAATCTAAAAAGCAAATTGAAATATTGCCCTTAGTAATAGTCAGACAGTTAAAATTTAGCTCAGAATATGATTAGCTAGCTATAAGGATACCTATACTGCGGTGCAAGTTATGTCGACTTGCTTTGCTATGGTAGGATCGATGATCTCCCATAGTATCTGATCTGTTCTATATTCTGTTTTGTAAGAAATAGTTCTTTTGGATCATTTCTCAGTTTGTATTGTGATCCTGTGGGGTTCACATCCTGTATATCCGGTCTGATAATTTCTACCGAGATTGTTTTAGGGGCATAACTGTAAAAATGAGCTTAAAGTGCAAAAAGGAATGTAAAAATGAAGATTAGAATGAAAAAAGGACCTAATTGAAGTGAAATAGAAAGTTTAGGGACAAAACGATAATTTTTCCTAAATATTTAGATTTATAAGTAAAAATACTAAAGTAATAATTGAAGAGGGTAAAATGGTCATTTAGTGAGTAACCAACCTAAAAAAATGAACTTTTGAAATTTTGAATGACTGAAATGTAATTTTGCATGAAAATAATAAAATAAGAGTTAATTGATAATTTGTATGCCAATTAATAGAGTGAAAATGAAAATATAAGTAACTAGTGGCAATTTTGTAATTGAATGAGAAAATAGGGACTTAATGGTGATTTAATAGAAATTTAATGAATTTTTGCATAAATAATGTAATTATGCTTGCCTGAAAAATACTTTGATTTTTAGTCACTACTGAGTATATTTAATACTCAGCACGTAGTTGTTGTTACTTGCAGATTTTGAAGGTGAAGAGCAGCATTAGTACATAAAGGAGCTAATTTTGCAAGGAAGGGAGTTAATTAACAAGGTTTATATTTTGGCATGTATATGTATATATGTATTTTGTAAATATGTACTTAACAAGAAGTGGATTTTTGTATGGATATATTATAGCGAACGGATGGTTGGATGTATGTATATTTTGCTTATAAATTATTGTGCCCCCGAGGGGCTATGACTGGTCAATTTTTCAGGTTGGTTAGGCAAATTTTTAAGAAATTATATTGTCAAATTTTTAATTGGTGAATAGTAAATTTGATAGTTATGGATCAATCAACAAATTTAACTTGTAATTATTGTTATAAATAAAAAGGATTTAGTCATTAAGGATTTAATTGGTTGAAAAAAAAAATTCCCCACTTATTGCTTTGGTCGACAATCAAAGTTATAGTATCGTGTTATAGTATTAGCTGCAAATACTTCAATTCAGAAAAATATCCCAATAAGACAATTTGTCTTGTAAAGTAAATTATTCGATTCCAAATAAAAATAAAATCTATAAATGGCAAAGAGCAAATAAATCCATATGATCATATTATGGAAGTGGCTACTTTTGAAAAGACTTATGAAATAATTAATTTTTAAATCCCAGAAGTGCTTTAGGTACCTGAAATTAAATAAAAGATCACAATATGTCATTTGTCATCAAAAGAAACCGAAAATAATAAAATTGTCAATAACATTTCTGTATAAAAATATTAATATTGATATTTTCAACATAATGAAAATCTTAAAATTAAATAGATTGAAAAATAAATATATTAATTGTATTCAATATGAATTTTTGGATCTGCAGTTCAAAATATTGAAAAATATGATGCCAAATGAGTAAAATTGATATTAGTGCAATAAACAATGAAGTCGTAAAATATGATTTATTTTATAATGTTTATTGCAATGGATTGGCATTAATTATAAATATACATATGTTTCTTATAATGAATGTAATAAGCTTTTATTATTTGTCAATTTGGTAATATATTAGTATGTAATTAATTGATACTATTTGTTTATTTGATAATAAATTTTATGTATATGTTTTTGAAGCGTTATAGTTTACCTATTGTCATGATTTATTTATTATTTTAATTATTGAAATTCTTGAAAAGTTTAAAATGCTTTAATGAATTTTGAAAACTAAATTTTGTCTCCACTTGAAGATTGAGTTCTATTTGATTGAAATAATAAATTTTTATAATGTGATCATATGTTTATAAATTATCTTGCATTGAGTACTCCAATAGTTCTAAAGTCACTAGATACAACATATTTCGTAATCATATATTATTGTTATTAATGCATTACATGGTAATTGTCAAATTATTACTTAAAATTGAATATTGTTTTAAAGATCTTAGTTCTCTATATAATCATATATATTTTATTTGAATAATTTTATTATCTTTAAGTAATTCTTTAGAAATATTTGAATTAAATTATTAAATGCATTCATTTGTAATAGCTATTATATGATTATGTTGTATACATGTCATGAAATTATTTTATTACATTTGTTTCATTCTTTGAAATAAATGAAGCAATATAGAATTATGGTCATATAAATTGTATATTCAAAAAATGATAATTATTACTATTGTGTAGTTAATTTTCATCACCTGAAGTGGTTAATAATTAAAAGAAAAAATAAGAGTGGTTAAGAAAATCATTTGAAAATTGATAAATTATTTATGATATGGTATAAAAGTATATTGGTCATGCACCCATTATACGTATGATTATATTATTAGATTTTTTAAAATTTCTCATCTTAAAAAAATAAAAGATATGTAGATAAATTTGTACATACTTGTAAATATACATAATGTAATTTTATAAAATAAGTTTTATTTGTTATTTTTCAGTTCATGCATAATATATCCAGAAAATATATAGTAAACATATACAAAAGATATGGGGCTAATTTTTAGAAAAAAAATTTTATAATATTATGTATCGGAACTCTACATGCACAAATTTAAAGTTGTGCACCGATATTATTATAAGGGAAAGAAAAATACACGTTGTACTTTTTTTTAAACTAAGATTCTTTTTTCCACATGGTTTTTCTATTAAGCTTTTTAATGAGGTAACTTATAATGTGTGATAACTATGAAAAAAAAATCTCCAAAGGCCTAATTAAGTCGGCCCAACAACACTTGACATGTCCCAAGCCTATTAACAAAAAGGCAAGAGCATGAGCTGGAAAGACAAGATAGGAAGGCGATGTCCGATCGGACTGATGAGACAGTTTGTTCTATCAATCCACTGACAGAAGCCAATTCCCATACGCTCTACCTGCTCCCTGTCACATCGCCGCTCACCTCCTCCAACTGTTGGTTATCACTTTCCAAGGTACTCAAGTACCCCTCCTTTATCTCTTATAAATAGCAAAAATATAAAGGCTCCAGGTATTGATTATCTGAGACTCTCTCTCTCTCTAAGCACTCTTTCTCTAAAAGCTACTAACTTAAGCTTTAGAGTACTAAAGCCCGGTCTGACCGAGCACTCCTTTTTACAGGTCCAACCATCTGATCGGACACCTTCAACTGCCAACTCTCTTTCTTACAAATAAAGATAAATCTTGCTTTATTATTTGGTGCTCTCATTGAAAGGATGGCAGATTCGGGATCCAATGAACATACAGCTTTTGGAGAGTATAATCACAACAACTTGGGCAGATCTAGGCCCTCAGAAAGAAAAGAGAGGTCTCTCAAATCCCCTACTAGGGGCAACCTCCTCCAGAACTTCAACGACGTAGTCATGAGACAACTAGAGGATACTCCTATTACCGTCAGGGACATAAGTGCCATTCTTAGTGACTTCACTAAGAGCATTGTCCAAACACTAAAAAAGGGCAAAGTGCCCAAGACTTTCGAAAGAGGTCATGAAATGGATTTCATAGCTGAAGATTTCGAAAGAAGAAAGAGCAAGGAGATCTCTATCAATGAGCCACGAGTCCATGATGGTAGAAGAGCGGGAGTCAAAACCCCAGGCAGATACGACAAGGGGAAAGGGATAATGTCCTCGAGCAGAGACTCGCCGTATATTCCCAGTAGATCCTCAATCTCATCCATCGGGGACGATTTTGTGAATGCCATATTGCAGTCATACAAAGGGGCGAAGAGATGAGTTCGTCTCGACAGCCATGAACAGAAAGGACAAATAGTTCAAGCAGAAACTCAAGCAGTTTGGCTTGGCAGGTTCCAGAAAAGGCATGTTAGAAGGAAACACCTGCAGCAACACGCATCCCCATTTTACAGGAAAATCACAGAATCAGGCTACCTCTCAGGTGGAGAGATGTCATAATGGACATGTATATAGGTAAAACTGACCCTGCCACTCATCTTGCAGAATATCTAACAAAAGTGCGGGTGTACACCTACGATGAAAGAATCGCCTGCAGGATTTTTCCTACCACTCTGGGAAGAGACACACTCAATTGGTTCCACGAACTCCTCCAAGAGTCGAACACCTCCTTTCGACAATTCAATGAGCTATTTATCACACGGTTCATCGTACAAATACGAATGCCAAAATCTGTGAATGATCTGGGTAACCTCTATCAGAAGAACGACGAAAGTCTTTAAGATTATGTCTACAGGTTCTAAGCCATAATGTCGGAGGTGAGGAATATAAGTGTGGAGATGGCATTCAATGCTCTGGACAATGGCATCGCTGATTGGCCATTATTTGAGTTGATCACAATAAGACCTCCAACCAGCTTTTTCGATCTGATGGAAACGGCTAAGCAGCACATCCAGTTGGACGATGCCTTGAGGTCTAACTATGGCAGAAGGAGCAGTATCATGAATAGGCTCCAGCACCCAAATGGATGGATATTTAACCAAACCCCTGCATTCGATCGGATTATAAGGAGTCCTAAAAGAGCCTCTACTTCAAGGAATCTGGAAAAAAGAAAAGAGGCCGATCGATTTAGATACGATCAGGAAAGTGTCCAACAGACTCCAACCTTCAATCCATTCAATACTAACCCAGCCTAGGTGTTGATGTGGATCAAAGAAAAGCACCAAAAGGTGAACTGGCCTAAAAGACTGAACAAAAAGAGCAAAAATACTCGAAACCACAACAAGTATTACAAGTTTCACAAGGATGTTGATCACACAATCGATGAGTGTTTTCAGCTGAAGGAAGAGATTGAACGACTCCTGCAAAGAGGGTACCTCAAAAGGTTTATAGGTTCGGCCAGAGGGGCAAGTCCCTGTAGATAGTTGGACCTAAAGAAGGATGATTTTGACGATGAAGATGATGACAAACGAAGAAAATCGAGGAATGTGGATCTTCATCGGTCATATATCGGGGTCATAAATATGATCGCTGGTGGGTCATCCTATGGAGAAGACCTTTCTAGAAAAAGAAAGGGGAAAGGTGTCTATATTTTCCAAACATCTGAACGACCAGCTCCAGTCACCATATCCGATGAGGATGCACGAGATGTATTGTTTCCTCATGAGGATGCCCTCGTCGTCAGGGTGCAGATCAATACCTTCGATGTGAAGAGGATATTGGTGGACAATGAAAGTGTAGTAAATGTGCTTACCCTCCAATCTTATAAAGCCATGGGTCTGCCAATCGGAGAACTCAAATCGAGCATCACACCACTGATCAGACTCGGCAACTCTACCGTTCCAGTGGTAGGATCTATTGAGCTTTTTATCGAGCTCAATCAATAAGCTCTAGCCCACGCCTGCAAGGTAAACTTTTATGGTTATTGATATGAGCTTTGCCTATAATGCCATTTTTGACAGGCCTCTACTCTTTCAAACTGGAGCTGTCACTAGCATAAGATACATGATGATGAAGATCCCAACCAAAAGAGGCATTGCCATTCTAAAGGGTGACCAAAAGGCATCCAAGGAAGCCTATGTCATCGTGATAAAGCTCCAAAAAGAGGCCATGATAGTAGGACGATCCGAACAGGCGCATGGGAGGAGAATGGATCCTATGGAAGAAATCAAGGCAAAGACACTTGCAAAAGGGAAAAGTGTCCAAATTGACACCTGGCATGGGTTAAGGGGTCGAGGAGGCCATCATGCAAAGATCGAGGCAAAGCCTCTAGTGACAATCATGATAGATAATAGAGCACCATTTGCAAGTATAGCTTACCTAATATTTTTATTGTAGATAATGGCAAGAAGTTTGACATCTCGATCTTTAAAAACTTTCACCAAAACCTCAACACCAGCCTTAAGTTCACCTTCGTCACCCATCCATAAAGCAATAGGATGACCGAGGTTTCCAATCAAACACTTTTTGAAGGCTTAAAGAAACGAATTGGTGAGGCAAAAGGCAACTGGACTCAAGAACTGTAAAGCATCTCATGGTCTTACAGGACCTCTACAAGAGCCGGCACCCATAAAATGCCATCATCTCTTGTCTACAGCTTCAAGGAAATGATACCTGTAGAGATTGGCTTTTAGTACTATCGGTCCGCATTTTATTCTGAACGGATGAACATCCGAGATAGATGCCAGGATTTGGAGTTGATAGAAGAGAGGAGAGAAGATGTCAATGCCATGATCATTACCTACAAATAAAGAGTTGCTAAATACCACAACGCAAAAAGGCAAAACCCTCAATATAGTTAATCTAATGCTCAGAAAGATGGATATAGGCACGAGAAATGCTGGGAATGGGAAGCTAATGCTGAATTAGAAAGGTCCTTATGAAATCTCCAAAAGTCAAAATGTCGAAGTATTCAAGAAGCACTAAGTATAATCATGTATAAATTGACATTCAATGAGAAAAATATTCTATATTTCTTCTCCGTCTTTAAAATAGAAAAAAGATATGCTTTCATTGATTTGTTTTTAGGATTGATGTTTGTTTGCAGGATGCTTGTCTAATTGATGGAAATCCCGATTGATGAATTTTCTAAATCCGATAGTGGTATTATAAAAAAGCTCCTTTACTAGGATCGACGCTCATCTTGAGCCCAAAATGTGAAGGCTTTTCTCCATTTTCAAATTCGTCTGTTAGGTTTGACGTTTTTCCTGAACCAAAAATGCAAGACGCCTCCATTTAATCTCCACCGATTTATTCGCTAGGTTTGATGTTTTTCTCGAATCGAAAATGCGAAAATCTACAATTAAGTACAAAATCGCCAAATCTCTATAAAGCCAATAATTGGCCAAAATATCTTCGGAGTGGATAATCTCCATAAAGCCAATAGTTGGCCAAAATATCTCCAGATGAGATGATCTCCATAAAATAACTGAAGGCTTAATTCCGATCGAAGCTGTATCCCGATCGACGAATCAATATGGTGCAACTTATCTGCTAGGCTTAACATAGTCGAAGATGCGAAAGTTGAAGTCCATTTATTTACAAGATAAGTTTCTCCCCTAGGCTCAACGTTCATACCGAGTCCAAAATAAGGCAAGACCGAAAGGTCATTCTATCTTTGTATCGGATCGAATAATGCTTTAATTTGTTGAAAGACTGACAAGTGACCTACTAAGCTTTGACGTCATAAATCTAAGTCGCAACTAACGTCGGAGCAAATGACTCTTATCTTATTGGTTCCAATTGGATTAATCAATCAGAACCCTAAGAATTAGGAATTACAATGCTTGAAAAGTATCTTCAAATTTAGGAAGTATAATCCTTATTTGATTTCATATATTCTCTATGGTCGATTCTATTTATTATCCTTAGCTAATTTCACGATAAGTTCTGCATAAAATGAGAATTGCAGCACGAAGGCGCAATTGAAAGGTGAATCGACTTTTATATATGAAAAATTATTACAAGCTACAAAACGAAGGAGAAAACCATTACAAAGAAAAAATATTACAAGGAAAACCTATGTTTCTATATTTAAAACTTATGCATCATCTGATCGGGTATGCGAGATGAGGGCCCCGGCAACGGAAGACCTCCCACCCGATTGGTCAATGAGTGATCCATTATTTGAAGCTGATACAGAGCAAAATCGAATGTGTCGATAGCCTTGATGATGATGGTTTTCCTTACATTGATGCCAATTCGCAGAGTGGTGTTATAGTAATTGGAAAATGTACAAAATTTGGCCGAGATCATAGTATAAAATTAAAGCATGCTGAAGGAGGCATAGTCCAAAAGGTTATCTTGACTTCCGATGACGAAGCAAAAAGCTTACACTGTAGTGTCCCTGAGACTGTGTCCACACATGGTGAATGAATGGCTTACTGTTCTTATGCTTAAACACCCCCTCATTCATCACCTTATAATCTGGGCAAGTTATCACAGAGACCTCTGCGAAAAAATTATATTGTGAAGGGATTTCAACCACTTCCTCCTCCATGATTTTCAAAAAATGAGCCACGGCCTCGTGGTCTTCATAAACCTCAAGAAATCACTCATCTATAGACTTTATACTGCTCGAAACCATCCCTGATGAAGGGAAGGAATAAAAAATAATGTTATGAATGAGGAATTACTAGGGTAATCTTGCAAAAATTTTGATATTGCTAAAATGACAAAGTTCGTGAAAAAAGGCATCACAGAGTTTTGCTAAGGGTGTAATGTCCGCTCTTATTACCATTTAAAATACTTATTATTTTATTAAATTACTGGTACAAAAATACATTTATACAATTGACATACATTACATTTAAAGTACAATTACAATTTAGTTCATTGCATGCATGTTTCAAATCTTTATATACATTGTACATGTTATACAACAAAGTAATACATTATCAAAAGTAACCTTTACTCGCTACCCTTCTAGTGGCCTGCAGATGTTGATTCTAGCAAAAGCACTTTCGCACACTTGAGTACCTACACGAAAAAACACCCGTGTGGAGCAATGGCTCAATGGGGAGTAAACAGTATAATTGACTTCTTATCGAAGTCGCAAACACAATCAATATAGCATGCCAATACATATAACATAATAACATATCACTCTTATTCATTACATGCATTAACCACGCTCAATAGCAATTATACACTCACTAACAATCGCAATACAATTTTTCACTTACACTTCGATATTAGTTTTACACTCACATTTCATTATTCAATGTCAATCATTAACATTATCATTTAGTATAATAGTATACTTCAATATTCACTGAAAAGTACTAACATTATCATAAAGCACTAACACTAGCATAGGACCATGTAATACTTAAATTATTTGTTACTTATCACTATTCAATATTCGAATCACTTTCATTGCCTGAATTCTCATAAATGGTGGATACGAGTACAAACACTAGATATTGCACTAGAGACATAAAATTCTCGGTTTACTAGATACCCAAAGGTATCAAACACTACACTAGCCACCTTTCGGTGACAACACTACACTAGCTACCTTTCGGTGACAACACTATACTAGCAGCTGCGATCACTATCCCCTTTATAGGCATGCCTATCTATTCACTACTATGTGAAATTCAGGCTTACAAATAGTCTTTAATCATTCAAAGCTATCAAACTTGATACAGCTAGATTTATAGAGATAACACATCAAATAAAGCATGCAACAAAATCACTAATCAATAACTTGTTCACTTAAACTTCAAATACACTTAACATTAACATTAACACATTCAATAAATTATGTAATCATTTTATTATACCATGTCACTCATATTCATGTTCATTCATATTCATTAATTGTATAATTTTTTATATAATAAGATTTAACATTTGAACCTTATTTCACTAACTCATTAGGCTTTACACTCACTTATATTGCTTATTACTCTTATTTCATTTACTTAAAACACTCTAAAAGCATATAGAAAGGCTTAATCATGCTTTAATAACAATCTGAGACTTTAAAAATCAAGTTCAAGAAAGACAGGGTAGGGTCACGGCTACTACCAAATTCATGGTAACCGTGACCTAGTTGCACTCTCGGGTTCGGACTATGCCAGACTACCTCATGGCCATTACCGGATGAGTAATAACCGTGTTCTAATCTTTTTAAAGGGGTCACGGCTACTATAAAATGCTTAGTAACCGTGATATAGGGTGCATTTAGGTTCTGGACTGCCTCACGGTTACTATGAAACTCATAGTAACCGTGATGCCTAAAATCGCTCAAAGACAGATTTTCTATCTCAACTTCTATACCATTTTTGACCAAGAAAACACCATTATCAGGGACAATGGTCTTCTACAAAATTGTTACACTATGTCTATAGTTTCTAAAAAATAAAAAATAACTTAAATCAGACCTCTAAAACTTAATATATTCATTAAAAACCAAAGATTACTCTCATGGGACAGACATCAGGGGTCTGTCCACTTCAAGCTCATTTCCAAACACTCTAGAGACAGATTTAGGTCCCGATTTCTTCTACAAAGTTGTAGATCTAAGTCTTATCTTTCATATAAAACTAAAATCACATCAATCAGACATCGACAAAAAGAGTTATGCCCTTTTTACTAAGACTTGTTCATATGAACCAAAAACAGATTCTTCATCTCAACTCTTTCTAAGGCACAAATCAACTTTCTCATGCACTATACATTCAAGTATTCACTCAAAAATCAACTAGAGACCATCCAAAGCATATAGAGAAATTTATTTTAACTAAAAACACATAAAACAATAATATAACTCCCAAACCTTATTAGGGCACCAAAGTTCCTCTTTTTCTATCTCTCTTTCTCTTGCTCTTCATCTCTACCATCTTCAGTATTTTTTTCTCTACTTGGAGCAGCATCTTCGAGGACTTGAGGAGAGAAGGAGATGAAAACATAAAAAAAATAAAAGAAAAGAATTTCTTGGCCAAGTATGGCCGGCCACATAAAACACACACATACTCCCACTTTTTTTTTCTTTTAACTTATCATTTACTCTTTCTAGAAATCCAAATGTCAAGTCTCTATTGGCTACTCAAATAAAATCTTACACAATTTCACTTTAATCCTTCTTTAAACTTATAGCTCTTACTTTATTTTTTCATCTTTCTTTATTTCTATTTTTTTCCAAAATTCTTTTACTTTGTCTTTTCAATTAAGTCCCTACATTTCAATTTTCTTTTAATTAACCATAAAATCAATCTATGTCTTATGCGAAATGACCATCTACTCCTCTTAGGGTATCATTAGGGACGTTACAAATCTCTCCCCCTTAAAGAATTTCGTCCTCAAAATTCTCCCTGTACCCCTTGTCAAATCTCATCACTTACATTCCAATAGCTCTATCTTAATCAAACTCTATTCAATACTATCACTGTTTCTCTTACTCTACACTTTATCATGCTTATATTCAATCTAACTTCATCTCTTTATAACTATACTCATCTCTCACTATCCTATCATCACGGCACTCAATGTATATTCTGCCAGTTTCCCTTCCAGTTGGGGCCTTTGCATGTAATTTGATGCTTTTCATGACTTTGCAAATAATGCTGATGCAATATGGGGGAAAATGATAGGATGCAATTGTATGCTTTCATGTATCATGTATGTTTGCCCACCCCATGCTATAACATGTGTAATCAATTGCCCAAACTATTAAGGATTTACTGACAGGTACATAGAATACCTTATCCAATCTGAATCTACTTCCATATTAACTTCACATAGGGGCTATCGCACTCTACTATCTATCGAACATAGAGACATCTACATTAGTCCTTACACTAACATTGGATTTACACTCTTGACTATCTATACTTTCACTAAGATCCAATTCTATACATACACTAAACAAGATAACATCTGCTTTAAGGCCACAACACTACACAGACACACATTTCTAATCTATTCAATAACACCTTATTGCCCAAAACCGCCTAAACCTTTGCTCTAATACCACAATGTAATGCCCGCTCTTATTACCATTTAAAATACTTATTATTTTATTAAATTACTGGTACAAAAATACATTTATACAATTGACATACATTACATTTAAAGTACAACTACAATTTAGTTCATTACATACATGTTTCAAATATTTTTATACATTGTACATGTTATACAACAAAGTAATACATTATCAAAAGTAACCTTTACCCGCTACCCTTCTAGTGGCCTGCAGATGTTGACTATAGCAAAAGTAATTTCGCACACTTGAGTACCTATACGGAAAAATACCCGTGCTGAGCAATGGCTCAGTGGGGAGTAAACATTACAATTGACTTCTTATCAAAGTCACAAACATAATCAATATAGCATGCCAATACATATAACATAATAACATATCACTCTTATTCATTACATGCATTAACCACACTTAATAGCAATTATACACTCACTAACAATCGCAATACAGTTTTTCACTTACACTTCGATATTAGTTTTACACTCACATTTCATTATTCAATGTCAATCATTAACATTATCATTTAGTATAATAGTACACTTCAATATTCACTAAAAAGTACTAACATTATCATAAAGCACTAACACTAGCATAGAACCATGTAATACTTAAATTATTTGTTACTTATCACTATTCAATATTCGGATCACTTTCATTGCCTGAATTCTCATAAATGGTGGATATGAGTACAAACACTAGATATTGCACTAGAGACATAAAATTCTCGATTTACTAGATACCCAAAGGTATCAAACACTACACTAGCCACCTTTCGATGACAACACTACACTAGCCACCTTTTGGTGACAACACTACACTAGCCACCAAAGTTCCTCTTTTTCTATCTCTCTTTCTCTTGCTCTTCATCTCTACCATCTTCAGTATTTTTTTCTCTACTTGGAGCAGCATCTTCGAGGACTTAAGGAGAGAAGGAGATGAAAACGCAAAAGAAAAATAAAAGAAAAGAATTTCATGGCCAAGTATGGCCGGCCACACAAAACACACACACACTCCCACTTTTTTTTTTTCTTTTAACTTATCATTTACTCTTTCTAGAAATCCAAATGTCAAGTCTCTATTGGCTACTCAAATAAAATCTTACACAATTTCACTTTAATCCTTCTTTAAACTTATAGCTCTTACTTTATTCTTTCATCTTTCTTTATTTCTATTTTTTTGCACAATTCTTTTACTTGTCTTTTCAATTAAGTCCCTACATTTCAATTTTCTTTTAATTAACCACAAAATCAATTTCTGTCTTATGTGAAATGACCATCTACCCCTCTTAGGGTATCATTAGGGCCATTACAAAGGGTCACTGAGAAATGAGGAAAAATCACCCTGAATGTCACCTATTTACAGGCTTTAAGCTTTTGGAATTCTCCAATTGCCTTTTTACTGGATAATCGCTACGTGTCTCCTATTCGTTAAATGCATAGCGGAGAACAAAGCATCGTCCTCGGCATATGTACTGGCGTTAAATGCATAGCGGAGAACGAAGCATCGCCCTTGGCATACACACAGGCATTAAAAGCAAAATAGTTGTCTGAACTGAACGGACGCGTCTCTTCAAGATGAGTGCCTTCCAAAATTCAAAATCACGCTAAAAAGCTTGAATTGCCCGATTGGACCGTTCGGAGGGGGGACAAATGATAACTATGAAAAAAACATCTTCAAAGGTCCAATCAAGTCGGCCCAACAACACTTGGCATGGCCCAAGCCCATTAACAAAAAGGCAAGAGCATGAGCTCAAAAGATAAGACAGGAAGGCGATGTCCGATCGGACTGATGGGACAGCACATCCTGTCAATTCACTGATACAAGCCAATGTCCATACGCTCCACCTACTCCCTGTCACATCGCCGCTCACCTACTCTAACTGTCGGTTATCACTTCCTAAGGTACTTAAGTATCCCTCCTTTATCTCCTATAAATAGCCAAAATATAAAGGCTCTAGGTATTGATTATCTGAGACTCTCTCTCTCTAAGTACTCTTTCTCTAAAAGCTACTAACTTAAGCTTCGAAGTGCTAAAGTTCGGTCCGATCGGACACTCCTTTTTGCAGGTCCAGCCATTCGACCGGACACCTTCAACTATCAGCTCTCTTTCTTATAGATAAAGACAAATCTTGCTTTATCATAAGGGAAAGAAATCTTATTGTATCGGAACTCTACATGCACAAATTTAAAGTTGTGCACCAATATTATTATAAGGGGAGGAAAAATACATGTTGTACTCTTTTTTTTAACTAAGATTTTTTTCCACATGGTTTTTCTATTAAGGTTTTTAATGAGGTAACTTATAATGTGTATTAAAGATATTATATACTCTTTTTCCTTTTATTCGGTTTTTATCCACAAGGTTTTTTCCAATAGGGTTTTAATGAGCCACAATACGTATTAATGGACATTTAAGGGGAAGTGTGTACTATAAATCCTGCGATTATGAATGTTTGTAACCTTTTAAGATTAATAATATGACTTATCAAATGGAAAAAACAAACAATTATTGTCCATGCAGGATGTTTTGTAATATTATCAATGATTTTAAAGTCCGTCAGAAGTATGACAGATCTTTTAATAGGGAAGTTATCAATCTTTAAAAGAAAATAAAATGAAAATTTTCAAAGTGATACTATAGGAGATAAACAAAAATACCAATCAACAACTCCATGTTTTTATAAAAACAACACCATAAGTGATTCTATTAGTGGTAAACTATAAATATTATATGAAAATGGATGATAATTGTTATTGATAATGTAATGAGTATGAATATCTAATTATCGAAAATCGATATCGAGATGATCGACAAAAACGGAAATGCGCAATTTATGCTAATTAGACTCATACAAAATATTTGGATTAGAAGTCCAGACATTAGAAGATGTCAAATATTTTATCTATAAGAGTAGTAATTATCGAATCAATCAATGTTGGATATTTATTAAGTTAGTTGAAAGCTCATATGGTTGAAAGTCATAACTTAATACAATAAATGAATGTATAGATTATTGTTCAATAACAAAAACCAACAATATTGAAGTATGAAGAAATCGCAAAATTTTCTCAAGCAGCAAACCAGCTGATTTCTTTATTAAAACTCTACCAACTTCAATTTTTAGAAATCATATAAGCAGTATTGGGATGCTTCAGTTTAAGGAAATGTTGTAATTATTGTATTTTTACGGGGAAGTATATAGTTTATGAATGCTGTACTCTTTTTTTCTGCAAAATTTTTATCCCACTGAATTTTTCTTAGCAAAATTTTAACGATATATATTCATTGTGCATAGTTATCAAATGAGAAGTATTGTGATAATTATGAAATATTTGGATAACTATCAAACTCATATTTTTTTCAATTCTGCTAGAAGTTTACCTATTTTATTTTGTACCTATAAATACTTTAATATAGTTATTCAATAATGATTAATGAGAGAAAATTCTATATTCATATAATGTCTGTATTTACTTTAATTAATTTTATAATATTATAAAAATATTTGAAAAAAATGAAAAAATCACATAAAATTAAAAATACAAAAATTAAAATTAAGAGAAGAGAAAAAGCACCAGGCCATAACCGGCCCAAAATCTAACCCCCAAGCACAGCCCACTTTGAAAACCCTAATATCCCACCACTAGATATAAATAGTTTAACATCTAATGCGGCTTGATTTTTCTCCGCTTACTCCCTAAATCGCCAGGTAGTAGCTGCAGCTAGAGAAGAAATGGTACGCTCTGTCTTTCAAATCCTACTTATTTTACATTTAAATGAAGAATGGCTAACTTTTGATCGATGATTAGATGTGTGTTGCGTTTGTTAGGGGAAAGGTACTGGAAGTTTTGGTAAGAGGAGGAATAAGACGCACACTCTTTGCGTGCGATGCGGTCGCCGGAGCTTCCACCTCCAGAAGAGTCGTTGCGGTGCCTGTGCATATCCTGCCGCCCGCGTCAGAAAATGTAAGTGCTATCGCCGTTTACTTAGCAGCAAAATGTTTTTCGTTTTTAGCTGCTTGATTTGGTTTAGTAGATAATATAATTAGAAACTCAAGCTTATACTCTGAGACTATTGTTTCTGTCTCAATAGATCGTGGTTTGTTTGTTCAGTAGATGTTGATTGAAAACTTTATGTGCTCCTTTTCTTCACTTTGTTTCTTAACTGGAATTGCGTGAAAATTATGGATCATGAACCAAAGTCCTTATTTAATTCAGCATTTTGGTTAATGAATTGTTTAATTACTTTTGCTGGTTTCTGAGACAATATAGTTAAAAGGCGTGGTTTGATAATGAAGTCCTTGGCCGTTCTGGCCTATTTTAAACTAAAAAAATTTATTAAATATTCTGGAATTCACCTTCTCATAGATTCTGTTTAGAACTTTACATTTATAATTTAATTTTCTAGTCTTATAAATTATTTATCTGAACTGTTAACAGTTGAAAATGATTTGAAGTTTTTGAATACTCGTTACTCTGTACTTTAATGTGAGTTCTAAGTATTAGTTAATAGCATCCGAACATGCATGGTGAATTCTATTCTAAATTAAATGATTATTATAACTATCTGGTTCTCAGTGCGATGTAATTTCTTTTGTTCCTTTGTGAGGCTGCCATTATATGCACCACTAAATCATGATGTAACTTGTTTCATAATTGCTTTTCTTTCTTGTTTCTGTGTTTTTTCAGATAACTGGAGTGTGAAGGCTATCCGCAGAAAGACTACTGGAAGTGGCAGGATGAGGTACCTTCGCCATGTTCCCCGCAGGTTCAAGACTAACTTCCGTGAAGGTGAATAAATTGTCATCTTAATTTACAATAGTTGTTCTAAATGCCTCATATTTTTTTGATTGAATCTCTTATTATTCTTCTGATTGACTAGGTACTCAAGCAACTCCAAGGAACAAAGGAGCTGCTGCAGCCACCTCATAAGGATTAGAAGTGCTATGAAAGTTTGTTTTGTTTTCAAATTGGTCAATTTGCAAACCAGAATTTTTGGTTCTATGTTTGATGGTTGTCACTTGTCATATCTTAATCATTGGAGAGTTACAAATGTTTACTGTTGCGTATGGTTTTTGATTTGGTATTAGCTTTTCTTGCCCACATGGAATGTTGGATTGAGCAAATGTTTGAAGTCTTGCAAATCTGCATTGCAATTGACATACCCAAATTCCTTAACTACCTTGTGTTGCTAGCCACGGTGGTTTTAGTTATCCATTCTTTTAGTTTCATGGTTCATGTAGTTTTCAGTTGCACAATAGTATAATTTTATAATCTGAGCCATCAGAAATAGTGTAGTTTTATCATTTTCAATACATTTAGGGTGTGCAATAGTGCTATAATAACTCCAAGGAGCTGTTGCAAGACACAAAGGAACGATATATCTTATAGTTGAGAGTAAATAAGACATCAGAATATATACAGGAGCCCCTTCTTACGCTCTACGTTGAAAGAAGAAGGAAAAAGAATTTACAAGCTGCTGGTATTAGTCTTTGTTTGAATCGGTAGATAGAATTGGGAGTAATAGAGGGCAAGTGAAATTTAATCTACTTTACTTTATTTGGACAAAAATGAAGGAAAGAAGTTCGAGCAATTGAGAGTGAAAGAGAGTAACATTTATTTCTCTTTAAAATGGAAAGAAAAGAGAGCAAGAATAAATAGAACTAAATTTTTAATATTTGTTCTATAATTTTATGCATTTTAATGAGAATACCATAGAGTAGAGTAAAAAGAGAGCAAGTTTCATTCTTATTTCCCTCATCACTTCTCATCCAAATAAAGGCTTAGCGAATACAGAAGGGCCGCATTTACCCAATTTTAAAAATGATTTTATGAACTGCTAGTACTAGACGTTACAAGGGCGACATTTCCGCAATTTTAAGAAGCCACCAAGGATCCATCCATGCGTGATGATCAGATGACATGCAGATGCAACCCAAAACTTGCAACGTCTAGCATCTGCAACTTCAACATCAAAACACACAATCTGATATTTGGCTTCACATTATGCAGCATCTTCTCTTCTATTCTCCCTTGGTTTTGGGTCCTCTGATCTGCATCAATCGAAATAAGTATCTAAGATAAAAGAGTGGAGAGTAGTACTTGTACTCGGGAGTTGGAGCTTGAATTAATGGGGCATAAAACGATTTCTGCCCATCTCCTAATTTCTTGGATCTTCAGATTTTGTCAGTGATTGGATTTTCAACCTAATACTGATAGAAAGACCAGAAAATGAATGCAAACACCTTTGACATGCGGTTTTGTGAATGTTACAATTTTTCTGAGAAGCTTGCAAATATTAGAAAACCCTACCAGGATAAACTGAAAAGATCTTGATTATGGATTAAGTGCTAATGTTTGAGCCAATAGTGCCGCAGTTGAGCCATGTGTAGTAGTATCTCATTACGACCCTGATTGGTAACACTGCTGGTCATAATCCAAGGTGGTACTCTCTCGAAGAAGTCGCGTATCATCTCCTGGAAATCATTCATGTTTTCTTCTGGCCTTTTCCCTCCATTCTTTCTCTTCTTTCGCCTGTCACATTTTGTGAAAACCAATGTCATCGGTATCTGAAAGAATACAATTTTGAATCCTTGTCCCATGTTTCAGCTAGTTGGTTGAAAAGCTTAATGACATAGCAGGAATATGATCATGCGTTGTACAACAATTAGTAGGAATGAGACAGATGACAACACAGACAAGTGTTTGCTTCTGAAATTTTAAGGCAGAAACAAATGTTCTAGCCAAAATCTCCAGTACCCACTGACTATTCGTAAGTAGCTCAAGGGAAGAAAAATATACCCTTAGTTGCGCATGTGCCATCAAGAGAAGATTTCAAAATGTCAACTGCGAAAGAATTAATATTTATAACACGCCTAATTTATCTGATAGATCGTCACATTTTCATTTTTTCTACTCACTTTTTTTTATTATTATTTTTTTATACCTATCAGAGGGGAAGAAGGAATTCAAACTTACCTGATTTTGACCCAACCAACTAGCATACTCAAGATCAATTTTCTTTGCAGGGATACTAGCATCTATGAGAAGGAACACAGACACCAAGGATGAACGGTTAAGAAAATAGTCTTTAGTGAACTTGTTCCAATCTGTTCGAAGTTCCTGGAGACAATAAACGTCAAACAATAAACAGATAAAATACAATTAAAAACTCTGAAATGAGTATTGCACGTAAAAAAATCGATGTGGTAGAATTTCAAATAACAACCATGAATCAAGAAACCAAAGCTACCAATTTGGCCACATTGAAAATGGTTCACTGGATTACCTAGCAAGATTCATAATAACAAACTAAATACTGATGCAATTGAAAGACAAGCAATGCATAAGACAGACTAGGCACCACCAATGTGAAAGATGAGCATTATTTGTAAAGGACACAGGTAAAGTCATGGTAAGCACATATCACATGGATCAAGCCTAAGTTTGTAGAAAAATCTCTTTTCAAACCTAGGGGAATTGATAACTAGGCAAGAAAAATTATGCAATAATCAGAGATTCCGATTCAAATGGGACTGTCTAAAATCATCCGTAAAGATCAAGAAAACATAAATAAATTCTAAAGGCATCGAGCAAAAGACAGTCGAATTTTATAAATAAGATATTTAAAACAATACACGCTAAAATCACAAGGACTAATGATGACAAGGAGCGACGTCCCTGAAAAACATTAGTAACCCACTCAACCAACCGGCTAAGCATTCAAAATGAACTAGGATATTATACAATGAAAATATAGGAAGGTTAAAATCATACCCATATCCAGGCAAATCTACCAAATACCAGCAATCATTAATTCGAAAATGGTTAATGCACTGAGTCTTCCCTGCAAAGCAAACAACAATTAATTGGCGAACTTTACAGTGAGAGATACAAAACCATAAGTAACGATCAAGACTAATTACCAAGTTCCTTTCTTTCTAGCAGGACATCACAAAGTCAGTTGATAAATGTCAATGTAATAAAAAAGATAGAACACAAAAATAACAAACCAGTTTTCTTAGAAGTAAGAGCAAGCCGCTTTCTCCTCACAAGAGAATTGAGAAGTGAAGATTTGCCTACATTAGACCTGCCCACAAGAGCAAACTCAGGTAAACCATCAGCAGGGCAATCCTCAGTCCTCACACTGCTCTTAACAAACGCCGCCTGCAAAACCGGAGCATCCTTGCATACTTACTCAGGACTCTATTCGACCCTTTTAAGATTCTTGTACTAAGAGCAGCATCGTCGAGCGAAACCTCCGTTTCCGGCGGAACGAAGAGCTTGTCGAGTGAAATTTCGATTCGGGTATCTTCTGGTGAAGCCAAAAATTCATGGGAGTTGAGGTGGGAGATGGGTATTGGCTCTGTGGTGGAAAGAGTGGATTTGGGTCTAAAAATGGCGGAAAGTTTGAGTCTTGGGAAGACATTGAAACTGAAATTAGTGTAGATAGAAGGCGATGGGTGGGTGAAGATAGATAAGTGGAGTCGTGGAAGATGAGTCAGAACCATCACTTTGTTTAGATGGGTTCCGTGGGATGTTGAAGAGAGACGAGACTGAAAAATCTGAGAATTGAGAGGGAAATGGATTAGGCCTTTTTCGGCACAAAAATCTTAGAGAAAATTACTTTAATTGCAATCTTTTTTTCACCTTTTTTCAAAAAATACAACACCATCCCCGTAATTTTCATAAATATCACTTTTTAAATTTTTATTTTTATAAATATAACTTTTTTCCCTAAATATAAAATGCATTCTCATTCAAAAAGGATGATCCGAATTTTCTTACTTCTCCGACGATCGGGATTAACTTCAAATTTCAATCCTCTATTGATAAGTTCTTCTATTTTCTTCACTTTCCCATAAGCTTTTATCCATTTCTCTGTTTCCTGCCAGAGGTGCTTCTCGTTTTTAATAATTTCACCATTTTATTTTCTTCTTATATTGTCGAGCTTCTCTGAAACATGTGGGGTTTTATTCCTCGTCACCTCCTTAAAGGTAAATGTTAATCTTTTTGGATCTGCAAGGCGTGATTTTGGGATACAATATAAGGGCATGTTCATTTCTAGTTTTTATCTTTTTTAATTTCTTTTAACTTGACTCAGCTTTTTAAGTTTTTGGTTAACTTCAAATGGTGATATAGAAAAAAGGGTTTTTCTTTTCTTAGTCAATAGATGGTGTGCTTTATTAGCTGATATAGAGTTAAAAGAAAGAAATGGGATCTAGTAATGGGTTTTATTCTGGAGAGTTCAATTTGGATGATAAGTGGATGATTGATCCTAAGCTTTTCTTTGTTGGACCCAAGATTGGTGAAGGCGCTCATGCCAAAGTTTATGAGGGGAAGTACGTCAAACTCTCATATTTTTTTCATGTCTGTTTTGCAACTCTTGAGCTTTGATTCACTTTATAATAGGACTAGGATTTTTGAACTCAACCCAGTATTGTTTTGTGGGAATTTTTTTGTTTTTGCCTGGTCAAGTGTGCAAAATAATTGCTTACATACCTGCTGATCAAATCAATTTATAAGAATTCTTGTGTCGCTGTTATTAAGCAGACAAATTTGATTTTGCTCGTGTTAAGATCATTTGATTGATGGTGCCTTTATTTCAGCATTATTATAATCTTTGTTTGTATATTTATTATAATTGTAAAATAAATATATTTGTTGTATATTGTGTACTTATCGTACACACCGTTTATACTTGGTGTACACAATGTACACGGTATATATTTGTTGTATACACAGTGTGTATTTGATGTATATAATGTATGTACTTGATGTATTTATCGTAATTGTAAAACGTATACAATTGTTGTGTACTGTATACTTATCGTATACATTGTGTGTACTTGGTATATACAGTGTGTGTACTTGATATATGTTGTGCGTTGTGTATATAATATGTATTTTCTAGGTATATATTGTGTGTGCACTGGGTGTGCATTTGATCAATTCCTTTTGTCTAGTCCTTTTGTTGTATTTGATGATGCAGATAAGAGATCAAATGGTGCTAAAGCTAATAAGCTAGCTGGTGAACCATTTGCATTCAGAAGGTTACGCAGTCCAATAAATATACTTGATAGGGAAATCTTATATTGCATGTTTGTTTTTGAGGACTCTGCTTCTTCCTGGGAAACCTTTTCTATTTTCTGCCTTTAATAATTTTATAATTTTATCTTCTTTTATTAATTATTATTTGTTTGTTTATTTGATACAGAGCCAGAGGCTGAGATAATGACAAATTCATGAAATTAGTCATTCTCTGTACACTGTACATATACTGGTGGCTCACATTCACTCACCTGCTATAATGAATTTATGCTTTTGTGTATACTCTCTCGCTCTTAATTGATATGTCGTTTTAAGGTATTTTTCATCCAAACCACTTATTAATTAATTATGTTGTTAAATATGCAATTGAATTTAATAGATTTCATCCTAGCTACGATGAAAACGAGCACGTTTACTGTTCCAAATAGTATTATTTTTAGTTGAATTCCATATTTGTTAACCAAAATCACTGGATTCAAGCTTACTAATACATTTATATGTTATTTTTCTTTCAAACAAAAAATAAAATAAAAGCAAATATTCTTAGCTGTTGGCCTAAGAAGATCAATATGCTTATCAGAATCAGCTCAACGCTATTCTGCTGCGACTGGTTGCGCAGCTTGCGCTCCATTCGATTAATGGCTGATGGAGAGATAGTTGGTTCTGTTGAATAAATTTCATCTATATTAATTTCAGCACTTTCATATTCGGACAGGAGATCTGTGAACTCGTTGAGTAACCGCTGAACTTTTCGATTCGATGCCATTGCTGGAAGAATATCTTCTCTCAATAATTTGTGCTTTTTTATTCCCTTTGTCCTAGAAAATCCATTCAATTAATGCCTTTTAAAATATATACAAGACTAAAAACTAAATGAAATAAACCAAGGAGCATGCCCGGAAAAAGTGCTGCAAGTAATGAAACATAACAAATGAAAAACCTAGCTTTAACACAACAAAAATAGAAGAAAATATTGAGAACAATTTGCTTAATTTGACATAAAAATTGGGAGTGACAAACCAGAGAGCTCCAGCCAAGAGAAAAGTAGAGCTCGACGTAGCTATTAATGTGTTTTTCTTGGCTGAAAATTCAAGCAAAAGCCACCACTTTCCCTTCTCTTTTCGGTTCCTTTCTCCGGAAATAGAAGAAGAAGCTTCGGCAAGGGAAAGAAATCATGGATGGAGGAGACGCATATCAACTGTAAAAAAGTTGTATTTTCTGAAAATATAAGTTGTATTTTTAATAGTAAAAATTTGAAAAATTGTATTAATGAAAATATTAAGGAAGTGTTGTATTTTTTGTTATTTTTATTTTTTTTGTATATTTTTGTAAAAAGCCCAAAATTTTAATCAGGGCTCTGCTCAACTGTCAAGTTCTTCCGAAACAGGCCGGACTCTAATAAATATTTGAGTCCAGTTGCAATATAGTCGGGTGGATTTCTGGCACATTTCGGGTTATTTATTCAAGTAATTTTGATTTGTTTCATAAATAAATTTTTCTAATTCTTTTTTAAATATCTACTTTTACCTTTAGATTAATAAAATAATAAAATATTTATTTTTTAAAAATATTTATAATTGATTAAATTATTTTTTATTAGTTAACAAAAAATAATAAAAAATATACTAATACAATAAAAAAAATAAAAATCAACAGGACATATGTAATACATTCTCTGTTGAATTTTGATATGGGCACTTAAAGTGATAAAATAAATGGAGGGAGTATTATTTTATAATTTTTTATTTTTTATTCATTTGCATTGTTAAAAGTTCAATTAATTAATTTAAATTATCATTTTCAATGAATTTAATTTGTGTAATTTCTATCGAACTTTTTTGTTATTTTTAATATTCAATTCAATTTAAAATTTATTGAAATTTTTTAAATTATATATTCGATAACTTTACCATACAAACCTTGTATTTGACTAAATTTAAGAGAAAATGAGATGTTGTGCATGCACATGTGGTACGTATAAATTTGAACTATTCGATTAAATGAATATGCGCGATTCATCGATTTAGATGCGTACGCATTACATATGCACGTATATTAAATTACCGTTATAAAATTTATTTTAATTTTATATATTAAGATAATTAAGAAAAAATAATTGATTTGAATTTGTTGAATTAAAATAAATTCACTTTCAATTATAGTTTGTTTAAATGAAGTGGAAGTGGATGGTATGAAATGATTTTACTAGATGTGATTTTATAGCACAAGTTTTTTTTTTTTTTATCTTAATAGATTAAAAAAAAAGGTTAGTGGAGTTCCAACCAACGAATTTTATTTCAAATCATTTAATTTTTTTTAATATATAAATGTGTGTTTTAACATTTCATAAACTTTTTAATCAGGATTTAAGAGTAAACCAAATAATTTTTTTTTATTTTTAAAAGGATATATTTTTTTTTCATATAAGAAGAATTGAATTTTAATTAATTTTTTTCTATGTTTTACGTATTTTATTCGACTTTTTCCAAAAAATTTTTATTTAATAATCTAACCATAAATTGTTTTTTCTTTATTTTGCATGATATCCAAACAAAAAAAAAATTAATTATTTCATGAGATTTTGGCAAACCATAAAACAAACATACCATATTAAATTATGGAAAATCCATGAAAAACAGGACCAATGGTGGGCTGTACGACCCAGCTTAGAGTAAAACGCACCGTGTCAATCGGCATTTTTCTCATTTTCCAAGTGCTAAACCATCATTTTCCCCAGCTAACAGACCAATAAGATACTGCCATCTCATCATTAACCCGACTCCGGCCATTCACATTTTGTCGTCTCCGTCACCTTCATTGCTGAAATTCACTGGCTATGCTATGCTTGGCTCCATGTTTACTCCTCGTTAGATCTCACCAGCTTCGATTAATCTAACACGTAACGCACCGCCATTGGATCCACCGATCAGCCATGGCTCCTCCGGCGCAGTCTCAACGATCTCCTTCGCCTTCTCAGCCGTCAGGGTTGGTCCTTAACTTCTCTTCCACACTAAACCCTATCCTAATTTTAATTTTCAAACTCTGATTACTGAATTAGCTAAGCTAAAATGCTAATTCAACTAACTTAATTGCTACTATGTTTACAGAAAAAGCGAAGTGACGGATTTGAAGAATCAGCTCCGGCAGCTTGCCGGCAGCCGAGCTCCGGGAGTTGACGATTCGAAGAGAGAGCTCTTCAAGAAGGTTATTTCTTATATGACGATTGGCATCGACGTGTCCTCTCTCTTCGGTGAGATGGTCATGTGCTCTGCAACTACGGACATCGTTTTGAAGAAAATGTGTTATCTCTATGTCGGGAATTACGCCAAGGGTAATCCCGATCTTGCTCTGTTGACCATCAATTTTCTTCAAAGAGATTGCAAAGATGAGGATCCGATGATTCGTGGGCTTGCTTTGAGAAGCCTGTCGTCTTTGCGAGTAGCTAATTTGGTGGAGTATTTAGTAGGGCCTTTAGCGTCGGGTTTGAAAGATAATAATAGTTATGTGAGAATGATTGCTGTCATGGGAGTTCTTAAATTATATCATATATCTGCTTCAACTTGCATTGATGCAGATTTTCCGGCAATGCTTAAGCATTTGATGCTTCGTGACCCGGATACTCAGGTGAATTTATCTTGTTTCTGTTGTCATCTTATAATTCTGGCTTAGGTTTGCATTGTATTTCTTAGTACAATACAAGCATGGTTTTCGTATTAGCCAATGGAATTTGTACTTAGTGGGGTTTTTTTTTTTTTTTTTTTCAGGTTGTTGCAAATTGTTTATCTGCCCTGCAAGAAATTTGGAGCTCTGAAGCAAGCACCTCTGAGGAAGCAGCAAGGGAGAAAGAAACTTTAATTAGCAAAGCGGTTATCTTTAACCTTTTGAATAGGTATGTTCTGTGTGGCCTGAGCATGAACATTAGCTGCTTAACTTTGTTACCCATTTAGTTATTACGCAAGAAACTTAAAATTATAACTATATTTATGGATGGAGAATAACAATATGAGAGTAACTGGGTTCTGGAATTGCTCTTCGGTCATTGTGTCAGTTGATCCTTTTGCCTTGTACCTTTATTATTGTTTAGTTGTATGGCAGCTCTCTGCTTCAATTTTATTATTATGAAGAAGCACCGCCCTGACTACCTGCAGGGCACAGTTGGTTATTTACAGTCCTTATATTACTATATCCAAGTATCTTGTAGAGGAAACAGGATTCCAGCAGTTGTAGAGAAGGCAATATAAATGGAAACAAAAAGGCACTTATTTCATTAATTCTTGGGTGAGTTGATGATAATAGTTTTGAAGATTTTTGAGAATAAAAATTTTTATTAATTTTTTCATCTTAACAAACCTAAAAGGTACAGACTATTTATAACGAAAACAAAAAGAGTCATAAATCTTTTCTAATAAGAAAAGATAAAAGTTAACTAAAAAATAAACTCTAATTAGGAATAGGATTCTAATTTAATTAGAAAATATAAATTTTAACTAAGAAAATTAAACTAGAAAATCCAACACTCTCCCTTAAGTTGGTGCATAGATATCACACATACCCAACTTGCAGATGACAACTTATTAGATGATCTTGCACCTTACACTCTACCATTGTCAATCGTCTTCCCTATTTATAGGTTTTGACTTCACAAAGTTGCTAGTGGCATTAGAGGAAGAGGCAAATTTAGATAGTAAACACCTGAGATATTGAAGTTCATTTGAAAAACAAGGCTTAGCAGAGGTTGTCTCCTTTGATGTCTCCATTATCTCTGGCACATTTATTTGAATCCTTGAGGAGTTGTCTCGTTTCCCTCCATTGCTTTTAAAATGACCATGTAATTTCTAACAAGTCTCATTCGTGTGGCGTGACTTTCTACAATAATCACAATGTAGGTGATCTTTATTAGAATTAGTAACCTTCTATTGTTCTTAAAAAGTTTTTGCAGTTAATCTAGATTTCTCAAATGGTGTTGTATATAGCATAGCATTTCTTCTGACTTCATCTTGTTGGACATAAGAATGTGTTTTTTCAAGTGAGGGAAAAGGAATTTTACTAAGTACTTGAACTCTTATTTGATTAAATTTATTGTTCAATCCAGCTAGAAAATCATAGGCTCTCTCGTTTTCAACAAATTTTTGGAGCTGAACTGCATGACATCTTTAGTATAGTCTGCTTTGAAATCTTTATAATAATTCAATTTTTGCCATAAACCTCTTAATTCTGCAAAATAATTTGAAACAGACATTCCACCTTGTTTAGTGCCATGAATTTTGTTTCGAATTTGAAAAATTCAAGCATAATTTCCTGAGTAGGTGATTTTTGGTTGTGTTTCATATTTTTTCTGTAGTGTCAAGTAATAAATATTGTCTAGAAATTTGAGGTTGCATATAGTTGATAAGGCATGTCATAACTCAGGAGTTTTCTGAATCCCACTGGTTATATGTCGAGTCAGAAGCAGCTTCCCCATCAATATAACCTTGCAACCTTTTGGCTTTAATAAGTAATAAACAGGGTCTAGACCATGCTAGATATGTACCACTACCATCAAGTTTTGCAGAACTTATTTGTAAATAAGGGCTATCACTAATTGGATTACTTTTTTCTACTGCCTTAGTGTCTTCCATAGTAACAAAAAAATGTGTTAGGACAATAAAACATAAGAAAATCAGAATTTGGAAAGGAAATCCAAAAATCAAGATGACATATCAGGGCCAGAATATCCTCAGATAGGGTTGGAAAATGCCAATAAGAAGGTCTGGAAAAGAATCTGGATCAGATGATGGCTGGAAAGACCGGTACACATGTCACTCACCGGCGCATGAAAAGTGGCTCACAGTCTTCTACCGGCATGTGTGCTTCACTCGCGGCTCTTCTGGTGACTAGATATGGTGGGTTGGCCGATCTAATGGTAGCTTACCCTTTGGTGATGGTGGTGTAAGTCACTTCCTATTCAAAATAGTAAAGTCCAAATTTTGGCATTCTAGGATTTTTATACTGCACCAGAAAAAATTAGAGATTTTAAACAAAATTTTGGTGTTACCGGGTTTTCAAACCATACCAATTTTTTTTTTTTCTTCTTGATGTTACAAGTTGATACTTTTCTAAAAACGGATATTTTACCTATTGCTTAGAAGGAGGAAACTCAACTTCTATAAAGAGCAAGGCTTTGATACGATGAAAATTTTTTAGAATAAAAAATTTTATTAATTCTCTCATTTTAACAAATTTAAAAGTACAAGCTATTTATAAAGAAAATAAAAAGAGTTCTAAATCAATTCTAATAAGGAAGGATAAAAGGTAACTTAAAAAATAGACTCTAATTAAGAATATAATTCTAATTCTAATCTAACCAGGAAATATAAATTTTAACTGAGAAAATCAAACTAGGAAATCTAGCAAGTTTGAACTTCAATTTGAATGTAATAACGCTACACTTATTAATATAACTTAAAAAGCAGCTGATTTTCTCATACATTTTAAGTGCAGAAAACCACTGTTCTATTCATGTTATATAAGCTTTCAGGTTTTTTGAGTTGAATTTTGGTTTCTTCTCCCAAATGATAACTGAATTTACCTTTCTGACATTCTTTTTACAGGATCAGGGAATTTAGTGAATGGGCGCAATGCCTTGTGCTTGAATTGGTAGCTAAATATGTACCTGTGGATAGTAGTGAGATATTTGACCTTATGAATCTTCTTGAAGATAGACTTCAACATGCAAATGGTGCTGTTGTTCTTGCAACCATCAAAGTGTTTCTACAATTGACCTTGTCCATGGCAGATGTGCATCAAGAGGTGCCCATATTATTTCCCATTTATCTCATATCCTCAGATGTGCATGTACAGATACATATGCATATGCATATAGATACATGTGTGGGTATGTATATATGTATGTATGTGTGTGTGAGTGTGTGTGTGTGTCTCTCTCTCTCTCTATATATATATATCTATATATATATATATATGACCTCTCTCCTTTTGTTGGCTATGTCATGGGATTATATCGAGCATGGTCTGTCCTGTTAAACTACATCAGTAGCATTATCTCCTTCGCCCTGATACCATTTTAGCAGTGACTTGTGTTCCTATTTTATGATTTTTCTTTATAAATTTTTCTAAGAAAATAAAATTTTCTTTTCTGTTGGATTTTGAGTTTCTGTTATTAAGTGTCATTTATGTTACAGGAAAAGAAAAAAAGAAAAACAAAAATCTTTCCTATTTATTTGTATAGAGTATGGTGTGCCTTGTTAAATTACATTTGTAGGATAATCTACTTCTGCCTCAATACATGAAGCAGTTCCCTCAATACAATGAAAGTATTTGGTGCAGGGAATACTCTTTGGGGTCTGGAGTTCTGTCCCCTTTCTGTCCTTAGTTTTTTAACTTTTGAATCATCTGCATCTTTTGGAGAATTTTTTTCTGCCACTTGGAGGTTTAATCATACATGGTGAGATTCAAGGGGAGGGGGGAAGAAACCTTTCATCCTATTTGATTTTCTATGAGAATCATATCTATTTAAGGGGCAGAGAGTATTGTCCTTGGATTATATTTGAATGAACCAACTTTATGTTGGATTGCTGTTGAATTTTACATGAGATCAGTGTTTCATAACTGGAATCCTTTGTTGGCCAGGTATATGAACGTATCAAAGCTCCTCTCCTTACCCTAGTCAGTTCTGGAAGTCCAGAGCAATCTTATGCAGTACTAAGCCACCTGCATCTCTTGGTGATGCGTGCACCATACATATTTTCCTCAGACTACAAACATTTCTATTGCCAGTACAATGAGCCATCTTATGTCAAAAAGTTGAAGCTTGAAATGTTGACTGCAGTTGCGAATGAGAGCAATACTTATGAAATTGGTGAGCAAACAACTTCCGGTATCATTTTTAACATTTCCAAGGGAAATTGACATGAGTGAATCTGTGTTCTTAACCTTTTTATATGACTGATGGATGATCTTTCAAGTCAATTTCAGTGACGGAATTATGTGAATATGCTGCAAATGTTGATATTCCTATTGCAAGAGAATCAATTCGGGCTGTTGGAAAAATAGCACTTCAGCAATATGATGTGAATGCTATAGTCGATAGGCTTCTTCAATTTCTTGAGATGGAAAAGGACTATGTGACTGCTGAAGCTTTGGTAAGCGATGTTTCATTATATGTTCAAATGCTCATCCTCGAGCATGTGACACTAGAACAATGCTTTTGGGTTCATGTAAAACCATCTATCTTGTAGGCAAAGAAATAACAGTATCATATCCGCTGAAGCATCAGCAATCAGACTGACAAGTTTGAGCTATTCTATTTAGGTCCTTGTTAAAGATTTGCTGAGGAAGTACCCACAGTGGAGTCATGATTGCATTGCAGTTGTTGGAAATATCAGCAGCAAAAATGTTCAGGAACCTAAGGCCAAAGCAGCTCTTATATGGATGTTAGGGGAATATTCTCAGGATATGAGTGATGCTCCTTATATTCTAGAGGGCTTAACTGAGAGTTGGGATGATGAACATTCTCCTGAGGTACTGCAACTGCCCTTTTCATCTGTATTTTTATTGTCATTCTATGGTGCCTTGACTAATTAGGGTTTCTTTTCCCCACCTCTGCCCATGCATATTTTGCTATTAGTGGCTTTGACCTCTCTTTATCTTGCCAGAATATTTTCATCATGCAAAATAGGGTTTCTGCATAAATTTTACGCAACTATCTTGTGATTAGATTGTGCTTTGGCTTTTCTACCCTTCTTGTAGTCCTATTCTTACTGAAAGGATGATGGTATCACAATGCTCAGGTTCGCTTACATCTTCTTACAGCGGTCATGAAATGTTTTTTCAAGAGGCTGCCTGAGACGCAGAGAGCTTTGGGAGCTGCATTGGCTGCAGGTCTTTCTGATTTTCACCAGGTATGGGTTGGTTATAATGTTAACATCCTCCATTAGTAGTTTCAGATTCTGCAAATTGGTATATTTATTTGAATTATATAATGGTTTGTGTAAAATGGCCCAATTAAACATCCTTGGTTGCAGGATGTTCATGATAGAGCATTGTTCTGCTACAGGCTATTGCAATATGATGTTTCGGTTGCAGAGCGTGTTGTGAATCCTCCGAAGCAAGCTGTTTCAGTCTTTGCTGATACTCAGAGCAGTGAAATAAAAGATCGCATTTTTGATGAATTTAACAGCCTCTCTGTTGTATACCAGAAGGTAACTACTTTTCTGTTCCTCGTATGGGTCTGAATCGAATGATTTTACTTCATGTTAAGTGAAAATTGATGGGAAAGAAACTCAGAGATCAAAAGGTTAGAGAGAGAGATGGGGGCAGGGAGAGGTTGTATTGATACTCGCCAAATTTTATGCTGATTGTGTCATGGTGCTTTGGAGGAATTAATGAATCGGCCATATATATATATATATATATATATATATATTGACTGGTGTGAATATAATTTATTAATTATGTTTTTGCAAGATAGTTTGTTCTGAAGTTCATCCTCTTGTCAACAACGATTTATGAAATTTGGCTTCTTTCTTCCTTTACCCTATCTCTATGAGTTGGACAAATATCCACCAACAGTTGTTTACTTCTCAGGTTTTTCATATTTTTCAACTCTCTAAATGTATTTGGCTGGCAGTATATTGATATTCCATGCACAATTATGATAACGTGTTTTATGTCACCCTCATCTGGCTATGCTGAGCTTGTTTGGAGTAGACAAGATTTTTTCAAAGAATAATAAGTTCTGATTTGACAAAGTTTGGGAAATTCTTGCAGCCATCTTACATGTTCACAGACAAAGAACACAGGGGAGCATTCGAATTTTCAGATGAGCTCGGCAATTTATCCATTGGAGCAGAGGCTGCAAATGATGTTGTACCAGCAACTAGGGTTGAAGAAAATGACAAGGATCTCCTCTTAAGTACTTCAGAGAAGGAAGAAAGTAAAGGGGCCATAAATAATGGTTCTGCATATAGTGCTCCTTTGGTTGACGCTTCATCAATGTCTACTGCTGCATCACAGACACAACCTGAGTCCTTGAGTTTAACAGTTCCAGGACTTCCTTCTCAGGCTAGCTTTGCCATTGACGATTTACTTGGTCTAGGTCTACCAGCAGCACCTGCACCAGCTCCTGCCTCTCCTCCTTTGAGGCTAAACGCCAGAGTTGTTCTAGATCCACCCACTTTTCAGCAAAAATGGCGCCAATTACCCACATCAATATCAGAGGTTTACTTTACAACAATTTTTTTGCTGGAACTAATATATCTTTGGTCATTCTACGTACGCTTATTATCCAAAGGGAAAAGAAAGATAAAAGGGGGGAAATATAATTGTTCTTTTCAATTTCTTAGTAAAAAACCTCTGATTTCTCTCGATGGTAGCATGAGTTTTGCTGATAATTATTGATGTTCTCTCACTTTCTCTCATGCTGCTCTAAAATATGTTATAATTGTTGTGTAGGATCATTCTATAAGTCCTCAAGGAGCTGCGGCTCTAACAATGCCTCAAGCCCTCCTTCGGCACATGCAGTCCCATTCCATTCAATGCATCGCCTCAGGTGGTCAGTCACCCAACTTCAAGTTTTTCTTCTTCGCTCAAAAAGCAGAAGAATCATCTATATATCTTGTAGAATGTAAAATCAACACTTCGTCTGCTAAAGCACAGATAACCATCAAAGCTGATGATCAGAGTACATCCCAAGAATTCTCCACATTATTCCAATCGGCCTTGTCCCAGTTTGGTACTCCTTGAATGCCCATGTACTCTACATATACCCGAATTCCAGGCGGAAATAACTGTTTTCGTTGGTATTTTTAGCCTCGACAGCAAGGAAGAATTGAAAGTGAAAAATGAAATAAAAGAGAAAGGAATCTTTTATTGATAATTTGTAGATGAGTGTATAATGAGATTGAAAATGAGGGATTGTTGTTTTGCAGCCTTATGATTTTCTTTGTTCTTTATAGACATGCTATTGCTGTTAGTTATTACCCAATTCCTTACCGTAAAATCGAAGTTTGTTGATACGTCAAATCATTTTTGTTTCTTTGGTAACTGTGAATAGGGTACATCCTGATTTCGGGTAGTAGTGTAAACTGTGAAGGCGTCGTTAATAAATTTGAGATATTTTGTGTAAGCTTCATTTTTTTAATAGAAGTGAATAAATGAGATCATAATTTGGGTTTTTTTTTTTGAATAATGTTAAAAAAAAAATTATTTAGGAAAAAGGGATGTGTCAGAAAATATTTAAAGGGGTTGGGATGGTTTTGAAAAAATAAAACACTAGGTGATTACCTCAAGAACGAAGGTGGGTCCTATGTCTAAAGACGCAGGAAGCCACTGCGGCTTCCATGTGGCAATCCAACCCTCCCTGTTGAAGTTCACGTGTTGGCATTCGGTTGAAGATGCAGGAGTTGACTGTGTGGTCAATATGAAGATTGATCCCTCACTCGAAGCTGTCACGTGTTGCCCTCTGGTGGAAGACGCAATTGCAACCTGTATGGTCAGCTGTCTCCCACGCGCACTTGTCTCCCACGCACTATAATAAACCTTGCTCCAACTTTCCAACACTCTATGATAAATGGCTATTGAATTATTTAAGTTCAGACAATATATAAACGTTGTATGCTTACAATGAACCAATTCGTCAATAGCGGGTTTAAAACTTCAAAAAAGTTTTTGGAACTGTTTTACCCTTGAATTTTCGGTATCCTGAAGCACAAACTCATACACAGTTCCATGATTGTACTCCTGTAAAGCAAATAAGAACGTCGGTAGCCTCTCAAATGATTCAACATAACCGCCAAAAATAGTTTCCAATGTTCTCATCTTTCTATACCATGCCTTGTTATATGATACATCAAAATTAAATTGCTGCTTAATAGCAGCAATAATAAAATCAACGAAAAGTATCGATTTTTTACTTACCATGCTAATTATGCAATTTCAAATCATTTCTGAACCTAATTGTTTGTGATCAATTGAAAGATTTACATCCAGGCATGAATGTGGCCCTCTAAACCTGGTGATGATCCACTATTTACGTATGCCTTTCTTTATTGCACTTAATCTCCAAATGCACCTACTGTCAGCCTGTGAGCATCTTTCTACCTAGTAGTTTAGCTTCGACTCAACCACTTGAAGTCAATATGTCTCAATATTGAGTACTTTTTCATAGCAAACTTGATGCCATCCTTATTGCTGAAAACCAGCCCTGTCGATAACTCAGACACACCATCCCAACTTTGAAAGTCAACACCTTCTAATATATCAACTTGGGCTGCTTCAAAGTCAATATTTGTATAATGCTCAGACGAAAACATAAAATTACCTTGGCTGATCTCATCACTTGGATGCATTGATGCTAATGGACTGGCGTATAGTGTATGTTCGGACCCTTCACCATCACCTATTTCGGAGCTATCACTTCTTGCATTCATGTCTGCAATTTCGTCTTCCGGATCATTGTTAGGCGATAAGTAATCATTGTTAATTGAAACATCAATGAAATCATCCTCGTCACCCAAATTAATTGCTGCTTCAACCCCACAAACTGAACTAGTACTACCAGATATGTGATCATCACACAAATCACCATCTCTCTTACAAACAGACTGCCTTGGCTGACTAGGGCACCTTTTACTCTCTGTGAGATAGAATACGATTGATTGACATCTTGAAAATGTGAAACTGAAGTTCTGTGTCTCATATCAGGAAAATGTGATACAACACTCCTCTGTCTTACTTCTGGTACATGAGATACAGAATATCGATGACTAGTGTGATCAATACTCTGACTGTGCTCAACATATGTACCCGAGGCAAAATTTCTATTTGTGGCACGACTTCCTGACCTATTTTCAAAAATAGATTTTCTTAGAAAATTTTCAACTCTTCGACTGAACGATTGTCGAGGTTGACTCACACTAACATCAAGAATTTGGCTTACTTGAGTTCGTATATAACTGCACCCAGAATCTACAGATGCCTCCCTCCCAATCAAGTCACCATCCCATCGACTAATAGGTTGTCTTAGCTGATTGTCGACAGTGCCTCCCCCAAACTGGAAAAACATTTCAATATCTTGTCGACTTACTGACTGTCTAGGCTGATTTAGACCTATATCATTCACGTATAATTGCTCAGCTGTCCTGGCATTTTCCATTTGAAAGCCTTCATTTCTAAACTGATAATTGTTAGGATTCGTAGGTTGAATGGATCCAGCTACACCATCTGCTAATATAATGATTAATTCCACCAATGTATAATGTTCATATCTCCTTAAATTGTTGTATATTGCATCTACGTCATCAATATCTGCTAAATCTACTGCCATCCAACTTAACAATCCTTTATTGGACCTTGGACTCTTATATATAATTCTAGAAATCATGTCATTCATGCCTAAATTCATTTTAACATGGATTTTATGATGCAATTCAGAAAAAGTTGGCTTATTTTTAGTCTTAATCTCCTTGTGATGACATTTGGTGCAGATATATCATATTCAAAGCCTGCCACTTCGTAACTTATTCCCCCCCCCCTCCGTGCAAATAAATTTCAGTATATGATGACATCTTCCGACTACCTATAAGTCAGAAAATTATTACGAATTTTATCCTAAATTATTATGTGCAAAATTACATATTTGATATAAAACATTAAAATTTAACATAAAGATTAATTTCCTAATTTAATGTATGCTTTACGATTTTTCTACTATAAATAATATTTAAATATTCAAAAAATACATTCTTGTAAACACAACAATAATAAACAAATATATTCAATAACAATTTTTTTATCACAACAAATTTATTAATAAATATATTTTTCATAAATTATAGCAATAATAAATCATCTTTTACTATTATCAAATCTTATGTTAATATATATGACAAGAAAAAATTCACTAAAATTAATAAAATACCTGTTTCCAGTAACTATTCTAGCTGCGATCTTCTTACAGCCAACCTTACAACTCACTTCTGTTTACAAATAATTAAAAAAAATTATATATTAATCACATTATAAAACTTATATGTATAAATTAAACAATAAATAATTAAAAAAGTTACCTATTCCAACTGTTGATCTTAAAAAATACGCGTGAATCAAATTTTCACCTGCTCACCAATTAAAATATTTCTTCGGCTGCTTCAATAGAAAACTCACTAATTGAAAAATTTTGAAAAATGAAACTAAACTCAACATACAATGTTTATATAGTGTCCAAACTTAAATAATTCAATGGCCATTTATCATAGAGTGTTGGAAAGTTGGGGCAAGGTTTACTGTAGCACGTGAGAGACGGCTGACCACGCAGGTTGCAGCTGTGTCTTCTATCGGAGGGCGACACATGGCAGCTTCAGGTGAGGGGCCGGTCTTCATGTTGACCACGCAGTCAACTCCTACGTCTTCAACCGGATGCCGACACGTGGACTTCAACAAGGAGCGTTGGATTGCCACGTGAAAGCCGTAACGGCTTCCTGTGTCTTCAAACATAGGGCCCACCTCCGTTTCTGATGTAATCACGCAGCAAAACGCTGCATTTTTTCAAAACCATCCCAACCCCTTTAAATATTTTTTGACACACCCCCTTTCCCTAAATAATTTTTTTTAACATTATTTAAAAAAAAAAGCCCTCATATTTTTGCGCTTTTGCAAATTAAATAAATAGGAATAAAATGTCTACAAAATTTTATAAATTTAAAAGTGTACAACCCAAGATAAATAAGAAATAAATTCAACGAATATTATTCTTTGGAATTAAATAAAAAAAAGAATTATTCTAAATTTTAAGAAGAAGAAAATGAGGAATAAGAGGAAAAAAAAAACAACCAAAGGTAGAAGAGAAAAAAAGATATATATGAATTTAGGGTTGAACAAAAAATGTGAAAATTCAAAAAAACATAAAATTGGTGATTAAATTCAAGCTCAAATAGGTCCGTATATGCAGTTAATCAATTTTATTGCACGTAAATGTGAATTTTAATTTTTAAAAATTATGATTAATGAATTTGGATTTAAAGTATCTTGTTAACTAGTGGTTGTTGGTTAATTGCACATTATATCTAATTTTTCATATATATTCCTTATGCTAATTTCATTAGAAATTCATTTATACTTTTAATTTTATTGTTCATACTTATATCATTGATGTTGAATTATTTTTTTATTATCTTTCAGAGTCATTTTATATTGTAAAAAATCATCTATTTGTCAATATTAATTAGTAATAAATTAAATTGTTTATATAATTTTTTTATTATATTGAGATAAAATTTTTATAATTTCTATTTTTGTTTATAATATGTACTTTTATATTTAAAATTTTATTTTTAATTTTATAGATGGATATTTTTTTATACTATGTTTATAAGATAATTGCACACATTGAATTATTTTAATTGTTAATCGATATTTAATGGTTAACCGATCAAATTTAGTGGTTAACTACTAGCGACTAACCGATTGTTAATGAATTAAATTTACATGTTCATTTTAAAAAATCAATATTAATAGATTAAATTTTAAAAAAATTGGTCATATATTTATTAACTAGTCTACTCCTAATAGGAAGACGAGAGAGAAAAAGAAAAAGAAGAAGGAAAACAGAGATAGGTGGGAAAAGGAAAAAAAATTGGAGGAAAAGTATGGTGAGCATTTTTACTTAATTTTTTTTTTGTAAGTCTTATAAAATTCAGTTACAAAATTCACTTATTTTTGTATAAGTTAAAAGTGTAAATTGGTTCTTAAAATTTAATAAAAATTATAATTTAAATTTTAAAATTTTATTTTATGCAATATCACCTTAAATGTTTCAAAATTAGGGTAATTTGATTTTCAAAACGAAGGCTGTCATTCAAAAATTTAATGTATTTTATTAAAAAATTTGATAATTTTTTTAAAAGTTAAATTGATTCGATTTTTAAAATTGAGGAATAATATTATATGAATGAAATTTTAAGAACTGTATTATTCGTTTTTGCCAAATGTTGGAGACCAAACTTTCGGCCTTTTATATAATATGAAACGATTGGGTTTAATTTTATTATTTAATTTTTTACATATTAAATTTGCAAATGCATTTCAAAACATGTTCTTAATTGGCTCCTACTTTATGCACTGAAACTTGGACAGTCATATCAAGCTAACGGGAAAGAGGTGAAGGGCAAGTAGCAGAAGCTCCGACCGCCTTGGGTTCTGACGCCGAGATAAGCTAAAAACATGAGAGTATTTAGGATGATTTTATCAGTGACTACGGGTGGTTTCCGGCGTCGATCTTTCGCAGCCATCCATTTTGAACCCCAACGCTCATTCTGCAACTCTTCCAATCCTTTACTCTCGAAATTGCTTCAAACACCAACCTGTCGAATCAAATCTACACTTGATTCTGTGGACTCCTCCTCCCTCAAAACTTCTCCCTCTTCTTTGGATGCCCTCCTCACCGCTCTCAGATCTTCCTCTCCAGATAAAGCCCCTCTGGTATAAATTTTGTCTTTATTTCTTTTGATTCCTGGACACTATGCAGATCATAGTCATTAATTTGAGATTGGTTGATTGATTGTTTAGGTTTTGGAGTGGAGATTGGATTGGATGCTAAAAGATAATGAGATAGATCCTAATCAGTACTCGAATTTGATATCTCTCTGTGCTAAGATTCAAAATGCTTCACTGGCAATTCGAATTTTTACTTCTATGGAGGATTTTGGAATTAAACCCACCACTACAGTTTTCAATTCCCTTATACATGCTTATTTATCCTCACCTAGTGGTGTGATTACGGCACTTAGCTTGTTTGAGAATAATGGGGAATTCTCAAGAGTATAAACCCAATTCTCAGACTTATGACACATTCATATCTGGGTTCTCGAATTTAAGATATGTTGATAAATTTCAAGCTTGGCTTGCTGCCAAAAAGGCTGCTGGATTCTCTGTGAATTTGCAGAACTATGAATCTATCATTTCTGCTTGTGTAAGAACAAAACATTTGATTTGGCTGATGGATTTTATAATGAAATGATGTCAATGGGAGTTGTTCCTAGTGCCGTGATTTTAGAGTATGTGCTTCAAGGGATTTGCAACCGCAGAGATTGCGGTCGAGTTGGAGAATTTATGAAGTTTTTGCTCGAATGTAGGTTCGAGATTAGTGGGAATATGATTGAGGAGGTTGTTGAATTGTATTCTGAACTCGGGAAAGTGGATGAAATGGAGGAACTAGTTGAATCTTTAACGGAGTTGGATCAAAAAGTTGAAGCTTTGTTGCATTTGCACAGTGGGATGATAAGATTGTATGCGAAGCTTGATAGATTGGATGATGTTGAATATTCTGTGGGAAGAATGTTGAGTAGAGGAATGTGTTTTAGAATTACAGATGATGTTGAGAAAGTAATCTCTTCATACTTCAGGAAGGAAGAATATGATAGACTTGACTTGTTTTTGCAACACGTTAAAGGCTATTTCAAGCTCACAAGATCAACCTATGATTTATTAGTTGCTGGATATAAACGAGCTGGCTTGACACACAAATTGAATATGGTCATAAAGGATATGGAATTGGCTGGGGTACAGTAGTCTCTTGAATTGGAGCTACAGATGAAATTTGCGTTTAAATGAGAGGTCGGTAACTTTCAAAATTATAACGGTGAGGTTTCGAGTTTGAGCTGCATATAAAAAAAAATTGAGTTGTATGCTTCAGTAATACTTCTATTTGGCGTAATTGAAAGTGGAGAATGCAATTGATGTCAGTTGTTTAATAATGTATACATGTGAAGAATGCAAATGCACCAGTCATATGGTGACAAAGGCTGCCAAGTAGGTTAATGGGTTCTTTTGTTTTTGTGAAAAATAGTGGAAAAAGCTAGTAGAGTCTTAGTGGGTAGGACCATTGTTTGTATTTGTATATACATGTGTTTTGTTTTGATGGTGTTGGAATTTGTAACAGAATACTAACTGCTATTTCATTTGTTAGTCAAAATTAGTTGTTCACGAGCAGCATCTTAAACAAATATTTGGTATTATAATAAAACTGAACTTTAGTCATATGATCACAGATTCACTAAGACAAAACATTCCAGCAATGAATTCCATCAGCTGAAACTTTACATGTATCTCCATCTGTGTGCACGCTCTAAAACAAATGCTTAAGCACATTCATACAAGATAAGATTCAATGATGTCTTCGCCTTTTGCTTCACCACTTCCCTCAGTTCCTCCTAATGTCATCCCATTTCCATCGTCACCGTCTCTTCCGCCCCCGGTGGAAGACAATGCCTCTCCGCCACCGTTTCCTCAACTGGCACCCCTAGCTTCCCCTTCGCCTTCCCCTTCTCCACCAGCAACAGCACCACCACCTGTGGTGGATAACACCAGCCCACCACCACCTCTACCTCAAATAACACCATTTGCTTCCCCTCCATCTCCACTCATTCCTGTTGTGAATTTGGTACCTCCAATTCCCATCCCATCACTAACACCTCCACTACCTAGAATAGTATCACCACTACCGGCGGTTGCTTCCACTCCTATAATCCCAGTGAGTTCTCCATTACCTCCTGAGCCTCCAATACCATCCATTACTTCTCCCCATTCCAACCATTCCACTGTCACCAGCACCAGCACTGCCGTCTCCGCTGCCAGGATTACCGTCTCCATTACAGCCAGGAGCTCCCTTACCACATTTAGCATCTCCAACAACGCCATCACCACCACTATTGGAAACACCATTACCACATTCTTCTCCTCCGGCTGAGATTCTGCCTGCTCCTATAGAGCCTAATTACACCCCACAAGCTGCATACCCGTTGGAGCCACCTAAACCACCAACTTCTCTGTGAACTCTTCGCCACTTTTACTGCCACTTCCTCATGTAGATGTGCCTGTCAACTCATCAAGACACTCTAATTTATCTACAGGCCTCATAATTGGATTCATCGTTGGTGGAGTTTTTCTTCTTCTTGTACTCGGACTTGTTAGTTTTGCCTACAAAAATAGGAGGAGAAAGCAAGCCAAGCCAGACAAGTTCTATTTACCATCTCGCTCCAAACAAAAAGGTAGTTTCTTTTTGGCGGAAAGAATAATCCTTGATGAATATTTGATTCTGGAACTAATCAAAACCCACAAAAATTTTCTTTACAGGTCAGAGTGGACAGGGATTGTCACAAGAGGAACTTGTTGTCGATGTCCAGACGCAGACTTTTTGTTTGCCATCTCCTCCAAACATTGGAAGAGGATCACAATCCCTGGTTTCAGGGTCTGAAAATCCGTTGCCAATTCAATCTCCCTATGTTTTGTGTAGTGGAACTTTGACGTATGATGAATTAGCTGCAGCCACGGATGGATTCTCAAACGCTAACTTGATAGGAGAAGGTGGGTTTGGCTATGTTCATAAAGGAGTCCTTCGGAATGGGCAAGAAGTTGCAATTAAGCAGCTAAAGGAGGGAAGTGCGCAGGGAGAGCGCGAATTTCAGGCAGAGGTTGAGATCATCAGTAGAGTGCACCATAAACATCTTGTCTCAATGATAGGATACTGTATATATGGGAATAAGAGACTTCTCGTTTATGAATTAGTGCCAAACAATACCTTAGAATTCCATCTACATGGTAAGCTCAGCTCTCCGTTTAACTGTTTGCCTCTAAATCTTGTTTTTGTTTTAACTATTACAAATAAATTATTCATTGCAGGACATGAACAACCTGTTATGGATTGGCCGACTAGATTGAAAATTGCCATTGGTTCTGCAAAGGGACTAGCATATCTCCATGAGGATTGTGAGTCTTCTGCACGTAAATTATTATTAACTACCTTAATCGCTTAACATTCTCTAAAGTTGAAAACTTTTGATTGCAGGTAATCCAGTAATCATTCATCGCGACATCAAGGCGTCCAATATTCTTCTAGATCATAACTTTGAGGCAAAGGTATAACTTTGCCTTTCAATTGTGTTCTTGCAACAATCCACGAATAAGGCTTCATTTTGATCCCTAACCTACTTTATTATGTTTGATAAACTGAATTTATATTTCACAATTTCAGGTTTCTGATTTTGGACTTGCTAAAAGTTTATCTGCTGCCAGGACTAGCATCACTCAGAGTTCCACCAGAGTGGTGGGAACTTTTGGGTAAGATTAATGTTTTCTTCGGGATGAATTCAGGTGTGTGTTTTTTTGCAGTTGAAGAGCCCTATACTTAGCTTAATTGTAATGTGCATAATCTGCTATCAGGTACCTGGCACCAGAGTATGCAACCAGCGGCAAAGTAACTGAAAAATCAGATGTATATTCTTATGGGGTTATGCTTTTAGAACTCATCACCGGCCGTCCACCTATCAGATGCATCAACTCCATGATAAGAGAAGCATTGGTGACCTGGGTAAGTCCCTTTCTAGTTTCTGATCTGCTTCTATATCTTCTAGATTTACGCACATGGGGGACCTCAAATTTTTCTTCCACTACCATTCATGTGCCCCCACTACATTGATGATGAACTTTTTATTTTTCTGGAATAAACATGATAAGGAGATGTTTGTGGTCTTCTAGGCCAGGCCTTTGCTCACCCAAGTTTTAGAAGATGAGAATTTTGGAACTATTGTTGATCCAAAATTGGAGAACAATTATGATAGTAATGAGATGGGTAGCATGATTGCTTGTGCTGCTGCTTGTGTGCGCCATTCATCTTGGCATCGACCAAGAATGAGCCAGGTAACTCTTCCTTTTGCTTTCTTTTACTAATTATAAGCAGTTTCACTAGCCTCCTCTACTCTCGTATGAATCATAGAGAATTTTTCAAACATAAAGTGCAAAAAAGAGAAGAACTTTGAAGCTGCAATTCTCTCCTTGAGAATTCCAAAAATCAAAACATGTTAAGAACCTTTTTTTTTCTTCACAATCAAGCAGATTGTTCATGCTCTTGAAGGAGATATTTCTATGGTGAATCTCAATGAAGGAATAAATCCTGGAAATAGCAACTTTTACGGAACTACCAGATCTTTAGACACAGCATTGGCCAGTTCGCAGTATGGAATCAGTAGGTACAGTGGAACCACCAGCGAATATGGTCTTAACTCATGCAGCTCCTCAAGTAGTAATTCTAGCAATAGATAATCTGCCACAAAGAAGATCAACAGCAGAGACAAGAACAAAGTGAAGAAGGCATCGGAGTTAGCTCTGACCTTATTATTGGTGACCTGTTTCTCATCTGATAAAGGCTTATTGAATTGCTTGTATGTTAGGGCTTCTCGCCATTTTGGTTTTCAGCTCTGTGGAGTTTAACAAAGTTCAAGGTAGAAATACAATTGAATTTTTGCAACACATCACAAAGCACTTCCATTGTAAATTTGTAGTTCAGGTATTTTTAACTTTCAGCCACTGCAGTTAGATTTAAGATGCCCTGAAAACATTTTCGAGCTTCTACTCTACCATCAAGCAAGCTGTAACAGCTTAAGCATCTATTTGGCTGTTCTGTCTTGCAGCTAAAACTCATTTCTATTACATTTGCAGAACCTTCCCAGTTACGTGTATGACATATCTGTAAGAGGAAATCTTATCACTCAGTTTTTAACAGTACATCAGTGGAAGTAATGGATTATTTCATACTAGAGAAACAATTGAACAATCAAAAATAAAATATTTCTGTAATGAGATTTCATTTCATTAGCCAATCATGTTATATCAAAATTTAATTTACAATGAGACTAAAAAGCCGGCGAAAGCCTTCCCTAAGTATATGTCTGCCATGATCAGCATGCCCTGAAATGAAAGATGTCAGAGTGGATTAAAATGAGAAATCATCCTCCTTGACCCTTTTTTTCCTCCAAAGGTTGAGAAAATTTGAACCATTGCTTCCAAGTGGCATCCTTTTGCTGCTCAATCCATGACAAGAAACAACTATCCAACAAGCAAAAAAAGTTGACATACTGTAATTGATATCTCACTGGTATAAATCGGAAATTTATGACTTGAATAAATGGCCATATGCCTCCTTCCAAAAGCAGAGCAGGAAGATAATCCCTCCTTAGATCTTGTTTTATCTGAGGAACACTCTTCCCAGTAGAAAAACCCATGTATGTGAAAAATGCAAACAGATCCAGTGGCCCAAACAGAAAAATATCAATTGATACTTTAGCAGCAACAAATCGCAAGGAATTTGGCTGCATCAGGAGCCGACACCTTATAAAATGGTCTAAGCCTTCATACCTGCAAGATTTGAACAAGAAACAACTAAGTGAATATGCTTTTGCAGCAGTGTTTAATCCCTTACTCACTGATACACATGTAGCTTCATAAATTGCAATTCTTTTCAAATCTAATAACAAAATATACTAGCTATATGATCCGTGACTTGAGAAAATGTTCAGTTTTTCCCCTCTTTGTTTTTGGGAAATGAATAGCATGCTTAACCTTCTGCAACTGTGTTAATGAAAGTGAGAGAAGTACTCACCAAAAGTGGCCAACAGGTCCAACAAATCCAAACCCAAATAGGCTTGTCGCTGCTACTCGTTTCCAGTCGATCTTTAATCCCTTTTCCTCAACCTGGCAATTGAAGTAGAGATCAATTAAATAAGACAACCAGTCACTAATAAAGTGTTGGACTTGGACTCGACAGAGAAAGTAAGATGAGAGAGTGTGTGCTTATATGCTTGTGCAAGATTTTCGAGATAACTAGAAATGGAATGGCATATATGACGGAAAAATGGAAGTTTACAGGCTGATTTTTTTGTTTTTGATAGGAATGTTCATCTACTTTTTTTGTGGTTATAAATAGGTCTTCTCTAGAACAATTTGACATCTTCTGGCATCTCATGAGTTCAAAGAAACATTGCAGATTGTATATGTTCGTTGACTTGCAGCTTTAGCTTATAATTAATCAACCCAAGCGAACATCCAGCCAGATCACTCATCCAACAAACAACTCATCAAACACATAGGGACAATTTTAAAACCAAAACTAGAGCATTAAATGAAATTGAAACCTGACATCCAAGATACGATCTCTCCATCATTAATGAAGAGAAATTAAACATGCGAAAAATAAGATTGTTTTCACTTAAAGTGGGTAAATTGTTCAAGCATATAAAAACCATGCATCATACCATAGAAATTGATGTGCAATTGCCTCAAAAGAAGTGATATTTAACTAATAAACATTTCTGAACAACTCCAAATTCAACTTAAACTGCCCATAAATATGCATATTCTTGCAGCAGCTCCTTATCATGAGTAGTAAAACTACTAATTTTGAAGCTAAATCATGAGAATCAACATTATTAGAATGGTGACGTTCAACCAACAAACCATTAATCCCCACATATCAGAAACTAAGATTGTATTATTTCTCACAGAAAAAAGGCAAAAGTTTCCAATTTCCATTTAACAAAATAGGCTTCCCCGCCAGGCCACTCCATCAACGGAAGAACGCCTAGCAGACAAAGAAATAAAAATAAAATGGGAACAAACAGTAAAAATAAAGATAAAAAATTGCCAAAAATAATCTCAACAATCAAAACTAATAATTGGGAACCTATGCTCCAACTTACCAATTGACATTGCTTCTTAGCCGTGTAATTGGTAATGGACTGGGCAGCTATATCGCCAAACCCCCAAATCAAACCAGAGCTAATCACCTGCGTTCTAACTGGATGCACCGCCAAGCAATTCTTGTACCATTTCCAGAGCTTTAACATATCTCCCAAAAATTGTTTAAAAAAAGGCTTCGAAAGGGAAAATCAAGGGATCTTGAGTTGAATATTCTTCATAAGAATATGAATAATCAGCAACTCTTTTTTTTTTTCCTTCTTGATTTTGATATTCTAAGCTTAAATTCTTTTGTGATAATGAATTGCTATACTGTTAAAAGAGGTTTCCGTTTCTTTCCGGGAATTTCGGTTTCTTGAGCTTGAGGAGGGAAAATGCCAGAGATCTTGCATAACAGGGTTGTACTTATTTCCTGCTTTGCAGCCATTGAGCGCTTTTCTTAGTTGTACCTTTCAATAGACAAATTTTATTTTTCTTGGAATGGAAACAACGTCAATATGACCTTACTCGTATCATTTTTATTATTTTCTAATCATATTATAAATTTATTAGGATATATATTGTAGAGTATATGGGAAAATGGACACAATATCCCTTCCATTTTTAGAGTTTTAATATTTTAAATATTATAATTTATTTTAACCCAAAAATTATGAATTTGGATCTAAAATGTTGAGTTCATAAATATTCTACATGCATACCCTCATATATTAATTAATTGGATAATATTAATTAATTGAGTCCACGTGATATATTTTAAAATATTTTAAATTAATTGGATAATACATCAGCAATCTATTATTGAATTCATTTTCTACTAAAGTAATTTCATTTTTATTTTTATTTTTTGATAGAAACAATTTTAATTATATTATACCTGTTCAGTTTCAAATCAATTGTTAATTATTTGAAAAAAAAATTATCCCATCTAAAATAGGGAATTATGACCATGATGTACTATTTTATGTAGATCAGAGGATCAGATGTACCATTAAATTTTATTAAGTCAGGCATTTTAAATTGACTAAATAAAGCATCATCGCCATCCAAATCGATATCCTTGGGACATATTCCTTTTCCCACTAACAACATCCTAATCAAAGCTCATCTTCTTTACAATAAGACTTTCCGACTTAGGGCTACAGCTCATCCTTCTCATCAGTTATAAAATCACATTTGGACCACCTCAAGCAACATCCTTTTCTATTCCTTGCGAAGTAACATTTCTGCCATCTGCTGCAAGTAGGGGTATCACGACAGGAGCTGTTGGAGTCTCCCCGACAGGAGTTAGTTCAACTCGAGCAGCAGCTGTCACAACAGGTTGAACAGTCGAGATGGAAGCCAAAATAGTTGTAAGACTCAGAAACATCGACATCATTTTTCTCTTAAGATCATCCATCATCTTATCAACATCTTGGGAACCAGAGGAACCAACTGGAGGAGTGAGCTCAACCATAACTTTTCCTTCTGACTGTTCTGAAAACTCGTCTGAAAATTCTTTTGAAACACTGTTTATACCTGACTTAAACTCCAATTCTGAACTCTTTCCTGATACCAATTTCTTTGTTTGTTAAGCAAATTACTTCTTAACCAAACGACCGTCTGAACCCCTAAATCACCTGAGAAATAAGTTATTGTAACACCCTATACCCGATCAATTGTAACACCCTATATCGGGTCAGTTGTAAGACCCGGATATCGGATGTCACACTAGGGTTTAGGTTCTTTTTTAAGCGCTAGTACAAACTTATCTATCTAGAAACATTATTGTCTTAACAGTTACAGTTTATTTTATAAGAATTTTGGCAAAGTTTTCCCTTAAAATATACTAAAATCCCCCTGCCATAAAAATTCTTAACACACTTCTATTTCATCTATCCTACCATCCAATTCCATTTCAAACCCCAACACAATATTTTGCTCATCCTCCATGATAATTCAACTCATTTTAATCAAAGTTCAAATATAACCATACACAGTAATTTTATATATGCAAGTTATGAATATACATACATAACTTAATTCTAGTTAAGTGATTTAATATTCACTTTTACAATAACTTCTCAAATTATCCATCTAGTGTACATGCCAAAAATGCACTAAAAAGCCCCTTAGAAATTCCTCTTCTCGGTATCCTTCAAGAATGAACAAAACTGTTAGCTCGTCTTCTTCAGTTTCAAGAATATTGTCCCTAAACCTGCACATGGAAAACAACCACATGCTAAGCTAAAAGCTTAGGGTGACTGCCAAATTTACCTCTTTAGTTATACAATTTTAAAAATACTTTTATAACACTTCAAATTTTCATGTACAAAATCATAAAATATATATATAAATATAAAGGTTGTACATTCCAAAATTATAATGCCCATAAGCATAAACAATAAATATTAAAACTTCACATGTAATTTATACACATGATTTCCTAAAAAAATGTACTTAATTGTTTTTAAATTGTATGAGATTAAATGGTTAGTTTCAAGGTTGGTACCTTATTTCATATAAATTACTCCCTAAATAAAATCAATTGGGCACGAATATCAAATTTCAAGCATTCACACAAAATTGCATCCATACACATACCTATATATATGCACGTATATTCCTAGTTGTATTAGGTTATACCAAATTATGTAGTACATAATTAACCATAGTACAAATAAGCTATTTACTATGTTCCTTACAGTATTTTTATAAGAGTTTTTTCTACTTATTTATTTTCGATATTTGACCCCAGTAAAATTCAGTGAAATTGTATATCGAGCTGGATAAACGGGATTTAATACGAGATCGAGTTCTCAAAACCATACAGTCTTGTGACGCACGCTCTTCCCTCGAAGATTCTCTCTTTGAGTCATTGACACTTGATTTCACCCCCGAAACTAAGGGATCATTGAGTTCAAGTGATGAAACCTATGATCTTTAGCAATTCGTTTTCACTTTTAGGGTTAGAACCAGGCTCATGAGGCCAAAAATCCAGAGAGGGTTCAGGATTCCGCTCTTATTTTTACTCTTGATAAATGTGATATAACGACTTTCAAATTAATTGTGTTATCCCTTTTCTTACATGTGATATTAGAGCAAATATAGAAATTAAAGGCACACCCAATCACGTAGGAAAGTGGTAAATCATGGCATAGAATAAAGCAATAAAGACATCCATAAATTGACCAGTTCATTATGACCTTTCTAAGTGAGGACTTTATTCCCCGTATATGGATTATTGAAGAAGCATTTTATTGCGAGATCTTGAAGTTAGGAACTTGCCAGTCCAAGTTTTATTTAAGAAATGTTCCGTGTTATTTAATTATATATAAAATCATTTACATTATTAAAAGCTAAATTTTACTTGTGAATTTTCTAAGCAAAAATGTGGACATTGGTCCAACTTTATTAATGAAATATTTCAATTAATTACTATAAATATTTTTGGTGATATTTTTCATGTGCGGTCGAAAAAGTATATTTATAGTAAAGAAAAATGGTAGTGGACTTACCTGGAGCGCTTTCCCGGTCATATCCACAAAAAACTTTTATTTCACAGGAGCAATAATAATAACAATAAAAATAATAAAAAAATAATAATGATAATAAAAAGACGAAAAAAACATACATAAAACTAATTTGAGTTAAGAAATATAAAAAAAAATAAAAAGATAAGGATTCGGCATGCATATCAAAAAATGTACAACAGCGCATTTAACGACATACGGTTGGCTCTTCTATCTTAAAAGGCAAGAAAATATATTTTGGGCCGTACATTGTTTAACGCGTGGGCACGTATCAAACAACGTACCATTGTATCAACCTGATAATGGTGAGTTTTCCTTCCCTTTATAAAATAGAGTTCTCGTCAACAACAGATCCAAAAGGGAGCAAAAAGGAAAAGCTAAATACAAAGATGAGTCTTTAAACTAGGTTTTATTTTGATAAAAATGATTTTAAAAATGGCCAAACAAAGTTTAAAGAACATAACCTAATAATTTCTACCACACAATAATATATCCTTTTAAAGGGTTTCACAACCTAAATCTAGCAGAGATTAATATATAATAAAAACTAACAGATGAAAAGAATGACAAAATTTATTATAATCACAAAAATAACGAGAAAGTCTTTTATATTACCTTCAGTATACTTAATTGATTAAACTGTAGAATATCGGATTCGTGGACTCTTTATGGCATTGAACTAGTTAAGAAATAGCTGAAGAATTAAGAGCTAAATGCCAAAAATCTCTTTTTGCTTAAAAAGCTTTTAAAGCTTTTGGAAGTTTTGAAGATTTCTTTTGGAAAACAATGTTAACTATTACTTCTGAGTATTTCAAAAAGTGACCAACCAACCCTTTGAAAGAATTCGAAGAAAGCTTATAAAGGAGGGAGTCTATGGTTGTGCATTAGGTATGCACGGTTGTACACTCAAGTGATGCCTCCACTTGCCCACTTGCCTCATGAGGAAATTCACCAACTTTTAAGTGTACGGCCGTACCAAAGGAATGCATGGTTGTACACTTCAAAAGTGGGTTGACTTGCCTGAAAAAACAAGATTCTTTGTAGTGCACGACTGTACACTTCTTGTGCAAGGTCGTGCATTGCCAAAAATAGGCAAAACTTTACTTTTAGACTAAATGATGAGATTTCTTTGAGTGTATGGGTGTATAAGCCATAAATGCATAGTGCGCAAGGCTTATTAACTCTACGTAACTTAATTTAAGTCCCTGATTAAGGGTATTCTTCATTGTTTGCCCCTCTACGCCACTCGACTGCCTGGGTCAAGCTCGAAAATGTTTTAGAAAAGTTTTTCAGAAAATGATTTCAACACAATAAACGGTTCACTATCCTTGATTCATCGTCTTTAAATGAGTAGTTTTTCTTATTAGCTAACTTTGATAAAAGCCTCCTCAGAATCCAATGCTTATAAATCCATTCAATATTATTTTCTTTTTATGAACATTCATAATTTTTCCATTAACTATATATATATATATATATATATATATATATATATATATATATATACAACGCCAATCAATCACATCTACCGGAAGAGCTATCAGAGCCATTCAATTTGGTAATCATATCAAGACGCAGTGCTGCTAAACTTTCCTAATTGAAATGCCAATCTTATTCCATTATTTCAATTCTTATCTAGTTTTACTAAGGACAAATAGAATAAACTTTAAGTTCATGTATATAATCATTTCATGTTGTTCAAATTTAATTAACTAAACTTTAGTCTGGAATTCCCGCCCCCCTTTTTTAAACAGTCATGAGGTTATTATTTGTCCCTTCATTATTCTCTTTTCTTTAAGGATCTTACTAATTCGTTTCATCTTTAAAAAAAAATCCAAATAAGCGTTTCAGGCACATTTCTTGCTGCCTAACTAGCTAACATCGTTACTTAGAGCTAGTGCTTTAAAATCACTACGGTGATTTCAACGTAACAAATTTTTAGCTTATCTAATCAACTATGCAGTTAATTCGTACTTACTATACATTTATGCCCAAAGTCAATTCTAGCATACATATTTTTACTCTTCTATAATTAAATACTATTATAACAAATTTTCAAATTTATCCAAGCATGTTAATCAAACCTTTAAACAATTTAACTTGAAAATCAAAACTTTTAAGAATTTATCCAATGTATGCTAATTAAAGTAAATTCAAATCATAATTCTAAAATTAAAATTTATCACATATTAAATTTCATTTAGCATCCAATTAACTAGTTCTTAAACATGCCATTTCGTTTATTACATTCATAACTACTATTGTGCACCATAATTTACTCACGTCATAAAGTTCTCACATTTCTATATCATGGCCTTTATGTCAACTTTGCAATTCTCAAACCTTTAAATCATTCTTTGTAATTATTAATCCCATTTATAAGTTAGTTTAATCTTAAGACATAATTATCAATCAAGTAGCATCCCTGTTCTTTTAACTCATACGGTTCTACTCAATTTTACTTTCACATAACATATTCCTATTTTATTTTATTTTATCTCTTTTTTTTCAAATTAAAGAATAAGATCAGGCTTGATAGAAATATTCATTACTAAAAATCTGAATCATTTGTCTAACTATCAATAGACAATTCAATCTAATTAATAGCAAATAAATGCTTTATCAAATTTTAACATCTTTCTTTATACAAATATGCATCTTGTACTATCCATTCATAAAAAAAAAAAAAATAGCACATACATAATGTATTTCATCTTTTTCCTTAACATGCAATTAAATTTTATCCAATTAATAATTTAAATTACTTTCCTTTGAATTTAAAAGAAATCATGCTCATTTATTAATCACTCGGTAGGTTCGGCATTTCTCAACTTTATCCTTTAAACATTTACTTAATTCTTCTTAAGGTAACACTAATTCTATAAAATTTAATTAGGCTATTTGACTATGTAATAACACCTACAAACCTTTAATTTGGGCGGTTCTCAATTTTTGTTTTATCGGCATACTTAAAATATCCTAATTTTTCTAATAGATAATCTCAATAATTAAGATAAAGGTAAATTTAGTTAACAGATTGTGCTCAATATATTCGATTTTAGTTTCTGGAATTTATTTATTTATTTTATATCTTACTTTCATCACTACCCATCATATAGCAACATCAGGAACAATTTCTAACCCCGATGCATGCTAACAAACATACTAAACAAATAAAAAATACAAGGGACAGACACTTGATTCTAAAGAAAATTAAATAATGCTTAACAAAAATTCAGAATTTATTTAATAAAATTTTTAGAGATAATTTTGATAGTCACATACCCGTTAGAATTAGAATACTAAAATTTTCCTTATTTCGGTCCATTATGGTGCTCGTTGGAGCCTCGCCGAAGTTTCGCCAAATATGTCCTAATGTTGCTACCATGAATATCAAAGCCCCAGGGTCCCGTTGCCGATGATCACGCGCCAAACCACCCCGTGATTTGATCAAAAGTCTAGCTTGAACTATCGATTGTCTCTTTCTTCGATCTAGGCATTACCAGAAAGTGAAGAGAGGCGGGAGGCCTTGGGAGGATCATCTTAGTGCTGGAAGTTTGTCGGTGTTATTCGTGTAGCAAGCCGCAATTCTGACGGGTATGTGACTAATCACCGAAAAGTAGAGATAATGTACAAACCGCCAGAAGCGACATCGGTGATTGAGAACTAAGTGGCACGCATGATTTGTCGTTGTCTAAGGTGGCCGATGTGGCTGCTAATTGGTGGCTCTCCCTCCTTCGGCCTCCGTTCCCCTCTCTTGTCTCCCCTGCTTCTTACTTTTCATTTTTGTTTAACTACCATTTACTTTTATAATTAGTGGCCCTGATAATCCCATATAGAGAATTCTAGGATTTCTAAAGATATTATTTTTAGTATTATTACTTTTATTATTAATTGTTATTATTAGTTTTTTTTTATTTTTTTTATCATTTTTCTCTACTTGTTTTAATTTTTTATTTACTAATATGTATCTTAGTTAACATTGTAAATTCAAATGCCTTCAAAAATAATGCCCATTAACATTGTATTCTCAACAAATTTTTACACTGCAAACCTGTATTAAAAATACTATTCACCAATATACATGTTATTACCAGCTGGCTTAAGTTTTGGGGCATTATAGTTATGGATCGACAGGCTTTGAATATGACATATCTGCACCGAATATCATCCAAGGAACTAAAATGCTTTGTTCGCATGCGATCGCTGTATGTATGAATAGGAACATTAATATGTTTCAATTTGTTGACAACTGTTATAGCATATCTGAAGCATTTAAATTATATGAGGGTGAATTCCGACCTATGTTACATAAAGTATATTGGCCACAATATTATGACCCAAAAATTATACCTAATATGAAATTGGTTAGGAAAAAAGGTCGGTTGAGAACAACTCGTATTCGCAATGAGATGGGCATGCATGAATAGGGTCATGTAACACGTTGCAGCAAATTTGGGAATGTTGGACATAATAAAAAGACATGTAGAAATGGTGCTAGACCATCTAATCAATATTTTAGTGGTTGACATTTCAGAACCATATATTTATTAATATGTTGTGTTCTAATCACATTGAGCATTTTTGTCATATGGTTATGCTTTAATAAATTTATTATATCTAGTAATTTATTGTGATATCCGCCAAGTCCATTTGCACCTAGTCAGGTCGTACGACATAACTCCCTATATTGCCATGCCAAAACTGCTAATCTCCAACTATAATCACTGCCTTTAGCCAAATTCTCCAACAGTGGAAGAAACATCAAATGTATGTAATTATTAACATGGTTAGGATATAGTAGTTCATCAATACAACACAGGATCCATGCATGGGCAAAGCATTATATATGGTAATCCATAGCATCGACCGATAAGTGATTAAAATGTTGAGTCAACCATGTCATTTTTATTTTTAGACCTCTAATTGCTTCTTCTAGGGGAGCTAGCCCCAAAAGCCGACCACAAACCTCATAATAGCCATGGTTTAAATGTCCTGTAACAAGATGTCTTTCCACAGGCAACCCGGTGAGTACCTGTATATCTTCTCAAGTTATTGTAGCTTCATCAACAGGAAAGTTAAAGTATGTGTCTCTGACCTCCACCTCTCGACAAGAGCAGTCATCATGTTAATATTAACATTCATAGCACTAATTTGAGACAAACCATAGAAACCTAATAAATGCAGGTAAGGCTTTCATCAATGTTCCTATAGTGACTCTCAACGCTAGCTCTACATGCAAACAAAACATTGGGTTGAACCTGAAATAAATAAAAATTATCAAACAAATATATATAATATATATATTTTAAAATTATTTAACATTTAATGATTAAATGAAAATATAATTACAGATCCATTCCAAACCGTATCAATTCGGTGCTTGCCATTCAAAGTCAGAAGCTTATCAACGTAAGATCCCAGATTAATAAATTGTTGTCTTCTAAAAGGTTCCATTTTTTTATAATATATGTGTAAATACACCAGCATGTGTTTCGTATGCACGTAAAAGAAAGTTATTACTAATTAACTGTAAATTTAAAACAAATAAATTTTGCATAACTATAACATATTTATCACATAATATCATTTTAAAGCATACTACTATTATTTTTAAAATTTTATATTTTTATTATAAAATATTCTCTTTTTTATCAAAATTTTCTCTAATAATATAAAAATTTTCAAATATGACCAAAATATGCAATAGTCTAACACACTATACTAGTTCAATTAGTACATGTAAATACAACTTTTTAAATTGTATTATTATTTTCGCAAATAATAATATAATATAAACTAAATACATGTATTAATATTTACATTAATGAATTAAAAAATTAACCTAACACAAATTTTGTCCACAACTAAACGTAAATATCAATTAATAATATAAATTTACTTTAATATTGAATATATATTTCACAAATAATAATGAATTTATTTTATTTAACTTCAATAAAATTATAAATAATTAAAAAAATATTAATTATATTTTTTTATAAAATATATCCTTATTTCTATATGTCAACCTATTGAAAAATTTTGCATAACGCACAATAAAATTTTTTTAATATATAAAACCATTATTTTTAATATTGTAACAACTATTATACTAGCAGCAAAAATTATAAATTATTGCATATTAATACATGAACATTAAATGTTTTGTAATATATCAAAGGGATGACTTGCCTTTTTTTTCTTCACGATTCCAAAAAAATCAACAAAAAAATATGCAAATTACAAAAAAATATTAAAGTTAAATATTCAATAATTTAATTAAAAAAATTATTAAAACTCATAGTCACCTTCTTTAATTTTCGAGATCAAATCTTCATTATCTTTAGCTTACAAAATAAAAATTTGATTGTGTTCTACAAGAGGGACTAAAATGCAAGAGTGAAAGGTAGAAAGAATGCAGTGAAAGAGATAGAATGAGTGCAAATAAGGGAGTGTGTAAAAACCAAATCGCGGATTATAAGTGAAATTTTTTTTCCTATTACTGGTCAACCCGATTTGATGGTTCACTGTCGGATCACGTGCCATGTCAGCAGGCTGACAACGTAGATTGCGCTGTCTTCAGACGCATCACGTGAAGAGAACGAGTTGAAGGCGCCATATGGATAACGTAGCCTGTCACTGCGTCTTCAGATGAGTGGGGCCCACATCGTAGACATGAATCCCAAGCCTATAACGCTACATTTTCGTATAAAAATCCCATCCCTTCTAAATATTTTATGACAAACACTACATTTTTAATTTTTTTTAAATATTATTTTAAAAAAATGTCCTCTAAAATATAGTTTTATAAAATTAGAACTATATTTATTACTATTTTGATAATTATGAAGTGTATGGATAACTATCAAACTCATCCCTTTCCATATTTTAGTAGAATTTTACTATTTCTATGTTGTACCTATAAATACCTCATTATAATTATTCAGTATCTACAACAAATAAGAGAAAAATTTCTATTCATACTATATCTGTCTTTACTTTAATTAGTTTTAAAACATGTTATCAGCACGATAGCCTCTATTGATTAATGAAAGTTAGTGGTTTATGATAATTCGGCTTGAAGGAATCAATAATTTTAATTTTATAAGATTTAACAGTAAATTATTTTAAAATTATTTTTATTTTATTAATATGCCACACATGTTAGCATTAACATAATTACTAAGGTGATAAAAGATAATAACTTTGTATTGATGATAATATATATGCTCGCCGTACAAAAGCTGATTGGCATAATTGAAGATTATCGTTTATGACTTATGATATAATATTTTGACTTGTTTATAGCATAATAATATTATAGAATTTGGCACCTTTTTTGTGGAATTAGACTGATAAATTATCGCCTTGAAATTTTTTTTATTGGTCAAAGTTAATAATTCTCCTTAGATGCTTTTTATACCTTTGCATGTTTTATGTACCATTCGATTCTATTGATTTGATATGATATGATAAACCATATTAGATTAGATTATTTGTTACATTGATTTTTGCACAAATTTGTTTTATTTCTATTTTGTTTTGGCTACCATGAATCTAAAACCACATCCATAGCAATGTATTTTTTTATGGCATGTGTCTCTATGTATATATATAGGCATTGTGTTAGGTGAAGGTGTTGGGTTATGCAAGTGGTTGAGAGCTACAAATACACCTAGCTATTATTAGTGATGATTGATATATAGTATTATTTATAGTTATAATTATTTCTATTTTTTTAATGCTCTGATGATAACTATCGCTGACATATGTCGGCAATTCCTAACTTTTATGTTTTATGTGTCATTTTCCCCTTAGAAATTAAATTATATAAAAGTTTTTTTTTTGTTTTGTTTTCACCGTTTGCTTTTTAATTGCACAGTTTGATGTTCTTAATTGAAAACAAGTATTATAAATGGTTGGCCATAATTATGCCTATATCAAATCTATGACATTTGCATAAAGTCGTGTATATTTAAATTAATTATGTGTGACTTAATTTTATTTATTAATTTTTTTATTTATAGTCTAATTTAAAATTTTTCTTTTCAAGTGTAGTGCATTTACAATGTCAAATAATAGTGATCCTCCCTAAAGCTCGATATGATTAGATACACTTACGTTTACAAGATTTTAAAACTGTAAATGAGTATAATTCAACCCTATTTAAAATTAGCTCTTAATTGAAATTATATAGAGAGAAAGTTACTAATGGGGATATGTTAGAAAAAATATATTCAACTTTTTATGCCTCAAATGTGCTCCTGCAGCAGCAATATTGAGAGCGTAGGTTTAAAAAATATTCTGAATTAATTTTTGTTTACTTGTGGCTGAGCAAAATAATGAGCTTTTATTGAATTATAATGAAAAACATCAATCTCGGCCCAACTAGTTCATCTCCATTTCCTGAAGTGAATGCAATATTTTCTCAAGGTCGTGTAGAAGAGGCCATGTCGAAAAAAATTTCCACTGGTTTCAATCATCCACCACGTTCTGACAACAAATGTGCGAAAAACAAATGGGTCAAAAGTGAGAAAATTCTAAAAAGAAGACACAAAATCATGACAATATTTGCTATAGATTTGGAATAAAAGGGCATTGTTCTAGCATATATCGCACTCCAAAACATCTTGTTGATCTATACAAGGCATAATTAAAAGCTAAAGGAAAAGATGCTGAAGTGAATTTGTCTGAACCTATAGATGCTGCTGATGATAATAAACCTTTAGATGTTAATTTTGATGTCTTAATTTTTTTTGAGGATGACAAAATTGACCACTTGATTGGAGATGGAAATATCCATTAACAATTAGATTAATTTTTGGAACAATTTCATGTTTATTAGGTTTATTATTTTCAAACTCATGTTTTTGAATTTTACTAGTAATAAGAGTTCAAAGTTTATTTTGTTATACATGTTCCTTGTTTATCATTCTTAAAAAATATTTTTTTTGTGTGTTAATAGATAATACAAAATAAACTTGATGTCATGGACGCAGACTATGTTTAGTGGACAGTGGTACAACTCACACAATTCTTTGTGATAAGAAATATTTTATGCAATTAACATTAGCTGAAATTAATATTAATACAATTTCTGGTTCTACAAATGTAATTAAAGGCTCTAAAGAGTCCAAATTATGCTTCTAAATGGAACAAAATTATATATTGATGATGCGTTGTATTCAAGTAGATCCTGAAAAAATCTACTAAGCTTCAAAGATATACGTCATAATAGATATCATATTGAAACTACAAGCGATGAAATATTGAATCTATATAATATACATCCATAAAATTGAACCAGAAGTTAATATTATAGAAACTTTCAAGTTTGTCAACGGGATTGTATTTTACAAAAATAAAAATGGTTGAATCAAACTATATGCAGTGGAAGTGCTCAGACCCTAAAACATTTATACTTTGGCATGATCGCCTTGGTCATCCAGTTCAACCATGATGCGACGTATTATAGAGAATACAAATGGACATGGACTAAAAAGATTAAAAGATACTTTTATCAAATGATTACTTTTGTAGTTTTTGTGTTCAAGGTCAATTGATTGTGAGACCCTTACTATCTAAATTACCTTGGAGTCTCTTATTTTTTTAGAAAGGATACAAGGAGATATTTGTGGCCCAATTCTATCCATCTAGTGCACCATTTCGATATTTTATGATTTTGATTGATATTTCAACTAGATAGTCACATGTGTGTTTATTATCTTCTCGTAATGTTGCTTTTGCTAAATTTTTAGCTCAAATTATAAAGCTTAGGTCAAGTTTCTCTTATCATCCCATTAAATCAGTTCATTTAGATAATGCAAGTGAATTTACTTCAAAAGCATTTTATGATTTTTATATGTCAATAGGAATGATGTTCAGCATTCTATTGCATATGTTCACACTCAAAATGGTTTAGCTGGAATCTTTCATTAAACGTTTACAATTAATTGCTAGACCTATGCTTATGAAATCAAAACTTCTTGCATCTACTTGGGGATATGTTATAACTCATGCTGTATCTTTAGTTCGTATTTGATCATTTGCATGCACAAGTTTTCACCTTTACAACTTGTTTTTTTTATCAACAACCTAACATATCTCATCTTAGAACTTTTAGTTGTACCGTATATATTTCTATTGCTCCCCCTCAACGACATTTAGGTATCTATGTAGGTTTTGATTCCCCTTCTAATATTAGATATCTTGAACCTTAATTGGTGACCTTTTTCGAGCAAGATTCTTAGATTGTCAATTTGATGAATGATTTTTTCACCATTAGGGAAAGATAAACAAAAGGGCCAAAAGTCTCAAGAAATCAGTTGGAACATGCCAACTTTGTCCAAATTTGATACACGCACAAATCAATGTGAACTTAAAGTATAAAGAATAATTCATTGCAGAATGCTGCAAATCAGTTGATCGATATCTTTATAAACACCCAAAATGTCACCAAATCATACATTCCAACTGCAAATGCCCCTGTATAATTAAATATTCCTGTAGGACATCTTGGAGTATAACAGCAAATGAGTCTAGTTCACACCAGAAACGTGGTAGACCTATTGATACAAAAGATATTTTTCCTCGAAAGAAGAGAAAAATAAAAAATTATTCAATCGATCCTCCTAAAGGGAGGCCAGAAATAACTCAAATAAACACCTAGAAGTGGTTCCAGTACCGACAAATTATGAGATCTCACTAAAAACTGGAAATATGTTAGAAAGAGATGAAATTGTGATTGATAATGTATTTGCATATGCAATTGCATCTAAAATAGCAAATAATGATGAGCCCTAAGCCTAAAACTGTAGAAGAATGTCGATAAAGAATTGATTCGCCAAAATGAAAAGAGGCAATTCAGGTTGAGCTAGATTTTTTAGCTAAATGCAAAGTATTTGGACCAATAGTCCTGACACCAAAAGATGTCAAACCAGTTAGATATAAATGAGTTCTTTGTACGTAAGAAAAATAAACTGAATGAAGTTGTAAGACACAAGACTAGACTTATGGCTTAAGGTTTCTCACAAAGACCGGGCATAGATTATGAAGAAACGTACTCTCCAGTTATGAATGCAATTACATTTAGATTTTTTATTAGTTTAGCAATCTCTGAAGGACTTGGCATACATCCAATGGATGTAGTTACAGCTTACTTATATGGGTTATTAGATAATTATATTATATGAAAATCTCTAAAGCATTCAAGATGCCTAAAGCATATAATCCAAAGTCTTGACAAATATATTTTATTAAACTTCAAAGATCTTTGTATGGCTTAAAGCAATCTAGACGCATGTTGGTACAATCATCGAAGTGAATACTAGTGAAGAATGGATATGAAAACAATTCTATTTTCCTATGTGTTTTCATTAAAAAAAATAAATTCTGGATTTGCTATAGTTGCAGTTTATGTTGATGATTTAAATATAGTAGGAACTCCTAAAGAAATCTCTGATACTGCAAATTATTTAAAAAAAGGAATTTAAAATGAAAGATCTTGGAATGACAAAATTTTGTCTTGGATTTCAAGTTGAATATCTATCGAATGGGATTCTTTTACATCAATCATCTTATTTAGAGAAAATTTTGAAATAATTTTATATGGATAAATCTTATCCATTGAGTACTCCAATGATTGTTTGTACTCTAGATGTGAAAAATGATCCTTTTCGCCCATGAGAAGATGAAGAAATCCTTGGTCTTAAAGTACCATATCTCAGTGTAATAGGAGCACTTTTATATCTTGCAAATAATACTAGACCAGATATAGCTTTTGCAGTTAATCTGTTAGCAAGATTTAGCTTTGGTCCTACTTGAAGGCATTGGAATGGGGTGAAACATATCCTACGTTATCTTCGCGGCACTTCTGACATGGATTTATTTTTTTTCAAAGGAATCAAAGTCAGAAATAATAGGATATGCTGATGCTGGGTATCTCTCTGATTCTCATAAAACTCAATCACAAACCGGTTATGTCTTCACATGTGGTGACATTGCTATTTCATAGAGATCTATAAAACAGACTATCACTGCTACTTCATCAGACCATTCAAAAAATTTAGCTATTCACAAAACAAGCCATGAATGCGTATAGTTAAGGACCATGATTCAGCATATTAAAGGAGCATGTGGATTAATGATGGCGAACAAACCAACAATATCATACAAGGATAATGCAGCTTGTATTACACAAATCAAATGTGGTTACATAAAAGGTGATAGAACCAAATATATTTCACCAAAATTTTTCTATGCTCATAAACTCATAAAAAATGGTCAAATTGATGTCTGTAAAATTCGCTCAAGTAAAAACCAATCAGATATTTTCACCAAAACTTTACCGACTTCGATTTTTAAAAGGCATGTGCGCAATATCGAAATGCATAAGTTTAAGGAAATGTTATAATTATTGTATTTTTAAGGGGCAATGAATTGCCTATGAATACTGTACTTGTTTTTTTTCGCTAAATTTTTATTTCACTAAATTTTTTTTAGCAAAATTTTAACGAGATATATTCATAATGCATAGTCATCCAAGGGACATTATTGTGATAATTATAAAGCGTATAGATGACTATCAAACTCATTTATCTCCATTTTTTAGTAAAATTCTACTACTTGTATATTGTACCTATAAATATTTCATTATAGTTATTTAGTATTTATAACAAATAAGAGAAAATTTTATATTCATATTATATCTGTATTTACTTTAATTTGTTTTAAAATAATTACATATATTTTAATTTTACCATTTTATTAGTTGCCCGACCCGAATATGTGAAGGCCCGTTCCGTTAGGGGAAAAGGAAAATGGGAAAAAGATAAACCAGAAGCAATTCCTCCCAAAATTTTAGCCCCTCATTTTTGGAGCTGTCTTATCTACTGTTCTTTGTCTTTCTGCTAAATCTTTACATTTTTATAGATAATATATTTTATTCTTTTTGCAATCCATGGTCTCCCTCTCCTCATCTTTCACCGCCTGCGCCTGAACCCATCAGGTACACCCATTACCACCTTATCATTTCTTTTTCTTCTTTTCTTCTTCTATTTCTCATGGAATTTTTCAATTTTTAGAAGCTGCAATTTACTTTTTGTCATTCAACTCTAACATCTTAGGTGTTTAATTGAATTGGGTAATTCTTGGATTCTTAAATGGCTTGACTTTAGTAGTGTTATTGGGTTTTTGAGCCAGTTTCCTTATGTTTGCTTTTACTTCTAGTCATTCTCAATTTGGACTTGTGTTGAGAAAGCTCAAGTTTTTGCTTGGATTTGTTTCTTGATGTCGTACGGAATTTATAGTTCTTGCTTGGTTCCTGGCTTGATCTTTCTAAATTGTAATAACACATAAATCTTGATCTTTTCCAAGATTTATAAACCTGGCCTCCTTTTTTAAGATAATTCACTAAAATGTCAACGTTGATTAAGTGCAAGACTTATGGTTCACTGAGGTTTGAGCTTTTTCTTTGTCCCTTTTGTTTTTTCAAAAATTATTAATATACCATAGCAGGGGAACTTATTTTTCTACTATTTGAGTTAATGAGATTAAATGGTTTCGTTTTGCTCTATTGTACTGTTATATGATCTTTGCTTGTCAGTTTGTGGTTCTCTTTTGCATGTTTGAACTGTGTTGCTGGACCCATTAGTGGTGTCAGAAATCTGCATCTACTACTATATTATTCTTCATGGCCTTTTAATGCACTCCATTACTTTTTGGTACTTGGTTGATGTTCCCTGGAAATATATGAAACTGGATATCAAGCTGTAAGTTTTTATTAGAACTCCTAAACTTGGATTCAAATCTTTCAGGCTGATAAGCACGTTTTGTTGACCATATGGGAGAATTCAGAGAGAACACTTTGTCCAGAACCTCCAACAAGAATCAAGCAAGAACAACCATTTTCAAAAAAGGATGGATAGCATCACAAATCAAGGTACATGTTACTAGTGAATTATGTACAACTCTTCCATCATCTATTTGTGTGATTTCCTTTTGCTTTTTTTACTTGCATCTAGAAACCAAGTTTTTTGTGAAGTTGCTGTGACCATGTTTAGGTTTTGAGGAATCCTCAACATTGATCAGAGTCTGTAACCTTGGTCCTTCAATGGCATACAATTAGCAAGGTCACTAACATTGACTGTAGTTATAATATTGAATAACTTGCATTAAGCTGCATGAGAATTTCTTGTAATACAGATACTCTTCTTTCTCATCATATACATGGCTATCTACTTTTGGCCTTCTGTTTTGTATGTTTATTGCATTTTTTTTTTTTTTGTTCTTTTTCTACTTATGAGATGATTTGCTTTTAATTGCTGTGAATGCCATGGTCTTGGTTTTATGCGATCATCACATCTTAAGTCGGGAGTTGTAAGAAGTGATGGAAATATATTTTCTCATTGCAGTGACATGGTGACTGATAAATAACTATAAATGTGCTCATTACCCATGCCATAGATGACAAGATGAGATTTGGAGAGATACCGAAAAGCTTTTGCTGGTACATAGAAAAATAAAGGCATAGCAAATTAGTTTTATTAAGGATCTATGAAGCAAAAAACCAATTTTTGTTATCAAATAATTTTTTTTAAGTGTGCAATTGCTTGGTTTTTTTTGAATAAACTGAAACTTTTCATCATATATTAATTGATCAAGTTACTGTGAAAATGAGTCAATTACAGTTATTTAGACAGCTTTATAGATGTTAAATAGTTAGGATTTTCATGTGTGATCTGGCAGTAAGAACTTTGGATCACCATCGGCCATATATATATATATATATATATTTTTTTTTTTTTTGCCTCACTGATCAATAGTTTTTGAATTGTTAATTAGAATTTAGATATGGCTTCTACTGGTTGAACTTATATTTTAGCTTATTACTTTCTTAGGAGAACAATCCAGAGTATGGGAGTCAATTTGCTCCAACTTCAAAGTTGGAGTCTGAAAATGCAGGCAGCTGCAAGTATTGTATGACCAAAGATGGTTGCAAAACTGTGCGGTCGAGGACAAAACTAATGAATATTCTGATAGAAAAAGGAAAACCCCAAGAAGTAGAATCCATTTTTCATAGTTTAATTGGGGGAAGGCATAAACCATCTCTAATAACGTACACAACTCTCTTGGCTGCCTTGACCATGCAGAAGAATTTCAACTGCATACGAACAATCATCTCACAGGTGGAAGAAAATGGCATGAAGCCCGACTCGATATTCTTCAATGCTGTTATAAATGCTTTCTCCGAATCTGGAAACATTGAGGAAGCTATGGAAACTTTTTGGAAGATGAAGGAGAATGGAATGAATCCTACCACTAGCACTTATAACACTCTAATAAAAGGGTATGGCATTGCTGGTAAACCTGAAGAATCTGTGAAACTGCTAGACCTTATGTCCCAAGTGGGAGACGTAAAACCTAATCTCAGGACTTATAATGTTCTTGTGAGAGCGTGGTGTAACAAAAAGAACATTGCAGAGGCATGGAATGTTGTGCATAAGATGATAGCTAATGGGATGCAACCTGATGTAGTTACTTACAACACCATGGCAACAGCTTATGTTCAGAAAGGAGAGACAAACCTGGCAGAAGAGATTATCTCAGAAATGCAAAAGAACTGCGTGCAGCCTAATGAACGAACTTGTGGCATAATCATAAGCGGATACTGTAAAGAAGGAAGCATTAAAGAGGCATTAAGGTTTGTATATAGGATGAAGGAACTTGGGGTGCATCCCAATCTTGTTGTTCTTAACTCGTTAATTAAAGGCTTTGTAGACATGATGGACAGAGATGGTGTTGATGAGGTGAGTTCTGGCATTAATGTTCTGTTGATATATTGTTCTTCTTGCAATGATTTTTTCACAATATATGCAAAGACATTGATTGGTGACGGAACCACTATGAATGTTTTATAATTATAATTTGAGGTCTTGAAGTTAAACCAGCATGAAGGTCAGAGCATATGATTGCAACTGTTTTTGGGTCCGAGAATTGTTTGACCTTTGAACAGAGAATATTTTATTCTTTATTTGAAACAAATGTTGCATTGTTAATATACCATATTCATTATATAGGTTCTCAAGCTGATGGGAGAATCCAATGTCAAACCAGATGTTATAACATTTAGTACCATCATGAATGCATGGAGCCAAGCAGGATTTATGGACAAGTGCCGGGAAATCTTTGATGACATGGTGAAAGCTGGAATAGAACCTGATGCACATGCATATAGCATCCTCGCTAAAGGTTATGTGCGTGCACAAGAACCTGAGAAAGCTGAAGAACTCTTGACAAGCATGATTAAATCAGGACTCCACCCAAATGTTGTGATTTGTACAACTGTTATTAGTGGATGGTGCAGTGCTGGCAGAATGGATTGTGCAATTAGAGTTTTCAACAAGATGTGCGAATTTGGAATTTCTCCAAATTTGAAGACTTTTGAGACATTAATTTGGGGATTTAGTGAAGCAAGGCAACCATGGAGAGCAGAAGATATTCTTCAGATTATGGCAGAGTTTAAAGTTGAGCCTGATAGATCCACTGTGCTGCTGGTTGCTGACTCTTGGTGTGCCATTGGATTGACAACAGAAGCAAACAGAATCATTTGTTCCATGAACAGAAAGGAAATGACTCCTAAAAAAGAAACAGTTGCAGAAGAAATACCAGTTGAAAGGCTGGAGAAAGTCTATCATAAGCAAAGTGCTAGTTTCCCATATTCCAATCTCTTACAGATACCGAGCACAGTTAGGAGTGATCAGAAAGGATCTACTGCAGCCCCTAAAAAAGGTAGGATGTTGCTGAGAGATTCAGACTTTTCAATGGATTACTCATGGCTTGCTACAAAGTCCATGAGTCTCTCTCATAATTGTAAATACGGGGCAAGGTTACCCATTATTTGCCATAAGCAGTCTCAAGGGCAGCATGGCATCTACGGTCAGCTTGCACTATCATGTACAGCAGTGTTCTTGAACTGAAATGAACAGACATTATGCTTCCCCCCCCTCTTCATGTATCTATATTCACATTGTTCACCCAAAAGAAAATTTGTCATCAAATCTTCTGTAGATAATAGAAAGTTATTCATATTAGCAAATATTTTTCTTTCTGGTCTGATGATAATGGGACTCATTGTGGGCACTTTTTAGTATTTGCTTGTGACCATTGGTTATTCCGAGAAAAGGAATATTGAAAAAGTGGCTGCTGGCATTTTCTGGAATCGAAGATAGAAATAATAAATACTCTCCCTTCCTGTTTGCATTTGTATTGAGCTCATAATTGTATTAGACTCTGATACATCACTAGCAAACGCATTTATAACAATACATCGATCTCAAACAACTATAGATCATCTGAAGAAGGAATTATGTAAACTTGTATGATACAGCCCACAGGAAGCTGCTTATAGAATTTTGCCAGATTTCCCATTCAAAGTTGATTCATTGTCTGGAGGAGAAGGGATTCTGCTAACAAGCCATACCAGAACCACACCAACAAGAGCACAAGATAGATGTGCAATATGATTCACACTCTGCATAGCATAGCCTCCACGAAAAGTGCCTGACAAAGCTGCTGAAGCTTGAGCTGCCTCCATTACCTGTGGAACCAAAGTGAAAACTGAGAAAAGTTTTACATTGTACAGGGGGTGAGAAGTTGCACATGACCCAGGTTGTTCTTTCTAATAAGATATTTTAGACAAAACTACAAATAAGTTGAGCATATGAATGAATATAATTTCAGTTGGGATGGAAGTCAATGGTAATACGACATTTTCACCATTTTCAGGAATTAAATCTGGGTTCAAAGATTCAACTTCAAGATTCATCAAAGGTGCAGCCATAAATACTTGTGAAAAGTAAAATTTATGTTACTGCCCTTCATTTCCATCCTTTGTTAGAAGAACAACTTTCAGAATATACCTTCTCATCCATGGAAATTTATATAGAAATTTTGATTACTAAGACAGTCAAAAGTGCTCACTTTTTCTATAACAAATTGACCCAATATAAGCACTTCAATGATCTTTCTCCAGTCCCAAGTCATCTATAATAAAGAAAAAGAGGTTAAACAATTTTGGATATTAATTTCACAGAAAGATCTTTAGATTTCAAGTATTGAGTTCAGATACCTTTACAAGGACGCTAATTGCAAACAATCCAAAAACAGCACCCGAAGCTCCTACAGAAACCGCATTTCTTGGTAAAACTAACCATGAAACAAGGTTGGCTCCAACACCTGTAACAACGTAGGAGGCCACAATGCAAAATTTCCTTCCTCTTCTTCAACCAGTTTCCCTGTTGGTGAAGAATGGCTCAGTTAATCCTCAGTTATCCGATTCAAAGAGCAGCCTTGTTTATAAAGATACTCTAATTGAAAAGAATAATAACTCTCACCAAATATGTACAAGAAGAAAAGGTTGCTTGAAAGATGTTCCCTGAAGAAAATACAAGCAAAGATCAGGAAAGTGATGTGACTGCATTCATAACATAAGAATTATTTGAAGTTTCACAAGCATGATTGCTCAATGCTCACCAGCTAGCATGGCAGAATGTTGCTGTGACAAACTGATACCAAGCAGGCCAATTGTGATACAAGTACAAAGATTTGATGCCACGGAGCTTTGCAAATTATAAAACACAACGTCAAATATCAGCTTTCTTTACCATGCCAATCACCCTCCATTGTACAAATAAAAAATAAATTAAAAAAAATTATCTGCAAAAATATTCAAGAACAAGAAAGCAGGATATTAAATCACCTGAAAAAAGTGATCAGCAACATATATTCCGAGATTGAGAAGTATAATCCAGAAGACACCATTTGCACGTTTCTGGGGCTTCCTGCTATCTTCTGGGCTATCAAGTTCCAGCTGCCGGATCATATCTGGTTTACACATAACACAAACCATCACTTTTCTTTGTCAAATCCAATAAGGGGAAAAAGTTTTCATCTTTAATATATGGTCTGGTTCCATTATATTTTAATTTGTATACTTAGAGTGAACTGGTCTTACATTACAAGCTTCACCATATCAAACACGCAATTTCAGTAACACTTCTCATTCTTTCTTTTCTATTATAACATCAAATTAGAATTAAGAAAAGTTATTGCCTTTGCGAAGCTTAAACCCTGCACTGCGGCGAATTCTCACGCCAAGTGTTTGTGAAAATTCCTAATCGAAAAAAAAATATAGAAATTCGCTGTTTCACAAATTAAATGAAAGGAAGAGAGAAAACTTAAGATAACAAAGTATGACTGTAAGAGAAGAGAGAAAATTCACCTGAACCACCCATCTTACACAGAAAAGGAGATGGAATAGTAGGAAGAGAAGAAAGAAAAGAGGCAGAATTCAGAGAGGAGTTGAGCTTTGGATAAGCGAAGACAGGAGGAGGAACAGAGAGAGACCTTGAGCAGGGGTTAGTAGAAGAAGCCATGGGCATGCAAATGACTGAAAAACAAGGTTTCTGCAGTTGAAGCTGCCCCATTGTTTCTTCTATCTTTTTTGGAGGGAACACAACCAAATCCAAGAAAAAGGAAACAAGCGCTTGTTTCTTTTTGGGCGGCTGAAATTGGGCTTGGAGTCTCAAATTGATTGTATGGGCTTCCACAATCCGGTCCGTGTGCACCTATACGGTTGGATCACACGGGTCGATTTAACCGGACAAGTTAAAAATGCACGCACTGTATCTCATTCCGAACCAATGAAACTTTTTCTTTTCTTTTCTTTTTTTTAATTTGAATTTTTAATAATAACAAATGGGAAATAACATATTAGGAAACTATAGGCAGGAAATAAGAGTATGAAGCATTTTTTTAACAAGATAAATTATAAATTTTTAATGGAACAATAAATTTGTCTGGGTTCTTTTTTTTTTTTTTTAACAATTGCGCATATATATATATATATAAATTTTTAATGGAAAAATAAATGTTTTGGCTTCTTTTTTTTAACAAGTACGCACGCAGACACACACACATATATATGCAAATGTCCTTAAAAATGTTTTATGGCCTTAATTTGGAATACACATTAAGCATTACTATTTTGGCAAGGAAGAAGAGGAAAAAAAAAAAGAGTATAGATTTGAGTCTGAAAATGATTTATTAGAGAAAAAGACAAATTAACAATACAAATTAATTCAATTTGATATAAGAAATGAGAGATAAAAAAAAAATGAATATAGGATATTATATCACTTCATCCGTCGCACTTAAGTAATCAATCTAATCTTATTAAGAAAAAAATTAAAAATTTTGATTTTATAAAAATCTATTAGCAATTTTCTAAATTACACTTTTCTGATTTTAAGTATTTCATTTAATTTTTATTTTATATAATTAAAATTAATTTATCATATAATAAATATTGGCATTTCTAAAAAGACATTTGTGCTCTATTTAGATGCAAGTAAATTAGGAAAGAAATTGAGTTACTTTTATTAAATATATGAAAGTAAAGTAAATACATGGACTTCCAAATAGAACAAGAGAAAATAAATTTTATTTTATAATGAAAGAAAATAAATATATTTATTTTTACTCACATATACCTTTACTACACGTTTTTTCTGTAATAAACCGAAATAAATATATAAATTCACGATAAAAAAAAAATAAAATTATGTTACTAAAGTCATAAATTATCAAACCATTTTGTGGCAACGATCTCTCCACCCTCAATTATCAAACCACAACTTTCAAAAGTTCAATACAAACTTTACTTGCTGTTAAAAGTCATAAAAAAACTAACTACCGCATGACTTTAAAATATATAAATGTAATAAATATGAGGTTTAAAAAAAAAGTTCAATTAGATATAATCATCAAATTAAATAAGTGATAACTGAATAGGACACCTGTATTCGAAGTAAAATATTAAAAAAAAAATTAAATATCAAATCTTTTCTTCTATTGTTCTTTTCTTTACATTTGTTCAAAGTCAGTTTTTTTCGTAAATTAATTAACGTTCTAAGATTTTGAAATTATGGAATAATTTCTTCACTAGAAATATTAATTATTTCTAAAATTTTGTGATTAAATTTTTATTTGCTTAGAAAAGCAGCTTTTGAAAAAAGAATTGATTAATTTTTAGTATATATGTAATGACTTTGTCTATTTGAGCTGCAAGATGTTTGTCACAAAAAAAAAAAAATGCTAAGAGATTATATATATATATATATATATATAGTGATGATTAATGCTCTCCTTCGCAACTCACTGCTAGTAAAGATGTGAATGCTCTGCACTTTGAAAGTTTTATGTTTCAATTTGCCCCCCCCCCCCCAAAAAAAAAAAAAAAAAACTAAATTGCCTCGAGCTTCCATCATTATTCTAACCCTATATTTCGTTAATTTATATTTAATTACCATTCATCAATTTCTTTTAATCATTAAGCTAGATATTATAATCAAATTAATAACCAAGCTCCATATTATAATCACTAAGCTTCAATAAAGAGTCTCTTTATTCCTTTTTTTTTTCAATCCGCTTATCAAAAGAAATAAAAAATAAAAAATAATCTTAACTGAAACTCATTTTATATAATGTATATTTTTCTTTTCTCGAAATTTAGTTGAGGTTGGAACTCCAAATTCACAGCATTACAGTGAATGATTTGGTATTATAATATTAATTGCAATTTCTATAAAAAAAATAATCATAAATTGGATAATAGGCATATAATTAAAACATTATATAATTTTGTAGGTTGTGGTCATGGGATCACATGGGAGTTTCTTTTTCTCTTTATAGGATGGGATTTGCAAGTGGAACTTTTTTTACGAAAAATAAAATTAGGAAACGAATGATTAACTGCAAAGTAATTAATTTCTTAATCTCTTAGGATTAAAAAGTAATAATAAACAAACATCTCTATGCATTCTTCACGTTCACATTATTTGTCACAGCAAATCCACTTGTAGATGGCAATATATAATAATAACTCTTCCTTAATTTCTTTTTAATCATTACAGTTTTGAGCATTCTCTAATGAAATTTTGGTTTTATCATTAATTACATTTTTTTGGGCAAATTCCCTATTTAGATTTTGTTTTTTTAAAGCGATGTGTAATATCTAATTACAATTTTAAATATTAATAGAAAAAATCGAATTTAAAACTTTTTGCGCTTTTAATGAGGTGCTGGTCATCGTTTTAACACTTAAAATTTAATTTATATATGCATAGGCATGTGGTTGTAATGAGTGCGACAGTTTTTTCTTTTAAATAATAATAATAATTAGCATTTGTATGAGATGAGGATTAGTCATATGATAGAAATAATTAAAATTTGATTACTGTCTTTTATCCCAACTAATGTGACTTAAATTATAGTAAACATTATAAGAATGGATACTTGTATTATTGTAGCATTAGTTTTCTTGATCACTTAATTAACAATAATGAAATTGAGGTGGATCCCAGTAGCTGCGTTGATTAGTGGACATTAACGCAACAATGATGATTTAATTAGCTTGAAAAATACATGTGTTCTTATAAAAAGAAGTTATATTGGTAGATTGGATCTATCTTACAAGTAACTACCTAACACGTGTTTATTCAAAAACTGAGATTCTAATTTGGAGATTCTAGAGTCAAATATGTATACATAAATGAGCAAAAAATATGAGTCAATTTCTTCTATGATTACTGAATTTATGTCTAATCATTTAAAAGTAACTGACTTATTTTTCTTGACTTAAATATCACAGGACTTATCATATTTTTACAGAAAAGCTATCTTAACCGATTTTCGAAAATAATTTTTGCCGGAATGTTGATATGGCATGTCATGCCATATGTCTGAACACACTTGGCATGATACGTCAGCAATCATGTCATCGAAAAAGGCTACATTACAGGTCATATCAGCACGTCACGTCATATTCTGGACACACATGACCTTTTTGAGTGATGTGGCCGCTGACGTGTCGTGCCACGTATTTTCAGACATATGACATGACGTGCCACATCAGCATTACGGCAAGAGTAATCACCGAAAATCGGTCAAAATAACCTTTCTGTAAAAATGTGATAAGTTCAGTGACATTTAAGTCATTAAAAATAAATCATTTATTTTTGGGCGATTAAATATAAATTCAGTGATCATAAATAAAATTGACCCCCGAAAATATTGACGACTTCCATCAATTTATACCTAAGTGTCTACATTAATTAAAAAATTAATTAAAAAAATGAAAATTACTTGTAATTAAGTGTCCATTTGCTTAAAATAAAATATATTTAGATATTTAATTCCTATGATTAAGTAAAAATAGAGTAAATATTAAATTGTTTTTATTTTTAGAAGGACTGTAATGAAGCTGTTTTTAAGCCAATGACAGTTGCTTCATAATGACTCAGCAACCCATCCCATAAAATGCTTCAAGAAAGTAAAAATAGAAAAACAAAATATACTAACTCTAAAAATTTATCCTTAAAAGTTGTTTTAATTGTCTAAATCAACCATAAAAATCATAAATGAAAATCCAGCTTACGTATAGGCATAGGCATTATCAAACTGTCATGGCATGATAAATTGATTGAGATGATATAATGTCATAAATGAAAATCCAGCTTACGTATAGGCATAAGCATTATCAAACTGTCATGGCATGATAAATTGATTGAGATGATATGATGTCTATATTTTAAGTGAGTAGATTACATATTTATCTATCTTGTGCATAGTCATGCCGATATGGAGTGTTAGTTTTGATTTCCTGTGGTTTTTTTAGTTAATTTTGGACAAAATGAATTTTTTGATGATAATTTTCTAGAGTTGAGATATTTTTATATTATAAAATTTTGTTGTTATTATGGATTTATTTATGGGTAAAATTAAACCTTTCAAGTAATCAAAGAGTCAATTTCACACATGATCACTGAATTTACGTCTAATCGTCCAAAATTAACCGACTTATTTTTCGTGACTTAAATGTCATTGAACTTATTATATTTTTACAGAAAAGTCATCTTAATCGATTTTTGGCAATAATCCTTTTCGAAATGTTGATGTGGCATGTCACGTCATATGTCTGAACACATGTGGTATGACACGTTAGCAGCTACGTCAACGAAAGAAGCCATATCACACAATACGTAAGCATGTCACGTCATATTTTTTTATACACATGGCCTCTTCGGCTGACGTATCGTGCCACGTGTGTTCAGACATATGACGTAACGTGTCGCATCAGCATTCCAGCAAGAGTAATCGCCGAAAATCGATCAAGATAATTTTTCTGCAAAAAAGTAATAAGTTAAGTAACATTTAAGTTATAAAAAATAAGTCAGTTACTTTTTGGCGATTAGACGTAAGTCCAGTGATCATAGATGAAATTGATCCAGTAATCAAGTGAGTAAAAAGTGACGTGAATATATTACGTAAGCTACATACATAGCTTAAGATACATAATGAACATAATGTTAGAGTAAATAAATATGATGCAGTGTCCATGGGAGAATGGAAACTATGCATGAGCTATAGCCAAGGAGATGCAGTGTGAGGCACAAGAGTTTTCATGAAACTGAACATGACAAGCTAAATAAATACGACCAATCCTTGGATCTAAACACTTATAAGCTGAATGAAGAGAACTGTTATCTAGGTAGACACATTAGGAGGACCTAAAGAAAATTTATTGGAATTATAGGGACGCAATAAAGGGTAGACAGCAGAGCCAAAACATTTAAAAGCCAGATAATTTGGGTTTTTGTTAAAAAGTAACTGATAGGGAGAGGAAGTTTTTAGAACATTTGATGGAAGAACATTGACTAGCATTGGACTTTGCTCAAGAGCATAATTCCACAAGTTTAAGGGAAGATTGGCATGAGCTAAAAGAGTCAATCCTATATCAACAAGATGATGAATTTTGAGTTAAGCTATCTCATTTTGCTCATGAGTATAGGGACAAGCAATGCGATGAATAATGCCAACTTTGATAAAATAAGTGTGTAATCGTTGGTATTCGCCACCCCAATCAGAATGAAATGTACGAATTTTTTTTATTAAAATGACGTTCAATGAGCTGCTCAAAATTCAGAAAAATGGAGTAGACATCACTTTTATTTTTAAGGAAGTAAATCCCAGTGAAGCAAGTGAAATCATCAATAAAAATTATAAAATATCGATGTCCCAATTTTGATTGAATAAGAGCAAGTCTCCAAACATCAGAATAAACAATATCAAATAGAGCTTTGCTAGAATATTCAACAAAAGATAAATGGACTCTAGACAACTTTTCTAACCTATAGCTAGAATAGGGACTCAAGGACTGACTAAAGCTAGAAATGTGTTTATTATGAAGTACAAAAGAAAGCTTAGTGATGTTGGGATGACCAAGACATTGATGCCAATCATCAACAGTGTATGTGGTGGTGGTCATGGCACACTTGGCAGCAAGTCTAAGTTGATAGATACCATTCTCACTTGGACCTTACATCAGAATCTTCTTGGTTCATTGGTCTTTGATGACAAAAAAAAGTTGGCCAAAATTCAAAAAAAAAAAAATTGTTAGATGTGAATTTTTGAAAAGAAAGAAGATGAGATTTAATATAAGGGACACAAAGAATATTATTTAAATTAAATTTACCATGAGAAGAAGGAATGATACCATTACTAGTGTGAGTGATTTGAAGGCCTTGACCATTGCCAATAGAGGTGTGTAGAATCGAACCGAAATCGAATGGACTTTGGTTTATTTGGTCTGGTTAGTTTGATTTTCGGTTCATTGGTTGTGAATCGAAATAAAATATCGATTTAATCGGTTTATTTTGGTTCGATTCTTGAAATTAAAAAACCAAAAAAATTGAACCTAATGAACTTTATATATATATATACATTAATGTTTTAGAGTATACAACTTGGTTAAGTGGTGTGAGATCACAAATAAAGCCATAAGGTCCCAAGTTCAAATCTAGGTAATACTTTTTTTATACTTTAATCTTTTATGTTTTCTCAATTTTTTTTTAATTTTTTTACTTTAAAGTTTTAATTTAATAATTTTTCTTTAAAGTTTTAATTTAATAATTTTTTTTGCTTTAAAAAAATCTAAAAAACAAATATTATTGTGCCATTATATAAAATTTCAATTAATTTTGACATTTCATAATAAAATATGCAATAATTAACTTTAAAAAATGGCAATCTCACCACATTTTTGTTTTTTAAACCACATTTTATCATACTTTAACACATACCAATAATTTACTTTAGATTTTTTATTTTTACAGTTTTTTTACTCTAAAAAACTAAATCACTAAATTTTTTTTAATGTTATATGGACTTATATTATATTTAAAAAATTATATTATATTTATTTTATATAAATTTTTTTATTGAAAGATTTTTAATGTATTTTTAAATATTATTTAGCAATATATTTTTAATATAATTTTGATTAATATTTATTATAGACATAATATAATAAATCTATATATATTATTTTAATTTTAGTTATTTTAAATAATTTTATTTTATTAAATATAAGTTAATTTAATTCAAAAGCCCATATAGGTTAAAAGCTCAATAAAAAAGAAATCCATATTGACCCATAACCGATTGAATCGAATCAATCGAAATTAATTCGGTTTATTCGGTTTTGGTTTTAAAATTTTGGTTTTTGGTTTAGTTTTTTAAATTTAGAAAGTTTGATTTTTGATTTATTCGGTTCGGTCAAAAACCGAATCGACCATTTGCACAGCCCGAATTGCCAACATGAAGTTGATAATGACCATTGTACTCATTAACTAATGCCATCTTTGAATATCTGGAGAGATATGCTAATTGGCAGTTGTGTCTAGGAACCAAGTAACAGGTTGAGATTGTAGTGGCCTAAATACCGATTTAGCTGTGAATAGTATTTTTCACAATTGACTAGTATACCCGGACAAAAAATACACCTGATGATGAAAAATATTTTATTTGATTATCAAAAAATATTAGTCAAGGTGAGCCCAAAGTTAAAATTAAAAGTCAAAATGAAGTCAAATAGGTCTCTAAAAGTAAAAAATAAGAAAAAACTTTCACTATTTCAGTTAATGTGGCCAAATAGGTATATATGAGGAAAAGATGAATATTGTGGTTAATTATCAATTGTTAAGATATAAAATAAATGTAGAATGGAAATTAAGTGTAAATTTATTTAATGAGAATTATTAGAGTCAAATTGGGTAATTTTTTTTAAGTTATACTTACATTATGCAAGTAAGTAATATATTATGTTTATATGAAATTTGATGTATTTTAATGTTAGTGTTGAGCAATAGATGGTTTATAATGCAAATAATGGAAGTGTGGATAAGTATGACAGTAAAAATATTTTATAGGTTAAGTTAATTGTTAATTGAGAATATAAGTAAAGAGATATGGCTAATTGCCTTTAGTACTAGTTTGATGGATAATTTAGTTCAGGTATAGTTGGCTAGCCATAGGGATACTTTATCACTGTGTGAGTCATGACGACTCACTACTCACTATAGTAGGCCAATGACGATCTACAAAATGAAATGAAATGTTAAATGTTAAACTGTGAAATGTAAATGTATGAGTGGTCCACTGGGTCACTCTTAAATGTGGTTGATCTGTGGGGTTCACGTTCCATGTATTCAGTCTGAAAATTTTTACCGAAATGATATTAAGGGCAATATGGTAATTAAAAAGAGTGATATTGGAATTAAAATGAGTAAATAGGAATTAAATAAGAAATTATAATGAAAATGGACTTAATTGAAAGAAAATGAAAGTTTAAGGATAAATTGGTAACCCTTACTAAGTATCGAATTTAAGTAATAAGAATGGATAAATAAATAATTAAACAATAAAATAGGTAAATTAGAAAAAATAATAGGGATTAAAATGTAATTTGGTCTAAAATGAACAATTAAGAGACTAAAATATAAATTATAAGATAATTAATATAGTAAAGGTGAAAATGGAGTTAAATAATAGCATTATGGTAATTAAACACAAATAAAAGGTAAAATTGTAAATAAGTGAAAAATCTAGGGACTATAGTGTAAAAGTGCAGTAATGTGACTAATGTAGGACCTAAATTGTAATTAGAGTACCAATATAAATATAAATGCAAATACTAAAAAAATATAGATTTAATGACAAAACAAGTTAACTAAGTTAATAATATAGGCAGTTAAAGTAATTATTGAGAAATTTAAATTTTAATGTTTAAAAGAATAATTAAGGAAAATAAGAAGTAATAATAGTAATAATTAATGCACATAATAATATTAATGATAGTAAATTAAGTAATGGGAATGAAAATGAGAAGTATTATTTAAAAGTAAATGGCATGTGTAATTAGGTAACTGAACTATTAAAGGACTAATTAACTAGTTAAATATAATAATGGAATGGGTGTATATTTAAGAACAAAGAGCATAATAATAGCTAATTACATATTATATTAGAAAGTTTATCATGTGTGCATACCTGTATATAAATGAAATCTTTAGACTTGTAACTATCATTGAGCATATTTAATGTTCAGCACATTGTTTATTTACTGTGTGTAGGTACCCTTAGGTGACGAGTGGGAGCAAACATATGTCAATTGGAGAGTACCGGATTAAGGATTCTTTTTGCTAGTATATTTTGTATAATAATTATTAATTAAGGCATGTATATGTAAATATAAGTACACTTATGGGTATGTGTATGGTTTGTATGAACTTGAGAATGATAGTGTAAACAAGTTATGGCCTGATATGGATAAATTATCGGATGAATGTGGGATAGATGTGAATGGATTGTATAGGTGGATGTTTGAACAATATTGATATTGGAAATTATTGATTATGGTTGTGTGAACTACACGGGCTGTGTTTTGTTTGAAATTGCAGGAAAGATAGTGCAATATATAAGTCGTTGTGCTGCCGAAATTTTCATAAAAATAAGAAAGAAAAAAAAATTCAGGTAATCACATTAATTTCAACCTATAGTAGGCATGTAAACCGTGAGAACTGTATAAGTAAACATGACATACATATAAAAATAGAGTATAAGAGTGTTACAGAGATGGTGGAAAATTTGTCGTGGAATAGTTAGCTATTGGGTAAGAAGGATTGTAGGAAGGATGAGGGAAAGAGGACTGATTTGGTAAGGTGTTTTCACGTTAATAACGGTGATGGCAAACAAAGGCATTATGGTTTGGCTTACCACAGATCTGACAAATAACATTGCGGCCACGAGATGAGTTTTGGTTTGAGTGAAAGGGACGATAATTGGAGTGTTGGGGTCTAGGATGAAATTGGTTGGTAGAGGTTGGAGTTGGGAACAAGGGTTGGTTGGTTTTGAGAGATATATTGGCAATTGGTTCATGGATATTTTTGAGAAGGATCTCATGAACAACAAGTTGCCCATGAAGTTCAAAAAAGGTGATAGGTTCTAGACATAAATTGAGAGTTGTAATCACCGGGTAAAATTCAATGCCAACATTGTGATAAATAATCACATTAAATTCAGCTGTGGATATAGGACGTCCAACAGTACTTAATTTATTAGCAAGAGATTTGGCTTTTTGGAGAAATTGAGAGATGGTAAGATAATTTTTTTTTTTTTTGAGTTCTTGTAGTTCAATATGTAACTGTAGTTGTCTGTTTTGAGAAATGGAACCAAAGGCATTCAAAAGAGCTTGCCATACTTGAAAGTATGATTTTAGACCAATAACATATGAGAACACTTCTTCTGAAAGTGAGGATAGAAGCCATGAATAGAGAAGTTGATCTTTCTTAAACCATTTTTGATAAGCTGGGTTTGGAATTTGTTGGGAAGTATCCGTGGAGGACACAATTATTTTGGAAGGTGCAGGGAATGTGCCATCAATGAAACCATGCAGATTTTGATAGTTTCGGATGGGAAAAAATTAAGTTTTCCACACAAGATAATTTTTTGAGTTGAGTTTGATAGCAAAAGAATGGGTAGACGAAATGGTGGGTGAAGGAGATGTGGCTGTAAAGGTGTTTGAGGAGGTAGTCATATTTTTGGAGTCTAGCTCTGATACCATGTAAAATATTGAGTAGTAGTTCAATGTTTTTATTATTGTACGTTCAAGGGTCTCGATACAGCATATATACAGAGTATATAATAGAGCAAGTGATGTTTTGATAAGAGATTACAACTAACTGGATTAGTGTTGTAACAACTAGATAAAAAAATAAATAAAAGATATTTATTTACTCCAACACATAAAACTATAATTGTTTGTGAATTTGAATCCTATATGCATATCCACAAATACATGCATATATTTAGAGAGACACAATCTGTTTGAAATATGAAAGAAAATTACAGAAGAAAAGAGACGGCAATTAATGAGAATTGTGAGCGGTTGAGTCAGTGCTTCTTGGCTTCCTTCTCAGCCTGAAAAGTAAAATCAAAACAAATTGTAATATGAAAAATTAACAAATAAAGATAATTATAAGTTAATTTGTTGTTATAATCTTACAGCTTTGATAGTTCTTTCAAAAGCATCCCATCCATATTTATCCACATATTGCACAACTGATTTTCTGGCATCCAAACTCATCATCTGCAGAACTCTCCTTTGATCCTCTGAATAGCTTCCATTCACTCTGCCGCCGATCTTCACATATTTCCTCACCAAGTTCTCGTATGTATAGGCAGCCCCATTGAATATAGGCAGTACCAACCACATGCAAAACAACAGCTTCATGTATGGCCAGAATGGCAGCCTGCAAATTATCATACTTACTAATTAGGTTTAATAGTACATATATTTGGGTTTTTAATTATAAAAAAATCTAATTTATAAATATTTTTTAAGTAAATATATGTTTTCGAGAAAATTGGTGATTGCTTACCAAACTAAGATTTTCCAGCAAGATAATTCAAAAAGGGTAATAAATGAGTATATTATCCAATAAGTGAGCCATTGTTGATCATCAAGCGTAGAAGGGCTTTCTATGGCTCGCAGCGATGCATATCTGTTCAACATTCATTCACATCTCATAATTATTAATTAACAGTTAGAAAATTCATATTTATAATTTTAACCAAGTGCTGCTATTATACTTACAATGGAAAAAGAAGCATAACGCCTGGCCTGCTTCAATACAAAAATATATACGTATATCAGATTTCATTTTTAAATACTCAAGAACTGCATGCATGCAAACGTAAATTACCCGATAAGTGCATCCAAACGCTTCGCAATAACTCCAACGACACCCATGTCGAGATTTTTGGATATGCAACGCCAGAGAATGTGAAAGATATATACGTAAAACACACACACAGAGTATCTAATATTAATAGGGTATGTTCTGCTTCTGAAACTAAGTAAAGAATTTCTCTACCCTAAACCTCATATAAAGTTTTCTTTCCTTCAAGAAAAATTAAGGTATTTCTATACACATGAAAGGAAACCAAAACTTAGAAAAGTTTATTTGGTATATTCTTTGCATTTTGCTGACAACATATATATTAATATTATATATCATCCCACCACATTAATTAAGGAATCACTTGTTATAGATATTAATAAAAGGGGGTTAATATTTGTGAGATTTTGTTTTAGCTTGCAAAATAAATATACATATAAATTCACCAAGGGGGTTTATGTAAGGACGTGCATTCCTTGAGATACTAATTTTTATGTCTAATTTTATTTATATTATTTTCACGAATAAACGTCCACCTTTTTAAAAATATATGTGTTCACCGACAAATCTCAACTTTTGAAAAATATAGCATATTTGAATATGACTTTTAAAGAAAGCCCTTTTTATAATAAATTTTTAATAATAGAGTAAATTAATTGTCTCTTTTGTTTTGAGTGCAAATTAAATTTTTATTGATAATATAAAAAGTATAAATAACTTTATAAAATTTAAAAGTACATGAGATGTGCGAAACTAATGAAGTTGTTGGAGTTTATCCCAGAATTTTTTCAATGAAAACAGTAAATAATAATAATATTTCACGGGTAATTTGACTTTCAACGAAAAACTCAATACATCTGGTGTCTATAAGAAAATTCATTTCAAAAAAACAAAAATTTCCATTAAGAAAGACAATAAACTCTAAATTTGAAGGATAAGTCTGCATGATAAAAAATTTAAATTGCATTCAATATTAATTAAAGGAATTAAATTTATAAAAATACAAAAATGATATAAATAAATATGAAAATTAAATCTAAAATAAAAAAATTTAAATATGAGTTTATTGAAACAAAAATACAAAAAAATCAAAATACAAATAAAAAATAATAAATAAAATTAAAATTTTAAATTTATACAAATTTAAAAATTATTATAAAAAAATTTTAAAATTAAAAAATATAAATATAAATTTAATAAAGAGCAAGATGAAAGGAAAGAGGAGAAGAGAAGAGAAGAGGGGCTACCACCTGTAAATGGACCAAAGGCAGCCCCAAAACAAAACAAAAAAAAAAAAGAAAAATTAAAGCCTTCGAAAACAGAGAGAAAATAAATTTAATAGTCTTTTTTGTGTTTTAAAGGACCAATTAACAAAAATTTAGGATAATTAATAAATTTCTTAATTTTGGTAAAAAAAATGGGAAAACATTTATTTATGAATTGAGAAAATATTAAGTAATATTGTCTATCAATATAAAAATTAATAAAATTCATCGACATAATTTATAGCATTCATTGAATTTTGTCGTTGCTTCAATATAATATCTGTAGGAGTTGGTGGATGGTGAGGTGGAGCTGATAAGCTTTCCACCCTTGCTACACGTAATACTTTGGGTTAGCATGTTTATAATTTTCGATATTCAAAACTGAGTTAAATATTGGCAAAAACAACTTCTTTTAAGTTCCCAAATTTAATTTTTAAAATATTTTACATTGAATTTTTTTAAATATATTATTTAACTAGTATATTTCAATCGCAATTAATAACGCATCATATTAATAAAATTTATTGTCTATTGTTTCGTAAATTTTTCATATTGAATCTCTAAATTTTTAAAATTTTAAAATTATCCATTTAAAAAAATGATATATTTTTAAGAACATTAGATTAAAGAGTACCATGCGAATTCATCAACTTAAAAACAAGAGGAATTTGCTAATACCAATTCTACCCACGAGGAACAAAAACAGTTTAGGATGTAACGATCCTCTAATTAAACAGTCACATGGTTATATTATATCATGTAAAATCAGGATTAATTTTATATGTGATCACTTATTATGATCTCTTAACGCGTACGTTAATAGGATAGATTTTCCATTTACAGTTTTTATTTTACTTGAACTTGGTTCCTTATGCCTTGAATTCACAATTTTGCCATTCTTTACGTTTTTGGGATTTATTGAATTATATTTCTTCATAGTATTTTTAATTTTTTTTATTATAAAATTGTATTTAAATTATTTTATTATTATAAATTGAAAAATAGTAACCACGATATTATCTGGACAAAAAATTAAATATACACAGATGAAATTAATCTCGTAAAATCATAGAAATCCCGAAACAAATGCATTTATCGAAACCCTATTAAAAAAATTTAAAACATATATAGTCACTTTTATTTACACATCTTTTTCGTTTTTTAAAATTAAAAATTTATTATTTTGATATTTATAGGTGGCTATTTTAAATGAAATAAATACGCCAACGCCAATAAAATAATGCAAGTATAAATGTGATTAGTTGGAAGTTGCAACGCCAATTTGACTTCAAAATTATGGACATTTCCCATTTCCGACCACGTGCTTATTGGAAATTTCACTCATTTACTATCATTTATTCTAATATATAGTATATTCACTCATTTAATTTATTATAATTTATTAAAATATTTTTTATTAACATCTATAATTATATAATTTCACGCTATTAATTATTCATTTTATATATACATAAAGATAAAATAAAAATATATAATTAATAATTTTTAAAATTAAAATATTATTATATTAATTGAAAAAATAAAAAATTATGGTGATAAATGAAATTGGGGATAGTTAATTCGAAATGTTAAATAGAAATTTTAGAAAATTGAGGAGTTAAAAATAAGTTTGCATGCTGTTTTATGAAGTATAAATTAAGCTTAAATTGAAAATGGTGGCTGAGATCTTGTTAGATCGTTGACTAGTGGTTTATCTAACGAATCCTAACTCGTAGTATTAAAATAAGCTAAAGTGATATATATTTCCAATAAATCATTTATACGCATCCAAACAAGCACATTAGTTAGGAGATTCATCCGCTCAGGCTGCTCTCTCTCTCTCTCTCTCTGTTTTCCCTTATTTATCATTGTAAATGCGTGTCTGGGTAAGATACTCGTCCAATCAATTTCCGTGAGACAAACGCACAAAGAAATAAATTCCTTTTCTAATCTTTTCTTCTTTTGGGGTCTGTCTCTGAATTTCATACATTCAAAAAGATCACACATTTTAATATTTCTTATATTTATTTTCCCGGAAAGTTTTCTGGGTCATTGCATGTTTTAGTGGTAGGATCCGCATATCTCGCTGGAATAAATCTTCTTCCTTTGCTGTCTCTTTTTCTCATTACTTCAGAGTGCATTAACCTTGTAATGGAATCGTCTTTACTCGTTTTCGTTTGATGGTATTGTGTTTAGAAGTAAGAAAACGAGGAGAAAAACTTTTGATCTGGTTATATATATAGGTACCAAGTGATAATAAAATTTGAGTTTTTTTAAGCGGGAATAGCAGTAAAAGAAAAGTCTATTCTGCAGAGGGAGAGAGAAGTGAATTTTGGATCGGATGGCTAACTTCGAAGGAAAATGGCATGGCTTGAGATCAGTTTTGATGGTTTGTTTTAATTTTTTGGTAGCTATTGTGCTTGTTTCTGCTGAGAGAGGTTTAAAACGAGAGTTTACAAGGATACCCGAAAGTAAAGAGCAGAATCTATCAGCCTACTTTCTCAAAACTGTAAATTTCTTATGGCAACCTGATCAGACTGGTTATCAGCATGTTTGGCCGGTAAAGTTTCTAACTTTCTTCACTTATAATATTTGTTTCTTAAGAATCTTCACTACCCATCAATGTTTTTTTATTATCTCATCGTGTTTCCTCAAAAAATCTTTGCGACCAAGAGAAAAAGGGGCAATCTCTCTCAAACATGTTTAAGATCCGTTTCCTTTGTCAACATGTGTGTTAGGTAGTAAAGGTCAGTGCTAAATGTACTTAACTTTATGGATTATGTGATTAATTAAGCGTATGGGATGAAAAGTGATTATTTAAAACTGGCTGATGATGTATTAAACTAAAGTTTACCTTTTGGCTGCTGTAATCTTGTTTTGTTTAGTTATATCTTATTAAGGGCTGATGGAGATTTGATATGCATGGATTTGAATAGCAAAAGTATTAATCTTTAATTTTTGGTTTTCAGGAAATGAAATTTGGATGGCAAATTGTTTTGGGAAGTATTATTGGATTCTTTGGAGCGGCTTTTGGAAGCGTTGGTGGTGTTGGTGGGGGTGGCATTTTTGTTCCCATGCTTAGTTTAATTATTGGATTTGATCCAAAATCTGCAACTGCAATTTCCAAATGTAAGAGTCTATCTTCCTGATACGAGTTCTTTTTTTACTCTTAAAAATAAATAAAAATAAAAGAAAAGTAACAAAAGAAAAATCAACTGGTTTGCTCCAGCGCAGATGCAGAACAAAATAAATAAAAAGATTGGGACCGAAATGATGTGGACTGTTGATTATTTTATCAAAGAAATATTGATTACTTTATGAAAGAAATATACTGTTATAGTGTTGCTTTGAAGGGAATCTTTTTTTCCTTTCTTTTTGTTAAAATAGATAAATGAAGATTTGGAATTAATCTAATGCCATCTTTTTTAGACAACAAGATCACGAAATTACCATTCAGCTACCAAATTGCTGATTTGGTTTGGCATCAAATAAAGTTACAGACTGAATTTGTAAATTTATTTATAAACCAAATCAATAGTAAAGTATCATGCCCGAAAGGTAAGTTTCATGCTTGCAAAGTAAAAAATTATTGTTATGTGGCAGTTTATCACATATTTTGTTTATGTTTGAATTCATGAATCTAGTTTAGAAAATAAAAATGTAGCACCTTTATTGAGAGTTCTAAAAGTTTCAAATTGTTAGAATTAAGGGGGTGAGTCGTGAATTTGTAAAGTGACAGAATGTGGGTATTTTTGTGTATGTCAGGTATGATTATGGGTGCAGCAGCATCAACTGTTTACTACAACCTTAAGCTAAGGCATCCTACAATTGACATACCTATCATTGACTATGATTTGGCTCTGCTCATCCAACCCATGCTCATGCTTGGAATTAGTATTGGTGTTGCTTTCAATGTGATCTTTGCAGACTGGATGGTCACTGTGTTGCTTATTATTCTTTTCATAGGTAATTTTTACTTGTATCTCGCTTCCTTTTGCCAAGCATTCCTCTTGTAAACTCCCTGTGTAGCTAATTGTGATGGTTTGTACTTTGTAGGCACATCAGCAAAGGCGTTCTTCAAGGGTGTAGAAACATGGAAAAAGGAAACAATAATGAAAAAGGTAACTTTGTTATGGACTTGCATACTATTTGGTTAAACTCAATACTAATTTGCATATGTTCTAATTTTGTTCCTCAATTTGCAGGAGGCTGCCAAACGTTTAGAGTCAAATGGCAAGTAAACTTGCTTCTCACAAAATCAGTTCCTGATCATTCATTTTGCTTACAATTTCTTGCTTTTGTTTCAGGTACTAGAGGGGCAGAAGTTGAATACAAGCCTCTACCTAGTGGTCCTGAAAAGGAAACCGAGGAACCTGAGGTTAGTTTAGCAGCTCGTTAATATTGACCAAACCAGTGATTTTTTTGTGTTAATGATGTGTAATCACTTCAGGTCACTATTCTTGAAAATGTGTACTGGAAAGAACTTGGTCTGCTTGTTTTTGTTTGGGTTGCATTTCTTGGATTGCAGATCGCAAAGGTTTTTCGAAATACTCGATTCTGCCATTGCTTTTACCGTGTATCATAAGCTGAAGCTAATTGATATTGAATTTTGGTAACAGAATCATATGGCTACTTGTTCAATAGAATACTGGGTAGTAAACCTGCTGCAGGTACAATGTCTTACCATTTTAATCTCTTTGCTCTGTGTACCTGTCTATGCTTCAGTTATGGTGTTTTAACTAAACAGCACTGAGTCGTGATCTGACAGATCCCAGTTTCTCTTGGGGTGTCACTGTTTGAAGCAGTGAGCCTTTACAAGGGAAGGAGAATGATTTCATCTAAGGGAACAGAAGAAGGCTCAAATTTTAGAGTCCTCCAGCTTGTAATGTATTGTGCCTGTGGTGTACTGGCTGGAGTTGTAGGTGGCCTACTTGGACTAGGCGGAGGATTCATCATGGGTCCATTATTTTTGGAGCTTGGAGTCCCTCCTCAGGCAAATCATTATTTTTGCAACTCTACCATCCGCCTTCTCATTTGAATTTATGAAGCTTTTAGTTTACTTGTGCCAAATAAAAAGGCAAATATGGCCTTATAATGATGTAGACTTAGCAGCTTAGCTGTTTGTATGCAGGTATCAAGTGCAACTGCAACATTTGCAATGACGTTTTCCTCGTCCATGTCTGTCGTAGAATACTATCTCTTGAAACGATTTCCGGTTCCTTATGGTGAGTAAAGAGCCAGCAACAGCTATAGACTTCAAGTTCGTGATTTCGGATAAACATATAATTTGAGATATATATTTCGTGGCAGCTCTTTACTTCGTAGGAGTGGCCACTCTTGCTGCTTTCATAGGACAGCACGTTGTGAGAAGGTTGATCATTATGTTTGGGAGGGCATCCCTTATAATCTTCATTCTTGCTTTCACCATATTTGTTAGTGCAATCTCACTAGGTGAGCTTTCATATTTCCTTGCGTTGTGAATTACGCTTTTCTTGATTTTCCTGGCAAGAAATATAAGTGGCATGTTGGTTATATATTGATAGGTGGAGTTGGCATATCAAATATGATTGGCAAGATTCAGCGTGATGAATACATGGGATTTGAGAATCTTTGCCTGTACGAGGGATAGGGGTGTGTTGGAAATCTCAGGTAGGTGCTGTAGCTAGCTAATTGTTGAGGCTACGAAAATTGGTTCTTGATTAGCAACAGCTTCTTGGGGTTGGATTGCACTGAGATACTCCTTTGTTGTATCAGCTTTCCATTTTTTACTTTTTACCATTTTTTTTTTTTTGTGGAAACTTTTGTATTGTGATCAAGAAATGGTGCAGGCATGATGGAGTTGGGAACTTTTCTTTTTGTCATCTTTCCTTTTCTTCCTTTATTTTTTTTCCAGAAATTTGTGAATTTAAAAATCTTTATTTTTCAGTGGATTGGATTAAATTGTACATGAGCTTATTAAAAAAAAGCATTCTGGGTCTCTATATACAATTTATTTATTCTTATTGAATTCCTCTAACTCCAATCTTCTATAATGTTGCAATTGTGTAAAGTCTTTAATTTTCAATAGCAGGTTAAAGGAATTTTTTTGCTACATCATATTAAAAGAACTTTTTTTTTGTATCATGAAATAAGCATATAAATTAAAAAAAAATAATATATTTCAATATTATAAAAAATATTAATAATTGATTTTATTATTTTGTCATAAAAAATGAAAATAAACATATAAATACATTTAAAATATATAAAAAAGGATAAAATAAAAAAATTCTTTAACTTTTTTAATTTCTGAAAAATACGTTAAGGTTTATTTTTAAATTCTAAAAATAAATATTTAGAGTGAAATAAAAAAATCCCCAACGGAAGGGAGGTAATATTATTTATCAAAAGGTTGCAGTGGATTGAGATGCATATCAACCCTTTCATTTCCCTCGCTTATTTGGTTTGAGCTAAGCCCTAATCGAAATACATTATCCGATGTCGTTTTATGTAAACTGTAGCTTATTAAAACGTCCGCACAAAAGCATGATTTGGATCTCGCCCAATTTGCCCATTGGGTTTACGAAAATAAAAGAAACCCTCATGAGATAAATAAATAAAAAAAGGGAAACAGAGATTGTCCGTTCTGTGTGATCGATAAAGGATCGGAGAGAAGGAGGACAGAGAGAAGAAGAAGGAGTATATAAAATGGTGTTTTACTTCAAAGCCCGACCAGAGGTGGGAGATTACACCATTTTTATGGGACTCGATAAGTACGAGAATGAGGAGCTCATCAAATACGGTTTCCCCGAAGACATATGGTACTTCGACTAAATACCTTAATTTTTTAAATACAATTGTTTCAATTTTGCAAATGTAATTTTTTTGGCAATCGCGGATATATGATGGTTTTTTGATTTAGTGATTTTCTCAATTAACCTTCAAATTTTTGGTCAGGTAGTATAGTTAATTTATCAAGTTTAATATTTTCATTCAATTCAGGGCGGTATTGATGATATTGGCTGCTTCTTTTACTGACATTTAAAATAAATTAGTAGATTATTTTTTTCTTAATTTTTTCTCTCCTCCTTAATTAAACTTTTCGTAAGAAAATTCTGGTCGAAGATAGGTAAAGTATTGAGATTTAACGATATTGTAGCTTCCCATTCTCTTTTTGACAAGTGATAATACCAAAACGTAGGGTATGAATGATTGAATGAAGGAGCGTATATAAAGGGAAAATAGAAACTCTATCAAGTAAAGGTTAAACCTTGAATTTTCAGAGTATCCAATTTTAATTGAAAATGTAACTTATGGGAAGGAGATCGCAGCATTTCAGAAAGCCATATATTAGGTTTTTTAAGGAAGGTTTTGTTCTTGTTAGCGAACGTGAGGTAATTGTTTTGACATGCTTGCTTGGATATCCGATAGAAACTGATGGTTGCACTTACATTGAGCATACTTGGTATGATTGGTATGGAAAGGTTCATCTCATCATGTATTTCTCATTGCTGTTTGTGAAGGATCAGTCAGTAGTTATTTGATCATCCAACCCTCCCTATGTTATTCTGAATGTAGATCAATAGCTTCTTTCTTAATTGTGGCTATTTTTATCCAGGTTCCATGTAGACAAAATGTCTTCTGCTCATGTTTATCTGAGACTGAATAAAGGCCAAACAATTGATGATATCAGTGAGAGTTTGCTCGAGGATTGTGCTCATCTGGTCAAAGCAAACTCAATTCAAGGCAAGATTTCTAAACAATTTATCAATTATATCATTTTATGCTTTTTAATCTGGGCATTTGCTCATATTTATTTGACAAAACTAGCTGTTGATGTCCTTGTTATTGCTGTATCAAATATGATATTCTTACTAGCATTGGATAATGCTACAACATTACAACATTGTAGTTGTTCTCTTTGACAATGCAGGTAACAAGGTGAATAACATTGATGTTGTTTATACTCCTTGGTCTAATTTAAAGAAAACTGCTTCCATGGATGTTGGCCAAGTTGGCTTCCACAATCCAAAGATGGTAAAATGGTTTCTAGTTTATCCTAATATGCTCTATGGAATGTTATTACACATATTTGTGAATAATAGACATTTCTCTTACATGGATGATTTTTGTAGGTTCGAACTGTTAGAGTGGAGAAGCGAATAAATGATATAGTTAATAAATTGAACAGAACAAAAGTTGAGAGGATGCCTGATTTGAAAGGTAAATATATGATCTCAGCTAGCTTTATTTATGTAACTTACAAACTAAATGAAGCAGATTTCTTGTCTGCTTGAGGAAGCCATTCAATTCTGGGAAATTCTTCTTGTTTCCTGAATTTTTTATATCTGCAATTGTAGCTGAGAAAGAAGCAGTAAGTGCAGCAGAAAGAGCAGAGAGAAAGCTTCAGCTGCGAGACAAAGTGAGTTTTCGATAGTAGTAAATTGTTTTGAGGTCAACATGTGGATTGACAAAATCTTAGGTCTCTTGAGAAGTCTAATACAGTTTGTTCAAAACATACTGAGCATATGCTGCCATGGAATTGCATGATTGCTCCTACAATCCTAGGTTGTAGAATTGGTGTTACTTCATCATTCTAGGTCCCTAGGGGTTACCTAGAAGCTGTAGGTTCCACTTTTTCTATGTGGTTGCTGTTTTCCTTGTATTTTCTCTCTGGGAAGAGGATGCATAGATGTTTTAATGTGTGGTCTGTCAGATTGTCTAGGTTTCTTCTGAAAGGGGAATGAAGGTGAAGTTGTCTAATATGCTGTAGGTGTTGGTTCTTTCATCTCTTGGTTGTTCACATGACTAGTCAGTTAACATCTTGGCGTTGAAATTTGGTTGATCTGCTAGTTTCATATTCCACGAATTTAAAACGTTCAATTTCACTGTCCTATGCTTGGGTTAATAAGTTATATTATACTGTCATAATTACTTTTTGAGTCTGTAATAAATATCAAATGACCTTCGTTAAAACTGGAGTTGCATGTTAGCATTTCATTGCATAATCTATGGGAGTTTATTAAATTTCATTTCCTCTGCATGGTGGCTCTTAAAATCCAATATCTGCAGAGGAAATGGTTCGGTGCTTTGGTTTGTTGATTACTTGCAAGTGTCAATGAAAATCTCAAATTTCTCTTTGCAGAAGAGACGAGAGGAAATGGAAAGGCTTGAAAAGGAGAGACAAGCAGAGATTAGAAGCTACAAAGGTTTGATGGTGTCTGAAAAGATGACGTCTAACAAGCAGATTGCATCTGAAAGCAAATCATTGCAGGAAATGGAGGAGGACTTTATGTAAGCACAATCATATAGTTTAATGTTATGCCAAATTTGCCCCCTTCAAGAGGTGGGTTTGAAGCTTGGTTTGTAACTCTGGACTAGAAGTTGTTTCTCATAGGAATAAATCAATTACTTCAGTTTCATGTAGTTCGATGATATTATTGAGAAAAAAATTAAGAGAAGAAATGTTTGATGCTGGAGAGTCGTGGGGGGAATAATTTCTCTTATTGTGGCCGTGACTTGTAATTGAATGAGAACGACGAACATGATTGAGACTTCATTGCTAATTAAGCGTGCTTATATTCTTGGGTAAAATTGTAGTTGGTAATCGAATTGAACTTGCATACTGATAGCTATGGGCATTTGCATACACTTATAATATGCACGAGACATTGTTGTATGCATGCAAGTACATGTTTATCTAAATGCTTTTGTATTCTGTAGTAGAAAACGTTTCACTACCTTAATGTGTTTTTCAAATTCTGATAACATGTTATGCTATGATGTTTGGTTGTGTTGAGATGAGTTTTGTTGGAGTTGGTCTAGGGTCAGCCATCTTTGTCGGTCTTGAGGTTTTAATTTCCAAAACTAGGAAGCCTGGGTTCATTCCGGGGAGTATGGAGGGTAGAGAGTAGATGGGTTCATTCAGAATCTTTTTTCCCCTAGGTATTTAGATAATCCGTTCTGCTACGCATAGATTAGGATACGATTTGGATTAAGTTTTGTCATCTCTAGTTGTAAATTGTTTACAATGCTATTTTGATGCATGGATGTACGTGGTATACATTAACATAAATTTAGATAGTTGTCCTTTGGGTCATCTTTTGAGAGAAAAAAGAAAGTTTGTCTCAGCGAGCAGAGGTTTTAGATTTTAACTTTCGCTCTCTTTTTTCTTTTTAAAAATTAAAAAAAAAAATCGAGAATAACAGGACAATTATCCGTATGGTAACGCATAAAATGTACTGACATACCGAAAATATAAATCATTAATAATGGTATTCTAACATCATGGAATCGTAAGTGTTGATGCAACAAAAATTCAAGGTTATGAATTTCATTATCAAAATTAAAAAAAAAAAATCACTTAGTTTTATTCTTTTATAGAGGGATTAATTACACCGTAGAAATTGAGCATGGTTGCTGATAGCCTGCTCATCATGCTAAATGATTTATAAAATAAAAATAAGCAAATTATTATTTTCTTTCAAATAAAATAAGTTTGGTCAAAACTTAGAAAAACTGATGCCATGCCATGTAACCTTAAATGTTTTATAATATGACACATCAATTTACCTAGTCAGCGCTGTACAAGTAAAATAATAGTTTTTTTTTTTTTTATGAATATACTTATATTTCGATGCTCGGATTTTACCCGAACCGACGATCCACACTCATGAAATAATTATTTTAAGGTTCGAAATTTAACAGTTGTGAGCCCCAACTACAGTGAACTGCATAGAAGCAAAACCCTTTGCGCTCCGTAACAAAAAATATCCTTTAAAATCGGTCTCACAACCCAAAACCCTAACAAAAACTCTTCCGTTTTTCGCTTCTATTCTTCGACTACTCTACCTCTGTCTCTGCATTAACCCCTGCAACAATGGTGACTCCTTCTTTGGACGAAGGGACAGCGAAGGAAGTCCTCAGACAGGTTTGTCAAACACAATTTCATGTTAAATAGCTTCAAAAGTTGTTGTCTCTACTTATATTTTGCACTCTGCTATGTTTTCTCAGGTGGAGTTTTATTTCAGCGATAGCAATCTTCCGAGAGACAATTTTATGAGAAATACAATCAGTGCTAGTGAAGATGGCAGTATCCTTGCTCTATTTGATTCATTTGTTGATATTTGCATTTTAATTTTGAACTTGACTTCAGTTTAAACTGAGATTTTTTTTTCTTTAGGTTTACTGTTGTGTTTCTGGAAATTGTTGATCTTGACTGTGGAAAACAGTGGTTAGTCTGTCTTTAATATGCTCCTTCAAGAAGATGAAAGGTTATTTGAAATTGAAGGACGTAAAGCCAGAAGAAGTGCCTGAAGATTCCGTGAAGGCAGTTGCTGAAACTCTTAGGAAATCTACTTCTGTTAAAGTTTCTGAAGATGGTACGTTTATTGTTGTTGTTTTCTCTTTTTCACCTAGATTGCAAGCTTTGTTTGGTGCCCAGTGAAGTGCATAATAAGAAACTTGTGTCGGCTGATTGGCCTTAGAGTTTTGAAATCTTAGCTGAGTGGAGTTTCAGTTCAATCACGTGAGTGAACCGTCTACGGGTTTTCTCTGTCTTTGTTATACGCCTTTTTACCATGTCGTGCATGTTTTCATAAGGCTGCAGAATATTTATAAAGAATTGGTCTTGGTAGTTTTTAATGATTTAAGGACGTCTTTTTGGTTTTCTTTGTTGGTTTGGCTTGCTTGGATCATGCTTTAAAATTAAGAGCTGCACTCAGTTGAATTGGGATTTTGAAATCTGATTTACTGCCTAACACCGATCTGGTCTTTTCTTTATTTCTGTATTGCCAATAGATAAAAAAAAAAAAGAATCTCTTTCATATTATTTTGCTTGGCGTTCTTAGATATTATTGTTCTGATAAAAATAGTTACTGTATTGCCCGTTCAGGAAAGAAAGTTGGTAGGACTGCTGCACTCTTAAAGCCTGAAGAGGCAATTGAGCAATTAGACATAAGAACAGTCGCTGCATCACCTCTAGGGTATGATGTGACAAGGGAAGACATAGACTCTTTTTTCAGTCAGTATGGCAAGGTAATGAATGATTATGTTAATTGATGCTGATGGACTTTGGTTACCAATTACCACATTTTCAGTTATGTATGCTCAGTGTGTGAGTCAGTTATGTAAAATATCTGCTGCATTGGGTTATATGAATCTTGATCCATGCATATGTTCTGCGTACTTCAGTTATCTAGTGTAAGGATGCCTCGTCATGTAGCAGATAGACAAGTTTTTTGCGGTACTGCTTTGGTGGAGTTTTCAGCGGAGGAAGATACCGAAAATGTTTTGAAACAAAGTTTGGTTTTTCAAGGTGTACAACTAGAATTGAAGCCAAAGTAAGCTATTGCTTGTTGGCTTTCTGCTCATTATGTGCATACAAATCTGTAACTGTAACATTCTTATTGCTTTGCGATTGTATTCTTTCTTATAAGTGTTCTATATAAATCAGGAAGGAATATGATGCTCAAAGAGAAAAAGAAGAGAAGTTAAAAACTTCTGGCCCCTTAACGGGTACAAATCAAAAGCACAATTCGGATGAACCGACGTGAGCATCTAAATAATCCTATGTTTTCCTGTTACATGATCTCTCAAAAGATTTTTTAGTTAATACATCTCCCGCTATGATGATTACAGCTATCCCAAGGGTTTAATTGTTGCTTTTACATTAAAGAGCTCTTCATCTGGAGATTCTGTGGGGCAGGATGTTACTCATGAGAAAGCAGATGTATTAGTAAATTCATCTGAGAATGCTAGTCAGGAAAGTGAGCAGAAAGTGTCTGAAAATCATGAGGTGAATATTGAGGAAGGGAAAGAAGAAAAGATTGCTGAGGAAAACTTCTCTGAAAGTAAAGAAACAGAAGAAAAAGAGAAGGCATCTGCGGAGTCTGCTGCAAAGGACCAGGAAAGGGAAGAAAAATGCAAAGCTGATGCATATAGGGATGACATGAATGTGGTATTGCGGGAGGATCTGAAGGCTGTCTTTGGAAAATTTGGCACTGTCAAGGTACTGTGAGTCCTATTTTGGTCTATATGCAGTATCACATGTATATTATCTCTATTTTACTGGTCCTTCTCTTTCTATTTTGATTCAATTAGATAGAACAGAGATTTGTTCTTGCAATATGTTCCTAGAACATGTGTGACTTTTATGTTTTTTATGTTTCCTTGACTTCTCTTTATCATATGTTTCTCGCTTTCATCAGTTTGTTGATTTCAAAATTGGAGAAGAATCAGGATATATTAGATTTGAACAACCTTAATCCGCCCAAAAAGCTCGTGCAGCTGCTGTCCTAGCTAAAGAAGGTGGTCTGATTGTAAAGAATTTCATTGCTACTCTAGAACCAGTAACTGGTAGGTTCTAATCTCAGCTTCACTCAAATTTTATGAGTTAATGGAATTTTCTTGCTACTTCTTTAAGAATTTTTTACTTACTCCTAATCCCCTCGGGTAATATATGTTTTTCCTGCAAAAGTTGTTAGTTACTTTGTATTTCATATGAGGATTAGGTTTATGTTTTTTGGTTATTGAAGGATGGGAATTAGTTTCAATAGAGATATGGAAGGGTTTTCATAATTTAAATAATTAGAGTGACATAATTGATGGAAGCGAGCTGTGTGATTACTGTGACATGACATTGATGTGCGGGCATTTGGTTCTTATTGATGCTCAAAGATAAAAACTTTTTATTTCCCTAGCTAAACAAAGGGATCATGAGCATAGATGTTTATGTTCTAATGTTTTATGAGCTTGCATTACTTAATGTGCCAACCTTTGTGAGGTGAGATCATCCATAGGAAAGTAAAAAATATAGGACTTGACACAAGTTAATTTTATTTCTTCCATTCCTGATAACAGTTAGGATTATTGGACTATTATTTGGGTCAAATTTTGATTATCGAACTATTCTCTAGGTCAAGTTTTGGTGAAACTTCCTTTTAGGCCACCTGAGTACTTGAAAACAAAGAAATCCGATGGGATTTTTGATGGGGAAAGTTCCAATGGTCAAGTTAGAATAATGCTTTTTAAGGAACGATTAAGGTAAAAATTAGTTAAGAGAGAGAAATATCTGGAATATTATATCTATTTATAGAGATCTGGCATATGATTAAAACAATACCCCTTTTCAGTTTTCTCACTGCTAACAGTTGTTCCTAGCGTTGCCTCGATTCCCACATAAAGCAATTAATTTTTGCAGTCTGTCAATTCACAATTCATCTTGGCCGTCCAAATGTCAACCATCCCGTGGTTCAATCCCACTATAAAAGCATTCTTCAATTCTACATTTTCACCTTTTGCTCATTTCGCTCTTCTTGTCTTCTTGTGCTTCACTCATTTCTTGCGTTCATCATTGTCTCGCATTCACCTGCTTCTTCTTCTTAACCTAATCCTTTGACCAACTACAAGTTTGTACTTGAAATACTCTTTTCTGAGTTTTTACTTTCATTTGTTTGTTTATTTACCCTGAAAATGAGTGAATCAGAAAGCTCGAGTGTTAGAGTTAGGATTAACAAGGGTTTGTTAGATGATAGTTCTCCGAGTACCTCTACCAGTAGCCCACCTTTGAGGACGACAATTCAAGCCAAGCCGAAAAGGGAGGAACCATGTCCTCTCCCAGGGTGGGAAGCATCAGCTCCGTTATCAAGACTTCCGGCCTCTTTGACTTGAGAGAAAGGCTGGGGATATCTAATCAGTACGATCTTCGAGTTTTAAACCCTTCACTCCGAGCTAATGCCAGGTTTAGTGGCAAGAAGAGGATAGTCCTTTATGAGGCTGACATAGAGGCCGGAGTGAACATTCTGCTGAACCAGTTCAAAATAGCTCTTATGAATTACTACGATATCACAGTAGGGAAGCTTCACCCCAATGCTTGATGGACTATCTCAGCCTTGCAGATCTGAGCGTTCGAGCATGATGTAGAGCTCATTGTTAGATTATTCAGGGCAGCACATGGTTGGCTTACGAATAGCTACGAAGGACCATCACTATGTCTAAGCCCAAGCTGGGTACGGTATCTTTACCGGGAAACTAGACTTTGAAGAACTGGAAGAACCATTTCTTCATTTTGGAGAGTAAATAAAATTATCCTTTTAGAACTTCCTGGGGGAGATTCATCAACAAGAATGATGTCTTGGTGTTGACCGAGGAAGAAGAGGCGACAGCTCGTTGGAAGGAGCTCGCCAAAGATAAAAGGGAGATTAGTGACAAGCTCGATTTGCTTACTCCCAGAATAGATTGGAAGAAATGAGGTAATATATTTTTGTACTTGTTGAGAGAGAATCTAATATACTCATTGTGCGTTTGTTTTGCAGCCATGAAGAGGACAAAAATACCTAGCTTGGCCGAGGCAATGTGCCAAAAGAAGGCCAAAACGGGGAGGAGCCACGCTCAGATCGAAGCGAGCCAAGCCCAGCCCGTTGCTACTCCTTCTGGGAGTCTTGCTCCAAGCCTTCCTACCTCGAGCCTTCCTACCAACAATCCTCCAGCCACTACTATTACCATTTTTGATGCTTCTCCACTATCCGATTAGACTAGGCCACCTGCTCTTATGCCCGGTCCCTCTGCCTCTCGCTTTCTAGAGGAGGAATCTGCTCCTCCCCCCCACCCAAACTAGGAGGAGAGGCTTAACTCCTTGGTCGACGAGGTTAGGGGGTTTTGGCAACAGCAAGGGCGAGCTTTCTGCTCAGCCAACCCAAAGTTCAACAGCTTCTGCCAGCTGGTATCCTGTGTGCCAAGTGAGGTGGCTCCCTTGATGAACTTACATGTGGACCACCTATCCGGAGTCATCCAAAGACACCAAGTTAATTATAAAGGTGCTTGTGGCGGAACTGCCAAATTGAACTACTAGATAATAAAAATGCTCGTGGCAAAACTACTGAACTGAGCTACAGGATAATAAAGATGCTTGTGGCAGAACTGCTGAATTGAGCTACATGTTATTGATATTTCTTCTAGTTGGATATATTCCAAGAGTGAGGTAAGAGCTTTCCGGGCTTATCTTTGAGACAATAGGCGCCAAAGTTTACCGCTTTATGTACTTCATATGACCCTACCCAATTAGGATTTAGCTAGTTAATGCCCACCACCAACTGTGCTTCAAGGGCTTTCTTGAGGACAAGCTCTCCTACTTAGAACGTTCTTGGTTTCAACTTACAATTGTTGTTTGTATGCCGTAACTTGGAGCTAAGTGAGCTCTATCTTTTCTTCTAGCATGTCTAGATGATGCAATAGCCGATCCTTTTTGGTTTCTTCATCATACTGAGAAGTTCAGTTTCCTTGTTATACTTTTTTATAGAGATACGATTTCTACCTCTGGTAGGATTCAGTTTCCTTGTCAGAGCGGGTTTCCATCGCAAATAGAAGTCCCACTTAGTAGGATATTTTTGATGACTAGGAGACTGAGCTGGACCCCTAAATAGGAATTTTATCATCTTTAGGTAACTGAATGTCCATGTCCTAATATAATTTTGAAAATGACTATCTGTGTTGGGATATGAGCTTAGATTTGGGATGCTATCCAAATAACCGACTAGGTTGCTTGAGGGAGTTCGATTACGGAGTTCAGTTATCAATTCTCATATTTATACTTGCTGGGTTTTTCAGTTCTTACATGTGAGAAAGAAATCATTTGGAAAAAAAATCAAATAATGGCAAAGAAGTAGGGATGATCACGGGGCGGGGAATTTCTAAAATTTTCCCTCGCGGGGACGGGAAAAAAAATTTCCCGTCCTAGAATTGGGGGCGGAGACGGGGAATGGGGTATCCGCCCAGTGGGGATTTCCGCCTCGCAAAATATATATTTTTTTAAATTTTAAAATATAATATTTTATAAATAATTAAAATTAAAATATAACTTAATTTTATAATTATTAAGTTTTAAATTATACTTAATTTTAAATTATTATTGATTTTAAAATTTTTATTTATTAAATATTATATTTTAATTTTAATTATTTATAAAATATTATATTTTAAAATAAAAAAAAAACAAATCGGGGGACGGGGGAAATCCCCTCCCCCTCCCTCGATATTGGTGGCGGGGGTGGGGAATCCCTGTCACTGGCGGCGGAGTGAGTGAGGGAGAATTCTCCGACCCCGCTCCGTCCCGTGATCGCTACTACAAAGAAGCCTTATCAGAAAACGAAGACCCCATAAAGGATCTCTTTTAATTTCTTCTCTGATGGCCTTGTGCTAAAATCTCATTACAATTGATGGTCTTTTATAGCCTTTGTTCTTCATTACTGAATGTGGACTGACACAGTTTTGTTTTTCTTGTCTATTTGTGGTCATAGGCGATGCAGAGAGGGACTATTGGAGCCTACTTCGTGGCAATCAAGAAAAGCATAGGGAAAATTTTGGTCACCGAGGAAGGTCAGAATTAGTATATTTTCAACTTCCAATTGGATTATTATTATTATTATTATTTTGGATAAAATACAGGAAATGACATGAATTCCTGTTATTATCAAGCTAAATGTTTATTATGTTTCCACAGGGGAGGAAAACGCTTCAGGGGTGGCGGTAAACACTACAGGTCTAGAGAAAATTCCGGAACTGGTCGGCCAAATAAAACTCAGAAAGTTGGAGCATAATGAGAATCAAATATGAATTGGTGACAACCTTGAAGGTCAATTTTACAAGACAACCTAGGATTTTGCAATGGGAGAATAGTTGCATTTGTGCTTGATCTCCCTATCCTAATGTTATTTTTGTGAGCTGGTTTTGTTCTCTGTTAGGGGACTATAATAATGTGTTATTTTATTTTGTAACAGAGATTACCTGTAGCTTGATCTTTAATTATTTTCATAGGTTTGATATACTTGATCTTTGGCATCACACCACTCGTTGGTTCCATACTGAAATTAAATTGAACCAATTTGTGGTCAATCGGTTCATAGTTCCTAACCGGGATCAAAACCCTGAGCCAAAGGCTTGGTCTGGGTTCTCCATTGTGCAGAATTGGAATTGGATTCTATTTGCACTGGAAAAATAAAAGCTGGAAGCTGCCAATCCATATGTGCTGTGTTCATTCTACGAATGCCCTTAGGTCTAGACCATTGGATTGTAAATCTGGATCATACCGTATCTTACCAAAATCCTCTGATTTTAACTTTACATATATATATATATATATATAGGGGGTTAAACTTTATATATATGGTTAAAAAATCTAATGGCATCAATCACTTGGATTTGGTTTGGCAGCCAATTATTAAACATTCGTTAATTGTGAAGTTCATTATTTGAATAATTGAATAATTTTCATAAATATTTAATAGGAATGGCTTTTTAATTTTAACTTAGAGGTCATATTTTTGATTTGATATAAATGGAAATTGCAATAAAATTAAAAAAGTACTATTATGCCATTTATGTTTGTTTCGAAACTCTATTTTGCTCTTCCAATGAATTATGGATCTAAATACTTATATAGGGGCTAAAAATGTAGGAAAATGCAGGCATTTTAGCGCATTTTTAATAAATAGATGAAAATTTTTTTCTCTTCTTGAACAATTATAAGGCATTTTGGCATTCTTTTTACCAAGCATTTTTCCTCACAAATAATATAAGAGACAAAGTTCTTATTTTTGCTCCAAAAACAATTTAAGAGACAAAATAGAACTTTGAGATAAATATCGAAGGCAAAATGATATGTTTTTCCTAAAAAAGTATATGAAATTAACAAAATTAAATATATAATAAACACAGAAAAAGTATAAATCTGAGAGTTAATTTTTACAAAACAAGTAACACTCACTTTTTCTTATTGTTGCTATTTCAATGAATAGAATTAATTAAATAAAATTAAAAATATAGGAAATTATTTTTTAAGAAATTAAAATATTCTTGAATAGCTCATGATTGGGACATAAAGAAAATCATTTTAATAGTATGAAACTAGAAAACATTAGAACCTCAGAAAACAATATCTTTAAATAATTAAAGGAAAGTGATTAATCTTTTTACGATTCTATTCAGTTCAAATTTGAATTAATTGGATTAATGAATTTTCAATACAATATGGTTATTTTAAAAAAAAAACATTACTGAAAAGGAAAAGAGAAATTGGGGAAAAAACAAAATTGTTAAAGAAATCAGGGAACTAAAAGGGCTTAATACCTGAAAAGTAAAAATTTAGGAGTTCAATTAAAAAAATAAAAATTACTTAAGCCAAATGTAGAAATAAACGTAAAAGTTGAGGGCCAAATCATGTTTTTGCCACTTTTTTTTTTTTGCAAACTGATCCTCTTTTAATTTTTCTTCCAAACGTGAATTATTAGGCAAATAAGAAGAAGGGGAAAACAAGCCGTTGAACATTTGAAAAACAAGAGGGGAAGAAAGGGCATGGAAAAGGACGGCCGGATCTGACGTGTCTATATCTACACCATTCAAAGGAAGCCAAGATGCTCGACATTTAACCTATAGGGTTTGAATCTGCAGAGTCCGCCCCTTTATTTTTGAATACCTCTCTTTACCGTTTCAATTTCTCTCTCTTTCTCTCTCTCTATCATTCACTGTACATCCTCAGTGTATTTGCAGATCTCTTCTCTCGATTGCTTCATTAGGATCTGCAAATGCCCACCCTATCGATTCTATCATCGACTCGGTCTCGCCTCTCTTTTGCTTCATTTCTTTATCTAAATCTCGCTTTGGTAAGTCCTTTAGTTTTTTTTTTTTTTCTGAAATGTGAAATCTTTTTGATTGGTTTTAAACGATGTTTCTCAAATTCGTTCTGTCTATGTCTGTTCGTCAGAGGTTTTTGGATTATAGGAAATTTGAGTGATTTAATTAGTCATTTGGGATCATTTGCTCATTAATTTTGAAAAGTTGTAACCTTGATAGTGGTCTAGCTTTTTGAATTCAAGAAATTCTCTTTGTTGTATGTTTCGTTGACTTATATTACTGAATTTCATCTTTTCGATATTTAAATTTCAAACCCTACAGTAAACTGAATTGAGCCCTGATCTCCAAACCTTAGCTTTATTGAAACCTAGTAGAATTCATGAGCATAAATGTCTCTGGTGCACATTTGTGCTGTATATTTATATTTCCTATCGGTCGTGTCTCTTTCTGATGATTGGAAATAAACACTGAGCTAAGCAAATCTTTGGATAATTTATCTGGGAATAGTTGCTTTCTGTTCTTTACCCATCGTATGAGCTTCTTTCCTTTTGTGTTATCGGAATTTCCTTTTTCTTTATGTATTAATTTTGCTGTTTTGCTTTGTGAGAAGGGAGACCAACTTGCTTACTAGGGAGATTTTTATCATGATTTGGACAACATACTTCGGAGAGAATTGTTCTAAAGTTGGAATTGGGGTATGCTGGTTCATTTTTCTAGCAAAGAACAATGGAAAGTGACAAGTCAGTTTCTGTTCCCTATGATGGGCACAATGAGGGAATCCAGAGAATCCGGCCTCTGCATGGGTAAGCTTGTAAAACTATTTCCAACACTTATATCTCTTGTGTTTGGGAATTCCCTGCAGAACCTCTTACTTTTTGAAGAACGGACATAATCTTGGTGGCTTTACTATGTGCTTGCTGTGCTAATCTTGAGATGCATTGACAGCATTTTTTGCAGCTTCCATTTTAAGAGAAAAAGCTTTTTCTGGTGCAACAATTGCTACTTTTTTTTTCACTCAGCTTTCCTCATTCTTATGCTCTGTACAGCTATAAGTACAAATATGCCATGTTCTTCTTTGTCTAGAGATTTGAAGTTTTGATTATTTTGGTCCCAGTAGTTTAACATTTAAGCTCTCAAGATGGTCTTTCAGTTTATTGCTTACTCTGGTTGATATGATTCATGTACCCATTGGTGAGAGAATACTTTTGTTATGACTACTAAATTTGAATTAAGCCATGCATTTCTGTCATAAATTTCGTTTCCAGACGGACTGTTGGCCCGGCAAGGCGATCGACAAAAGGGCAATGGACAGCTGAAGAGGTAATGGTTTTGTATTTTACCAATATATAATTCCTAGTATTGCTCTTTTATGCTTTATCCTTGATCTTGGTTGGTATTTAAGTTGAAAAGATATTATGTAACAAAGATGCCTCAGCCCATGTTGCTTTGGCAGATTTTTGGAAAATTGCCAGTTCACCTTGCTTTAATTGACGTGTCTAATTTGAACTTGGCCTAAACAATGTCTGAAATTCTAAAATGATGCTTAGCATTATATTTATATATAGTCACACATATCGTTGCTTTCTATAATATTTGTATCATCGTTTGGACTATGTGCATGTAGGATGAGATTTTGCGCAAGGCTGTTCAACGTTTCAAAGGAAAGAACTGGAAAAAAATTGGTATGGTTGTGATCTATATATTTATTTAAATCAGTACTTTAAGAAGACACGGATTATTTTTCTTCTTTGTTTACCCTTCATTTTTCCCACCATGTTATATCTCAACTAATAGAACTAGTTTGACTACTACTTTTTTGATTCATGTGTCTGAGCTCTCTCATTCTGCTCAGTTGTCACCATTGTTGCTTGGCCATTATATTTTTACAAAACATTTTATGTGGTTATCTAATTGTAATATTGGGCTATCTGCAGCTGAATGTTTTAAAGATCGGACAGATGTTCAATGCTTACATAGGTGGCAGAAGGTCCTAAATCCTGAGCTTGTCAAAGGCCCTTGGTCAAAAGAGGTAGCCATGTAGTTGTTTCTTGTCTATTTCAATCGAGACCCTTCTCTTTTGCTACCTCTCCATCAGATTGCACAACCTGGATATTCCTCAAATTATTGTGAACTTACCTGCTTTTTGTCAAAATGTAAACAGGAGGATGAGATGATAATTGAACTGGTTAACAAATATGGACCAAAAAAGTGGTCCACAATTGCACAGCATTTACCTGGACGAATTGGAAAGCAATGCAGGGAAAGGTAAGCTAGCTATTGCTGACTAGATGGATATACTTATGTTCTCTTTATACTTATTGTCAAAAGCTGTATTACCATTGTTGGAAAATATTACCAGTAACAAAATTTTTAAAATTTTTATTGTCATTAGTTTTCAGCTATCTTATTGTTGCTTTTGCATTGACACGTGCATAATACTTTAGGTGGCATAATCATTTAAATCCTTCCATAAACAAAGAGGCATGGACACAGGAAGAGGAGTTGGCCTTGATTCGTGCTCATCAGATATATGGGAACAGATGGGCCGAGCTCACAAAGTTCTTGCCTGGAAGGTTTGTTCTCATTATTTGCAGGATTCAAAAACCTTTTACTTTATTTGGCTAGAGGTGGTCTATACTATGTCATTTATTTGCTTAAATGTGACATTTCCAGATTTATTTTCTGTGATATATGTTATTTCCGTCAGTGTGGTGAGTGTTAAGTCAACAAACATGGTTTCTGATTCATCTATCTTATTATTTTCAACAGGACAGACAATGCAATAAAAAATCACTGGAACAGTTCTGTGAAAAAAAAATTGGGTTCTTATTTAGCATCGGGTCTACTAGAACAGTATCAAGGTCTCCCTCTTGTTGCACAACAAAATCAACCCGTGCCTTCATCTTCTTCAAAGGTGCAAACCAGTGGAGATGATACTGGACCAAAGTGTGGAATTGAAACAGAAGAAATATCAGAGTGCAGTCAAGAGTCAATTGTTAAATGCTGCTCTCAGTCTGCAAGTGGCTTAGGTAATGCAGTGTTGCATAGAAGAGAAGAATTCCATATTACTGATGAGTCTGGTCTTGTGAAAGAGCGAAGCTCGAGTCCAGCATCTTGTTCAGATCAATACTTCACATCAGTGGGAGATGTCACTTTTTCCATTCCAGAAATACCTTGTGAAGTGGGTTGCTCTTCCAACTTTCTCCCACAAAACTTCTCTGATAATACCATGACTTCTGCAAGCAGTGATTACCGGTACAATTTGCAGGAGTTGCCTAACATACCCTCTGTGGAACAAGGTCAGCAATCATCAGGGTTGCCAACAAATTGCATAGCTGCTAATGAAAACCATCATCTGATGAATTTTCCATTTCAAATATCCATGGGCGTAAGCCTTCCTACTTCCATGGGGAATATTGCAGAAAGTTCTGCTAAGCCAAACAATTTGTTGATGTCTGAAGATGAATATTGCCAGTATTTATTCTCAGAGGAACTGAATACTGGGATGTTCTCTTCTGGAAATTTTACAAAGGGCCCTGACTCAGATGCATGTGTAGATTCCATAAAGTATAAGTCATTGAACATTAAGATATCTGAAACTGAGAAAACTCCACATTCATATAGCCCCTCAAAATCTGGGGTTTTCGCTACTTCATGCAGTCAATCATTCCCATCTAATCCTTCACTCCTTTCTGCTGATGATAGCACACTTGTCTGCGGTAGGGAAGCTAATCAGTTAATTGCTCAGCCCCTTACATCCCATGAACAAGAGTTGATTACGAGTGCACATGATGGCTTTATATGCACCAGTGGCCCTGATAGCTTACATTGTGATGGTGTTACAAATAACACAGGCATGCAAGAGCCACATTATCTGAAGGAAGCTTCAAAATTAGTGCCTGTGAACTCGTTGACTTCAGGCACTGGTGCTATAGAATCATGCAATGGCACTGCAAGCTCCCCCTGTGATTGTGGTACAAATAACACAGACATGCAAGAGCCCCATTATCTGAAGGAATCTTCAAAATTAGTGCCTGTGAATTCTTTTACTTCAGGTGCTGGTGCAATAGAGTCATGCCTTCTTGATGATATAACAACTATGCAAACAAAACAAGATGGAGCTGGAGGTCTATGCTACGAGCCTCCTCGTTTCCCTTGCTTGGATATTCCATTTCTTAGCTGTGATCTTATACAATCTGGTAGTGATATGCAACAAGAGTACAGTCCTCTCGGTATCCGCCAACTAATGATGTCTTCCATGAACTGCATCACTCCATTTAGGTTATGGGATTCACCATCTCGGGATGGTAGTCCTGATGCCATGCTGAAAAGTGCTGCTAAGACTTTCACTGGTACGCCATCCATTCTGAAGAAACGGAATCGTGATTTGCTGTCACCTTTATCTGATAGGAGAGGTGACAAAAAGCTTGAGATTGACCTGGCATCTAGTTTGACCAAGGAGTTCTCTAGGTTGGATGTCATGTTTGATGAAAGTGAGATGCACAGACCATCTGTGCTGTCTCCATTATCTAATCAGAAAGGGAACCATGTGCTTTTTGAAGAAGATAAAGAAAACCTGGATCCCTCTCTGGATGGCGGAAAAGAGAAGGGGAGAAATTCCTTTGCATTGCTAGATAATAATATTTCTGAGAAAGATTACCATAGCAGTAGTTCCCAGGTCAACATGAAGCAAGGGAACGATGGTGATGTTAATGCTAAGGCTAATACTGATGCTAGTTCCCAAACTGTGAGTCCTTTCTTATTCTTTTTCTTCGTTTTTTTTTTTTCCTCTTTATAGCAACAATGACTTCATTTGTTTTTACCTAATATCAGCTTTTGCTATCTTTCCCCTCTTCCTCCATTTGATAGGTAGAACAGCCGTCTGGAGTGCTTGCTGAAGACATCACGAATGATATTCTATTCTTTTCTCCTGATGAAGTTGGTCTTAAAGCAGATAGAGCATTTGCTTCAAGTTCCCGCACTCCAAAGAATTTATACCGTATAATTTTGGGAACTTTATCAGAGCAAGCTGCTGCTTCTGAATCTTCATCCAATTCATGCATAAATAATGATTCTCCTACCAATTGCCAGGAGAATCGTGAAAGTCATTTAGTTGCAGCTACATCAGTACAGTCTGTTCCTTCAACAGCACCTTTAGAGAATACAGTTGATAAAAATAAAAATGATGCTGGTACTGAGAACCTTAGCATGTAAGTTTTAGCTGTTATTCTTTATGAGCATTTCTTAGTATATTCACTTCATTGGTTCTGCTTCTTCTTCTTTTAATAGTTTGTTCATTTGTTATGTTGCTTAAATAATTGTTTTTGGTTTTAGATTTGGTGAAACTCCTTTTAAGAGGAGTATCGAATCTCCTTCAGCATGGAAGTCTCCTTGGTTCATTAATTCTTTTTTGCCTGGCCCAAGAGTCGACACAGACATATCCATTGAGGTATGGAAAACTCAGATAATAAGGGCCTGTTTACTTACAGAAAACTGCTCCAGTTTTCTAGAAAAATTTTCCACATAAAACAGAAAATAGAGATCATGTTTATTTTCGCCAGTTTTCTAAAATAGAAAACAGAAAATGAATTTTCCAGTTTTCCAAAATAAAGAAGAAATTGAAAAACTAATAAAAGATATTTTCCAAATTTTCTAAATAATATTAATACACATACACATATATATGTACATACATACATATACACATACATGCATATGTAAATTTTTGTATGTGCATACATACATAAGCATATGCATGTGCATGTATATGTAGTACATGCATGCATACATACATACATACATATGGATATGTATATATATGTATATACATACATACACATACACATACACATGCATATGCATATGTATACATACATATGTATATGTATGTATATATATATATATGTGCATATATACACATACATATGTATATACAAATATACATACAAGCATGCATGCATGCATGTATGTATCTATATATATATATATATATATATATATATATATGCACATACACACACATACATATTCATATACATGTATCCATATGTGCCTGTATGTACATACATGCATACATACATATGTATATATATGTATGTATATATATATATATATATATATATATATATATATATATATATATATATATATATATATATACACACACACACACACATGCACATACATGTACATATGTACATATGTATGTATTCATAAATACATGTGTATATATTTGCATATATTCATATACATATGCATATACATATGTATGTATGCGCATACATACATATATAAATGTATGTATGTATGTATGTATGTATGTATGTATGTACACATACATATACTTGTAATATCTGTATGTATGTATGTATAAATATACACATACGTGTGTGTGTATACATGTACACACACACAAATAAACGCTCAAGTTTTTCATTTGTTGATAAATAAACGCGTTTTCTAAATTTTCTACGGAAAATCAATACTCCAATTTTCTAAGAAAATAGAAAACAGAAAATAGAAAACTATTTTCTGTAAGTAAACGCACCCTAAATCTTTTCTGGTTGCTAAGATTCTTTGCAAGATTCTTAAACTACTTGGATCTTGTTTCCAGGACATTGGGTTTTTCATGAGCCCTGGTGATAGAAGCTGCGATGCTATTGCATTGATGAAGCAATTAAGCGAACAAACTGCCCCTGCATATGCTGATGCTTTGAATGTTTTGGGAAATGAAACTCCTGAAACATTACTTGAAAAACAGCGCAACAACAATCATAATATAGACCAAGAGAAAAACGATGCACCAGATGATCAGCTCAACAATCATTCCCATTTGGCTTCCAATGTTTTGGTATGAGTTTGTTGGGCAATATATTTGACATGGATATTACTATTATCAGCATCCTTGTCTGTATTAAGTTTCACTATATCAAACTTTCTGCAACCCAGTTTGTGTATAGTCAAACCCTATACTAAGTTTCACAAGGCTAAAATTTCTGCATCCTATTTATGCCGTATATTACCATTATCAACATCCTTTTTCTCTGCCCTATACTCTTTTGTTTTGTTTTGCTTCATGTAAGAGTTATCTAAGAAATTAATTTGAAACTTACTGCAGACAGAATGCCGCACCCTTGATTTCAGTGAATGTGGGACACCTGGGAAGGAAACAGAAAGGGGGAAATCTTCAACTGCAGTTAGCTTCTCAAGTCCTTCCTCCTTTCTGTTGAAGGGTTGCAGATAGTAATTTTTCATGGTTGATGCATTCTGTTGTCAAAAATTGTAATTTGTATTATATATATGTATACATTTTTCCCTTTTTTCTTTTTGGTAATTCTTCCTATTGTTAGCTGTCTCGCACCCCAAATAGTTAATTGATAGATGACTGTATTGAGTGTACCAATGATTCTCTTCCCCTTTTATTCGCTTCCTCCAATTTTTGGAATGAAACGTCTTTTGTCATCTTTGCATATCACTTAAATTTGCCTCAGCACTAAGCAATATCAAGAAGTGCTTAGTGCTTAAATAAAAAAAAGTCCCAAGGCAAGAATTTGGTAACTCAATAAGGTTGATAGTGGCAAAAGCTAATGAATGTTTTATTGGCTATTATTGCAAGAGGATAGTCGTTCTGGTAATTCACATATAACACTTATTTAATACAAAGTTTCATTCATTTCCATTTGTAGCGGGGTTGAGTATATCACAAAATGCCTGCTAAAGCTAAACAACTCTTGCCATTTTTCCTCAAATCTTGAGGAGCATCAAAATGTTCTTGCCAGTGTTATAACTTTTATTGTTGCAAACTCAGATGTACATCAAAAGAAAGGAGAATGGACGAGAAAGAAATAGAAATGATTATTGTTAACATATTTCGCGTAGAGGAGCCCAGTCAAAAAAATATATAAGTACAAAACGTCTGCAATTGCAACTATTTTTACCGAAAGGAAAACTTATTCAAATGAAGCTTTCATTTCTTCCCTCTACGAGGGCTACAATTATTATGCCATGAGATCAAAAACAAAATGGAACCCACCATTTTGTGGTGCTCGACACAGGTTTAATAAAAACGAAGTTTCATAATCTTGGTTCTATGAAACACGAGTGACAGCTGCATGCATTGCGTCTGCAAGACGAGGGACCGTCTTAGAACTCAGACCAGCCATGCTTATTCTCCTGCGAAGAGTATCCAAATACCAAATTAGAATTTTCATTTGTCAAGTCAATATCTGTCACATAGTATGAAAATTTCACGGTACACATGATGATCAGAAAGGGCGAAATAACCAACAGAAAGCTGCAAGTCAACATTTTATATGCAGATCCCTGCATACTAATGAATATTTTTGTTCTGTTGATATTAATTATTATTTTGGCAAAGCAATACAAAAGGAATGCAGACCAACAGAGAGGAATAGAGCTTATTACCCGTCAGATGTCATGTAGATGTGGTACTCTTTAGTCATGAAGGCAACTTGCTGAGAGTTCAGGCCGGTGAAAGTAAACATCCCAATTTGTTTAATAATGTGGCTCCAGTCACCAGGTGTTCCTGCCAAATATGAATATGAAATAATCCAATCAAGCATAATGTTAAAATATGGAAAGAACTTCTCCAACAAATTAACATTGGGCAATTGGTCATAACTGTGTCATATGCACAATGGATATGCAATCCAAGTGCCTACCAATTTGAGTTTCGAGATTGAGAAATATAAATGAGTTCCACTGCCCCATATTTGTATTCAGCTCTCTCCTTTTTCCAAACAAAAAATTTCTAAAAGTACAAGCCCAATCAAAAACAAATATAAAATATATCCTGTGAAAACATGTGTAGAGTATGCATTTATGCATTGGTTCATGCAGGTTACTACGTTTCCCTAAGCTCCTATATATTCAGACACAGCTAAACCGTGTCTTTGGCAGAAGAGAAAGGAACTAAGGCCAAAATCACAACCGATTAGGAAATAGATATGCTACTCAACACTCAACCAGTACTGACCCCAAATATGTAGTTGAAAATAATTGAGGGATCGATAACACCATCAGAATGTCAATAATAAGAGGAAAAGCAAGGGACTGGCAAATAGGAAGAGAAACACAAAAATAAATAACCTCTGGCACGCAAGGCATCAAAAAGTTGCGTTCTCATGCTAATAATTCGATCAGCCATTGCCTTCAGCTCAATAGTCCACTCATTGTACAAATTCCTGCAGGCAAGCCATAAAGAAACTTTGAATAACAAGCATAAAGTTCTCACCCAATGCCTCAGAGTTGAGCCTTGTTTCTTCCCTTTTGAATTAAAGGATAAACAACTGAAGTTATAGATGAAAATTTAAGGTCTGGACTCAAACATTCTTTCAAAGAACAATACAAACAGAACCTTGCCAGATTGCACAGGGCAGTCAAAAACAGTTTCTACATCATTACCTATCTTTCAGGATGAAAGCCACTATAGATGCACCGTGAATGGGTGGATTTGAATACATAGGCCTGATTACAAGTTTAAGCTGGCTCTCAACCTTGCTTGCAACATCAGCAGTCTTGCAAACCTGTGAGGATATGAATACCGTAAAAATGAGGAAGGCTAGGGACTGATGAAAGTATGATCAATCATTGAATTTTATGAAGACACCATCCTTCAATATGAAATTTGGAAAAATCGGAGATCTCTTTAGATTTAATTCCATAGAGTACACCTAAAAATGCAAGTGCTTCCCAGAATACAAAGTAATAGAACTTCCTTAAATGGAAAATTTCAGAATCATACAATGCTTAAGGCTCCAACACGTTCCCCGTAAAGCCCCATGTTCTTTGCATAACTTTGAGCTGCAAGAAGTTCACCACCATCAGCAACAAACATGCGAACTGGTTGCGCATCAGCATCTAGACTTCCACTAGCAAATCCCTGGGATAACATGATAAGATTCAATAATTCATACGAAATGATTTTATATGAACATCGACCTCTGAATCGCTAGATAAATCCTAATAAGCTAAGAATTACTGTCGTTGCGGTTGCATTCAAAGTAGACTACCTGATAGGCACTATCAAAGAAAGGCATGAATCCCTTCGATCTCATCAACTGCCTGATCTGCTCCCACTGCTGAAGAGTTGGATCAACGCCTGTGGGATTATGAGCACATGCATGGAGTAGTACAATAGCTCCAGCTGGGGCAGAACCGAGATCTTCCAACAAGCCTGTTCACAACATTAAAAATATATCATGGATAAAAATAATCACAAAATCTAACCAGGAGAACAGAATGACAGGATCTGGAAAGATTTTATTTTTCTAATAGGATGTCCAGAAAAAAATTATATTCAGCGAGAGATGCAACATAAAATCAGATGATAACAAAGAATTGCTGATTGAAATCTCAGGCAGAGATATATAGTTTTGTCGTGGAAAGTTCCAAACCTTGGAAGTTCAGTCCACGTGTTGCTGGATCATAATAGCGGTAAGTTTTCACAGACAGTCCAGCCAAAGTGAACACTTTAGGGTGGTTTCCCCATGTTGGCTGGGGAATGTAAATGGTACGCTGCATAGAAAAGCAATCTCTAAGGACCAGATGGGCCTGCATTTTATCCCTTATGATAGTCAATCAATACAACCAATGGTTAAATCATTAATGATTAAAAATTTACTTCTTGATAATGCTTGGCCAAAAATTCAGCTCCAACCCTCAAAGAGCCAGTGCCAGACAAGCACTGAACAGTTGTAACCCTGTTCTCCTTAATTGCAGGGCTATTTTGAAGCAAGAAAAGCGAGCAGTCAGGTGTAAAAAAAAAAAAAAAAAGGAAGAACCGAAAGCATTTGAATAAAAAAATTCAGAACAAAAGTATAACCAAATAAGCAGTACCTGTCAGCACCAAATATGAGCTTAGCGCTCAATTTGTTGAAATCAGCCAGTCCAGTAATAGGAAGATATTCCTTTACTCGGGACCTACATTAAAGTAAGCGAAATCTTGAAGGTAAATAAGAACATCCCATTCGAGCTGTGCTTGCATTAACAACAAATAACAGCAATAAAAAAAGCTCACCTATCATTAACAAGCTGCTGCTCAGCTTTCCTTACTACATTCAGAACAAGAGGTTTTCCTTCCTATTACACAACAAAATCCATTCTTAAGCCTCCCAGGGCACAACTAACATAGTTTCAATCCATAACTATTCAAAAATTAATCCATCTCTAATTACCATGCTTATCTCTTTATCAAAATCAAATAGGATACAAATTGACAGCAGCAAAAACTGACCTCAGTTCGATAAGCACCAACGCCTAAATTCAGCTTCACAGGGCTAGGGTCTTTGTTATAAGCGACAGTTACCTATTCGTCAAATCAAAATCAGAAAAAAAAAATGGAAAAGAGATCAAAGCATGAAAGATTCAAGTAGGCGATGCATACGCCGAGAATAGGATCTTCAGGGGCGCGAACAACGTGAGAGAAAACAGAATTGCCATGATTAGCAGAAGTTGGAGAAGCAGAAATCACAGTGGCCGAGTAATTTTGAGAGTCCGCATCGACACCGAGGTGTCTAGCCAGAACGCTTATTCTGGCAGCCGAAGAAGTGAAATCTGAACTCATTTTGAACTAATTTGTTTTTATGTAATTTGAACAAAGATTGAAACTTTTTGTTGTGGGTATTCAGATCGTGAATAGTGTTTCGTTATATGATAGATTGGAGAAGAAGAAAGCTTATTTTATTTCAATCTCTATCAACCGTGGCAGAGAGTCTTACGCATGGGAGAGATGGTGGCTGTTATCTGCTGACACACACAACCATGTGTGGCCCCACTTTCTTAGTTTTCGTTTAAAAAAAGGCCCGTAACTTTTTAAAAACATCATTTAGGTCCCTTAACGAAAAATCATTTAGTTTAACTCCTTAATTTCCAATTTTGTCATAATCTAAAATGTTGTCTTTCACTTAATATTTATTCATTTTGAGGTTTGTATATTTAATCACGAAATAATTATCCTTCTTATGTCTCCAATTGATAGAAATTTTATTTTCATTTATTTCAAATTATTGTCCATTTTCCTTTGTTAACAATACAATTAATTGGCTAATTCTTTAATTTACTCTTATTTGGTATTCCCTTCTTTTATAAACAAGTGCATACTTATTTATTTTGATTTATTTATAAATAAGTATATATTTTTTTTTAAAAGTACTATATTTATTATAATTTTTTTTTAAATATGTCCATTATAAAATAAATATTAGCTCAATTTTTAAAACACAACTAATAAATTAATTGAATTTTTTTAAAAAGAATGAATTAATAAAAATATAGGATAATAAATGAATTTAAACGCTTATATATGAATAAAAAATATTTATTTTTATCAACAACTATTAAATAACATCCCATACTTTTCAATTATATGCCTAAGAATTATAGAAATATTTTTAAAATATTAATAATATTTTTTAATGAAAGTGAAATTAAAAAAAAATGTCTATCTATTATTAGGGAATATGAAAAACATATATTTAAGTAAGATTGAAGTACTAATCACGATAACTATATGTAATTGGATGTGTTTGTAATTCTATATTTTGAAATGCAAAAAATTTAGAATTGTAGCACTTAATTAGGATTGAGTGAAGGGTTCGAGAAATGGACCTTTCAATTTTTTTTGAGGGATTAGATTGCATATTTTAGTAAACTTTCTGGGGACAAAAGATGAATTGAGTCTTCTTATTTGTTTTTAGCGGATAATTTATTTTTCTTCTAGATTTCAGTGAGACGCGGTGGCACGGCACCGTATAATAACCGGATCAAGTTTCGTCATCTCCTACGTCCTAAATGAACATTCTCTATTTTCATCTCAATCCATTTCGGGCGTCAGTTTTTTTAATATTGTGATTTTAAAAATTATTTATACATTTGATGCATGTCAGAAACTTATTATGAAAATAGGGTGTCAACACAAAATTATCGTCACGAATAGCAATTTTATCAAAAAAATATCGATAAAATAAAAAATGGTTATAAAAAATTGCTGAAAGTAATTTCAGAATCTAAAATTGATGTCATTTTTAATGGTTTCTGTACAAAAAAAAAACCGATCATGAAAATAATTTTTGACTCTACCTATATAAATTTTGCCATAATAATTTTCATTTGCTTTGCTTAATCATTTTCATCTTCTCTCATTTTTTACCTTTGAAATTTTCATAAATTTTACAATTTAAATAGATAATATATTTTTCTTGGATCAGTAATATATTTTTAATATTATTGTGTAAGGTTAATAAAATTTTATAAATTTTTATTTATAATTTTATATGTTCAATTTTAAGTTATTTATAAAATGATAATAATTTTATTTATTAAAATACAAAAATAAATCAAAATTCTCAATCAACAAGCTAAAGAAATTACAATTATTTAGCTATTGAAATAAAGTATTTTATTAATTTTTATATATTTATTTTTTGTGATATATATGTAGAAAACCATTAGAAAAATTAAATGAATATGTGTTGTTGTTGTTGTTATTATTATTATTATATCTAAATAGTGTGATTACGTTATTATAGTTATATAATATAAAAATTATAATAATTATAAATGCTATTGAAATTGTATAAAACTGAACCGGTACAGCCGTAGATAATTATAAATAAATATAATAGTTAACATTATATTTTAATTTATTAATAAATTTAAGTAGCCGAATAATAATAATAATAATAATAATTTTATTATTATTATTATTATTATTATTATTATTAGTGTTGTTGTTGTAATTATTATTATTATTATTGTTGTTTTTGTAATTATTATTATCCTTATTGTTGTTGTTGTTGTTGCTGCTGTTGCTGATGTTATTATTATTGTTATTGTGTGTTGTTGTTGTTGTTGTTGTTGTTGTTCTTCTTCTTCTTCTTCTTCTTCTTATTATTATTATTATTATTATTATTATTATTATTATTATTATTATGTAAATATAATAAAATATTTTAATATTTTTTGTTTAATAAAATATTTTAACATTTTTTTTTACTTTTAGGTAATTGAAAGATGTTGACATATACTGACTTTTATTTGCACACGAGAGGAGAAATAAGTGTTGGAGCGTCGGGTTTTCAATATGATGTATTCGGTCTAAATGCAATTACAAGGAGAATGAGAGTTAAAAATAAGCCAACTCTTCCTGAATTGGTCCATAAAATTCACATGAAATTGAATTTAGGTATCAAGTATGTGATTTTCAGAACTATTTACAAAAGTCTAATGTACAATCGAGGATCGTTATGTTGGACGTTAGTCTATTTGTCGGATGACGATGACATAGATGCAATTTATGATAATTTGAGGAGATATGATGATTACAACTTGGTAAAATTAATTATTGTAGTTGGTGAGGGGGGTGCAGGAGCTAGTTGACCCACGTATGGACAGGGATATCAATTTACAAGTGAGGCATTACAAAGAGAAAATATCAAGGCAGATCATCATTAATTGCTTAATAAAATTGGTTTTAGTCAGCCTACACAGTCCTTTAGTCATTAAGATATTAAAATGCTCTCTTAATATAATTTTATCGAAGATGCATTACAAAATTTAGATGAAAGTGCCCAACGAAAATCTTATAGCCATCAAAGATATGATGTTTCCAGTTAGCCAAAACAATTTGTAAGTCGACGGAATGGTGAATTACTTGAAACGCAAGCTATTTTCGATTCAAGACAAGGTCAATTACGCCGATCAGTTAGCTAGGTGCCTACTGCAAGGATGAGTCAACCCAGGCGGTTAATTAATCGAAGGGTTGGTGATTTTTTTAGTAAATCATTTTTTAAAAATAGATTGGAAAGTCGTTCTAGTGAGAGAAATTTTGTTAAGGGAATAGTTACAAAGCCAAGTCATGTTACATAATCCGATAGTTAGCGACATTCAATTTTCCATGTCCTATATGTTAGTCAACGATGTTCTGTTTCCCATGTATCTGCTGATAGTCAATGACGTTTTATTTCACATGTTTCTGCTGACAGTCAATGCCATTTTATTTTCTATATTCCTGATATCAATCAACAACCTTTTGTTCAATAGGTTACAGATGTAGCTCCTAGTCAGCATTGGCAGTCTTTTAATAGAAAAGATGTATACAACAGTCCAAACCTTTTATTGCGGTGCAAGGTGCTATGTCTATCTATCTAACTATCGGTATCATCAATATTTGGATATTGCAGCCATGGCATTACATCACTATAACCTCCACTATATAGTGGTTGGTCGACTAAATCCTGAGTACTGACTAGATTTGGGCCACTGAAAAAGTTCATTGAAAAAATCATCATGCTCCATTGGTTGGCCCATTTGGGCATATAGGTTGGACTCATATTGAATTGGTGGGCCCGTTTGGTTATAGGGGATGGACTCATATTGTATTGGTAGGCCCATTTGGGCAAGGACATCGTACCAATATTGATCTCTTGAAGATAAACTAATGTTCAAATCAACATTTAATCTAGATGGCCCCGCTTCAAAGTCATTACATCTAAATGGTCAGGCTGCAGTATCAAATTATTGTTGCTGACTAACTGAAGACAAACTAAAAGAATTGGAAGGGTCTTGAGGAAGATATACCCACTGCAAAGGTTCAGGACCTTGGTGCACTCCAGGTGGAATAGGAATAGATTCAATTATAGAACGTTTTTCTCTCATTCCTCTCCTGTTACGTCTAGATTGACAAAAATTCTCAAAATGGTGGGTCATCGGGGGGATCTATGCAGTATCAGGAACAGGCTATCTGGGATAATCAGTTGACTATCTATCAATAGCACCAGTAGCACTTAATATACTCTCTGATGCCAAATGGATACCAACTTTTGTATTGGATGATGAACCAATGTCAGTGTGCCTGATTTTTTTGGCGTAATAAGCCTACATGCAAATAAATAAATTTGTTAAAAATCATTAATATTATTATTTAAACATATAAATAATTATATTAAATTATATCAATGCACCGATGGAAGCTCCAATTAGGGTTATCCACCGTCTTATGCGTGATACAAATCATTGCATATACTATTACCTCGGATGTAAAGGTGCATGAAGAGGAGGACCCATAACAACACCAGTATGCCAAATATTCCACTCATGAATAAAACTTACAAATTTCAATTCTCGATTTTGATCAGTATGCCCCCTTAAATCGATCGAGTGCAACCTATCATCGTATTGTGGGGGGTGTGGGATCGATTGGTCCATTCCAAATTGCCTTAGACATCGATCGGGGTGGTGCTACTCAATAATATGAAATCATATGAGCGGCACAACTGATGTCCAAATGCCATTTCCATTTGTACAAAAACTGTGGTAATAAGTGCAGCACATTTTTGTAGGGCTCCCAATCCATCTACAACAAAAAAAATTATACGTCGTATTGTAAGAAAATTTTATTTCTATGTAATGCGATTTGAAAAAGAAAAATTATATGTAAACTTGGTTATCTCGCTGTAAGTCCAAATCGAGAATATATTCGAATACATCTTTGTTGTTATTTTTGTTTAGATCCGATTGAGATCGCTACTTGATAAAGATCAAGAATGCACTATCAGTCAGCAAATTGAATAAACAAATCACATACACACACGCACACATACATACATATATATATATATATATATATACTGAAAGTCCAAATCGAGAATATTTTTGAATACATCTTTGTTGTTATTTTTGTTTAGATCCGATTGAGATCGCCACTTGATAAAGATCAAGAATGCACTATCAGTCAACAAATTGAATAAATAAATTACACACACACACAATCAATAAAATTTACTTGTAACCATAAGGTATGGACTAATCGATAACATATCTGTGGACAAATTGGGGTTCAATATGAGGCAACCTTTCCCAAGCCAACATTTGTATCAATTGAATGTAATCGCCAAGTGAATTGGCACTCGATTGGGTTGCACGACATAGCTCTTTGTACAACTACGCGAGGCCTACAGATCCCCAATTATACTCAATGGCAACTTGTAAATTCTCTAATAGTGGGAGCCACATCAAATGTATATAATTATTTAACTGTCTTGTACATAATATCCACCAATACAATGAAAAATCCATGCTCGAGTAAAATATTGTATGTGGTAGTCAGTTTCGTCGGCCGACAACAAATTAAAATTTCTTGACAGCCATGTCATTTTTACATTGTGTCCCCCTAAATCATTTTCTGTAGGAACTTGACCTAAAAGACGGCCACATAGATCAGCCCAATCATGTTGTAGTGTTATTGTGGCTTCACCAATATGAAGGTGAAATGTATGTATCTCTGGTCGTTATCTCTCAACCAGTGCAATTAATAAATCAACATTGACATGCATCACACCAATTTGTGACACTCTATAAAATTTTGCTAATCTTAAGTGCGGAATTATTCGCTCATAAATGTTTCTATAACGATTTTCAATGCTTGCTCTATGTGTTACCAATACATTATTTTCATCCTGAAAATAAATAAATTATCAATATTATATAAATAATTATGTATGTACATTAAAGTTATTTATAAAGAGAAAATATAATTACTGTTCCACTCCAAATAACATCCGTTCGATTTCTGCCTCGTAGCGTTAGGACATCATCCATGAAGGGTCCAAGATTAATATATTATTAATTTCTAAATTGATCCACTTTATATTAACCTAGATGTGTAAACAATAATAAATGTTATATCTATATTGTAAACATTTTTTTCATAAATAGCTATTTATATGTCTACATTAATATTATTCAGTATAATAATACAATTTAAATGACATAAATAAAGATAAAATAAAAATATCACACGTTTATCTATATATATATGATTCATAATTTTTATAATTTAATAAAAAATTAGACAAATAATTTTCTACTATAATAAAAATGCATGCCTCTTATAAATTAAATGAAAAAAATAAATAACCGATCGAAGACATATTCCAATGATAAATTAAATTCTGTAATAAACTAATATTTTATAATTGAACGTGCCTACTTAAAAATTAAAAAAACATGTATAATTAAATGAAAATCTAATTTTCTATATTTAGATAAAAAATTTAATAAATTCAATATTTAAAATCAATATAGAGTTACCCTTTTTTCTTCACGCGTCGCAATATTAATTAACTTAATACAGCTGCAAATTAAACTTTAACACAGTTAAATATTGTGTTTAATTAATATTTTAAAATACTTTTACAAAAAAAATTATCATAGCTACTGAAATTAATTGTTATAACTTTAATGAATTTTAATTAACATTTACTTAAAATTTGTATTTCTCATTTAAATATATTATTATAACATATTTACATTTAAAAAGTATGGAATAACTTACTTTTTTTTTTTGCAGATTACCAAATTAACAAACATATAATACCTATCAAAAATAAAATAACACCATCAAGAATATTTCTAAATTCATTAATACAACTTATTATTAACAATTAATTTATTTACTTTTAATTTTTACCGCGGTTCAAAAATTAGCATTATAATTTAATTAAATTAATTCATTATAAAAAAAGGCATATTAAAGATTTTTAAATTATAAAATAATAACCATACAAAAAAATCCGATTCAATATTTCTATTGAAATTTTGAAATTGTATTTAACTCCAATATAATAAAATAACAAAAATCATGTATTCTCCAATTATCTACCAAATAATCAATAAATTATTTATTTATAAAAAAATTAATTACAATTACCTACCACATAATTATTTAATTAAACAAAAACTAACTATTACATAAAAAAATTACTTACAATTAAACAAAAACTAACAAAAAAAGAAAGAAAAACATAGAGAAACTTACCAAGAGCTCCAAGATTGAAGCGCAACAAGGATGGGATAGGAGAAGGGTTACTTGGATCGGCAAAGGGGGACTATTACAGGGCATTTGCCCTTAAAAAATCAAAGATTCAATTTAATTTCAGGTCAAAATGACATGACCACTCATTTAGTATTTTTTTTCAGAAATTCTGCCGTTTCATGTGGACCAAAGGAGTTATTTTTCTACAACTCTAAAATCGCTGCAGACAAAGCCCTTTTTCTACGCCACCGACATTTTTCTAACAAAATCACTATACGTGGCAGTGGTTTCATGCTGACACTCCACTTATGTAATTAGTTTCTGACATGCACTAAATGTGTAAATAATTTTTAAAAACACATTATTAAAAAAAATGTCCCTCCTTTTCGTTGTTTTCCTAATAAGAGGAAATTGAATGAGTTTTCCTTATAAATGTCTCGAACAGTAGAAGTAAATTTCAATATACCAAAAAGTTTTAAGATTGAGATTCAACTCTCATTTTTTCTATAAAAAATAAAATAAAATAAACAAAAATCTTCCTTGTAAGTGAGATAATTTAGAATTTGAAAGAAAAAAAACTTTAAAATATAAAAATAAAAAAAAGCTTGTTCAGTATTGGCAATTCAATAGGGGTCGAATTTAGAATTTATTAAAGAGTAGGACTAAAATTTAAATATTATTGACAATAAAATATTTAAAAGGGGGCCAAATCCTAAAAAATAAAAATTGAAAACATTAAATTTAGAAAATAAACTGCAATTAATATAGATGTGTAAGGTTTTAATTTTTGAAGATGAAAACACCCAAACCAAAAATGACTGGAGCACCATACCACCAGCTTCACACATACCCATTTTTCCACCCCTGAAATCGACTCCCTCAGGGTGCCTCCACCAATCTCCCAATCACTAGCCTGCCTCCTATAATTTTCATACTTGGCCTTACTCCTTAGCTTGCCCAAGCCTTTCTAGCAACACTGTCACACCTAGTAGTATAGGTGCCACCCCAACCATCACCTATAACAACCACCGTAATAAACACTACCCTAAACACTAAAACCTAAAATGTTAAACCTCAGCCAAATGCTTCAGCCTCCACAATCACCTTAACGATGGACGAATTTGAGAAGTTTTTTGAAGAAAGGATGTTGAAGCACTATAATCGTAACACACTGCAATACTGGGGTAGTTTTTGCTCTTCTCTTTCTAGAGCCATACTCGCAGCTCTTTTCCAAACATAAAGTTACCTAATTTATCAATGTATAATGGAAGTACGAACCCCCAAGTGCCTTTGGATTAATTCCATCACACCATGTTGATTTATACAATAAAGGATGCCACACTCTGTAAGGTTTTCCAGTAGACCCTACAGAGTCTGTCCAAATCTGGTTCAAAAATCTGCCAAAACACTTAATAAATAATTTTTAACAGTTTAGTGACATGTTTGTGGTGAAGTTCTTAGCATCCATTTGACCAACTAAGGTATCAACCGACCTGCATTAGGTCATCAAAAAAGGGAAAGCCTTTATGCAGTTATGAGAAGATGTTTAATGTAATAGCTATGGACATTTAGCATTTGAACTTAGAGATTTCCATTAACGCGCTTAGTAAAAACACGAGGTCTCAAGATTTTAGCGACTCTTTGAGCAAAAAGCTCCTATCTGATTTTACTGAGCTAATGACCCAAGCCCATAAGTATATTGTATGGACGAAGCTAGGTGGTTGAAGTACAATGCACATACAAAAGAGGAAACGATAATTCTCGAGCAGGTCGGGGTAGAGCTAGCTCTAAAAGGGTGGAATCCTAAGATATGAGAGGGTCAAGCCAAGCATATGTGGTTTAAAAATTGTACTCAGGTAACTGAAGTGAAGAACAGTTCACCAAGTTAAACGCTTCCCTGCACAAATTCTATCCTGAATGAAAAAGAATGACTAGGTAACTTGGCCAAAGCCATAAAGAAAGATCCGAACAGAGACCAGAGCTTGTACTGTGCCTTTCACACAGATATAAGGCATGAAACTAATGACTGTAAATAGCTAAAAAGGGAGATAAAATATCGAATTAAGAAAGATAAGCTAAAATAATTCATTAAGAGGAATAAAAGTGATGATCGCCGGACACCACCTCGATAGTCAGACAATAGGGAAGGGAGCAGCAGCAAAAAGGCCCCAGCAAGAGTAATTCATAAAATTGCAGGAGGGGAGCATTATGATATGTTCAGTCACTCTAAAAAATAAAAGGTAAAGGAAGTTTTCTAACTTGGGGCCAGCTTGCCTGCCTCGACAGATATTCAATTCTCATTTAAAGATATGAAGTATGTTTGGCTACCCCACAATGATGCACTAATAGTAAAGGCAATCGTAGGGGATTTCTTGGTGCAACGAATTTTGGTAGACATAGGAAGTGTGGTTAACTTAATTACTCTATAGGTCTATAAGGCTTTAGGAATGCCGAGCCCACTAGAGAAAATGACAGTGTTGCTAATTGGTATTTCGGAGTAGCCCATCAAGACCGAGGGTTCGGTCGACTTACCCTTACAACTCGAAGATGAATCAATAGTCAGGTCCTGTATGACATGCTTTATGATAGTAAATATGATATTGTCTTATAATGCAATTTTTGGTCAACCTTTTTTGGCCACAGTAGATACTTACATTTTTATGTAGAAGTTGATTGTGAAGATCCCTGCCCTGCAAGGAATGGCTATACTCCGAGGCAAGGATCTTCATAATCAACTTCTACATAAAAATGTAAGTATCTATTGTGGCCAAAAGAGGCTGACCAAAAATTGCATTATAAGACAATAGCATATTTACCACCATAAAGCATGTCATACAGGACCTAATTATTGATTCATCTTTGAGCTGTAAAGGTAATTCGAGCGAACCCTCGACTTGATGGGCTACCACAAAATACCAATCAGCGGCAATGTCACTTTCTCTAGTCGGCTCGAATATAGAATTGTTATTAGAAGTCCTATCATCTTACGTAGATGTGTTTGCCTAGCAGCCTTCTGACATCATCGACATTTTGTACGAGGTCATGTCTCACTTTCTAAGCATTTAGCCCGACTGTAAGCCAGTTAAGCAAAAGAAACACAATCATACACCCAAGAGGCAGCTGGCAATAAATGAAGAAACTGATACTTTGTTGAGAAACGGGTTCATAAGAGAGGTACTCTATCTGGAGTGGTTATCTAATATAGTCCTTGTCAAAAAGTCTAATGGAAAATGGAGCATGTGCATTGACTTTATTGACCTTAACAAAGCCTGCCCCAAAAATAGTTATCCACTATCGAATATTGATATGTTAGTGGACTCAACAGCTAGTTTCCAAAAGTATACTTTCTTGGATGCCTCGATGATATCATCAGATCTCCATGCATCTATAAGACGAGGAGAAAATAACATTTATCACACACAGAGCAACTTACTGCTATAGAGTAATCTCATTTGGCCTTAAGAATGCTGGAGAAACTTATCAGAGATTGATGAACAAGTTATTTATAGACCAAATAGGTCTAAACATGGAGGTTTATGTCGATGATATGATTTTCAAGAGCAAAACCTCGACGAATCTGCCAAAAGAACTAGAGGAAACATTTTCAACTCTATGAAAGTTTGACCTAAAGTTAAATTCTGAGAAGTGCACTTTTGGAGTTTGGTCCAATAAGTTTTTGGGCTTTGTTATTTCTAAAAGGGGAATAAAAGCTAATCCAACAAAGATTGAGGCTATATTAAAGATGAAACCACCCAAGTCAATTAAAGAAGTGCAGATATTGAATAAGAAGATTACAGCTATCGGAAGGTTCATTTATTGTTCGGCCAAATGGTGTCTTCTATTCTATAAAGCTTTACAAATTTTAAAGAACTTTAAGTGATCTTCGAAGTGCCAATCGGTCTTTGAGGCCCTCAAACAGTTTCTCATTTCTCCTTCTTTACTCAGCCAACCTCAATTGGGTGAAACATTATTTATGTACTTGTCAGTTTTCAAAGGAGCTATAGGCTCAATTTTGGTCAGAGAAGAAAGCACTCAACAGTTCCTCATCCACTATACTAGTAAAGTCCTCCATGATGTCGAACTAAAGTATTTGATTCTAGAGCAACTAGCTCTGACCCTAGTCACTTCGGCAGTAAAACTTTGCCCCTATTTTCAAGCATATATAGTAATAGTTCAGACCAACACTTCTCTTAAAAAAGTGATGCAAAGGCCAAAAGCATCAGGGAGGATAACTAAGTGGGTAACTAATTTAGTAGAGTTTAATGTTCGGTATGAGCCTTATTTGTCAATAAAAGCATAAGTACTAGCTGATTTTATGGCTAAGTTATATGTTCTTCCCAACGAAGCAAAGTAAGATGGCCTGGAGTTTATATGTCGACGAAGAAACATCATCAGTATGAGCTAGAGTGGGAGTTGTTTTATCTAGTCCAAAAAGGATTTCCATTCGGGGAATGGCCAGGATATCTTTCCCAGCATTCAATAACATTGCGAAATATGAAGCACTATACTTCGAACTACAGCTCGCCCTTGAGGTAAAACCTAGCTCTCTACTTATTTATTTAAATTCTCAATTAGTTGTTAGCTAGTTGCTCGAAAGGTTTAAAGTTAAAGAGAAAATGATGGTAAAATACCGAGATCTAGTATCTACTTTACTATCTCCGACTAGAAAAGTCGGGAGTTCGTGGGTTATCGAATAGATGCCTCGGGAAAAAAATATGGGAGCTGACTTCCTGGCCAAATAGGCATCCCTAAGCAACACCATACAATCAAAAGATATAGTTTTGATGATAATTGCTCAACCGTCTTATGAAACTTATTTAGTACAACTAAATGAGTAGATGGATGGATGGCGATTGTCGATCTATTAGTTTCTTGATATAGGTGCTCATTCAGAAGATCAAATTAAAGCTAGAAAGATTATTCGGCAATCTAGCCTTTATGCTATTTTGGAGGAAAAGCTATATAGGAGATCCTATTCACATTCTTAGTCACCATGTTTGAGCTTAGAAGAAGGCAACTATATCATTAGAAAGATCCACAAGGGCATTTGCAGTGCATATGCAAGAGCTCAAATGATAGCTAGAAAAGCCTTATTACAAGGTTATTATCGGCCAAAAATGAAAGCCGATACAAAGGAACTAGTGCAAAAATGTGATAAGTGCTAGTAGTTTGGAAAAATTATTCACCAAGGATCAGTTCAAAAAACCTCGATATATAATTCATGACCTTTCATACAGTGAGGGATAGACATTCTGGGACCTTTCCCATTGGCTACCAAAAAAAGAAAATTCTTGGTCGTGACATTAAACCATTTCACTAAGTGGGTTGAGATGAGCCCTTGGCAACTATTACTTCGAAAAATATAATTAAATTTGTCCAGAAATCTATTATAACCAGGCGTAGTACCGTGACCCGAGACAGCCTAAATCAAGATTACTTGATGATGAGGAAATAGTATATTACTGACAGTAGATTCAGATCTCAGAACTCCAATAGTGAATTTCTCACACCTTCTCAAGTGTTTTTCATGATTTTCCAAATGTTTCCAAGAATTTTTACTAAACATGCATAAAAACCTTGATTTGGACCTTCAAAGGTGACATATAGCCGTTTGCCACATGAGGAGCGCCTATCCATGGCTTCCTCTCTCTTGCATAGGCCAAACAAGGGGCCTTTTGGGAATTCTAGGATTTGGGGTCGAGAGATAGCCGCCCCTCATTGAGGGGCACTCGTCCGTCTTCCATGATTTTGAAATTCAAAAAAGGGGATGATGGTTTTAATGGGTTTGATCCAGATTTCTTAGGGATTTATCTCTAAATTTGGAGAGTTAGAGTTGGAATCCAACTCTACCTCTAACCTAGGTATAAAACCTAAAAATTTATGGTTTTGAAAAAGGAGGAATCATTTGTTTTAAGGAGAGCTAAACTTTGGAGAAGAAGAAAATCAATTTCTTTCTCTTTCTAAGGTTCTCATTCTCTAACAATCTCTTTGATTAAAACACACAAATACTCACAATTTTTATTGATTTTTCTAAAAACAAAGAATCAAATCGGAGTAAAGATCTGGACTACAAAGATTTTAGAGTCAGAATATCTCCTGAGGGCAATATTTTGGGCTCTCTCTCTACTTTTATCTTCTTCTCTCTTTAGAATGGCCATGCATAAATCATGTGAAATTTACTGAAATATTTGTGTTTAAATATTACATTTGATTTATTTACATGCTTAGATTTGATATAAGATGAACCTGCATTGAATTGGCATGTTAATAGTATGTTTAAAATAAGATCCCTCAATTATTGTAGTTTTAAGCTTTTATTCTCTATTCTATAAATTTATATTTTAGCATGTTTTAGTTGAATTTTAGACATGATTTGATGTTAGAACACTACTTTAGCATAGTTTAAGGTATGATAATTGCATAATTTAGGTTAAAGTATATTTTGTATAATTGTTTGCATGATTTTAGCCCTAAAAACTGCATTCTACTTCAACCAATGGTGGCAGACCAGAAGAAGACTCGACGGATGCCTATCTTTTCACGTTACAGGTGGGACGTCGTGGGCCTTCCTCTGGTCCTATCCTTCGCTCTAGGTATGTGCATCCCTCGCCTACTTTGGGCATCCATAACTGAATTTTTGGCATATTCTTATGTATTTTATATGTTATGTTGTTTATTTGATTTTTGTAATTTTTAAGGCATTATTCTGCACTATTCAGATTTGTATGTAGTCATTTCCTGTACTATATAAGTGAATTTATAATTAACTTTATTATATTTGTGGTGATTATTTGTATGGTACTAATCCATTTGCCTTTGGTGTTGTTTTTGTGAATATGTATGTTTTTTTACCATTTGGAAAATTTTTTGGGAGGTGCATTTCATTAGGATTCGTGCCTCAATCGATCGACGACCCTGGTCATTTAACTCAATTAATTCTTTTTTATTGCATATTTTATCTTTTATTCTAGTTTCATTTTATTTATTTTATGTTATTCATTTATTTGGTATGTATTTTTTGATGTATTATTATTTTGAGGATGTAATATATTGTAAAAAAGGGTTTTTGTGTACGATAAAAGAAAAAGGCATTTAAAATATTTTCTATCTAATCAATTGATTTTTTTTCCCTCAAAATAAGGACCAATGTCTAATCTTTAGCCCAAATCCACACGAAATAGAAATTAAAGTTTTTGTGAAATACGCATGACGGAACCAATGTTCCCAAACCCAATTGAATACCCTAATTTATGTATGTATACTATTCTATTATTGTTGTTGGACGATTTACTCATGTAATAATTTAAGTAGGACTTTATTTTTGAGTATTTATTTATTGCTTTTTTTGCTGTGATTGGGATGTTTATTTAATTCTATTGCTTTCATCGTGTGAGATAAGAGAGGGGATTAAATGTAAAAGTTAATTCTAAAATAAATACCTAACCAAGATATCTAATAAGAGTGATGTGTCGAACACCAATCTCTGTTGGGATATCAAAAGGTCGAGAATCATTTCCTAACATTCTATTGGGTGGTGAATCCATGATACTTACCTCTTTTGGGTCCATCATTAAATACCTTCATAGGTTGACCACCAACCATAAATTTGGCTTAATCCCTCTTAATGGCGAAGTGGCCAACTCATGACTAAAAGTGAGCCTCCTCCGGCCTTGGACCCTAAAAGTAGGCCTCTAAGAACCTAACCGAAATTAAGGGATAGCTTTGATGCGCATCACACCAGGTTCAGTATTCTGTACACTTTCATTACTGATAATGAAAAATAGTTCGATTGTTAATCCTTCAGGAATTTTTGCAAAGATCTGCACATTCAGCTCAGATTTTTAATGGTTTACCATCCATAATCAAATGGCATGACCGAGGTGATCGATTGGACAATCCTGATGGGGTTAAAGAAAAAGCTTGATGAGGCTAAAGGGCCTATGGGTGAACAAACTAAATAACATACCATGGGCATATCGAACATCACCTCGTTCGACCACAGGAGCAACCCCTTTTTCTTTAACTTATGGAGTTGAAGCAGTTATTTCATGTGAGATCAAGATTCCAAACACGAGGATCGAGTAGTATAATGAAGAAATAAACAAATAATTATTGCTGCATCATTTAAATGTGCTAAAAAAAGAGGAAGCGTGCCCAGTTTCTGAGCTGCGACATACAAACAACACATGGTCCTCAAGAAATCTATTGAAACTCAAATTGTAACAGGCATCTATAAGCTAAGTCCTAATTATGTAGGACCATTTAAAATACATGAAGTTATGAACTTTGGAACTTATCGCCTCAAGGATATGTAAAAAAAATGTTTTCGCAATTTTGGAACATCTCCAACTTGAAGAAATTCACCAATAGCATTACTCAAATCGGCAGTTTTGTTACGAGCACTTTGTTATTTTAAGCTCAATGAGACAGTTTTTCCATAAAAACTTTTGTAATCATTAGCTAAAATATGCAATTTTGCCACGAGCATTGTTTTCATTTTAGCTCAGTTCGACAGTTTCGCTAGAAGCACTTTTGTTATTATTAGCTTAAATCGGAAGTTTTGCCATGAGCACTTCGCTATTGTAGCTCAGTTCGGTAGTTTTGCCAAAAGCACCATTGTTATCACTAGCTCAAATTGACAATCTTGCCATGAGCATTTTGTTATTTTAGTATAATTTGGCAGATTCGCCACGAGTATTCTTTTGCGTTATAGCTCGGTTTGATAGCTAAAACAATAAGCACATTCATTAATAATATAAGTAGCTTTGCCTGGCAGCTTAAGTCACGAGCATTTTCATAACATGATTTTATCGAATTTGCCTTAGCCTTTTAATTAATTTGTTGCTTAGACTGAGGCACGACATTCTCTTCTTAATAATTTATGATTGCATTTGTATTCGAATTAGTTTGAAGCACTATTCATGAAAAATTGTTACTCGATTATTTGATCAAACACAAGAAAATAAACGAGATAAAAAGTGTAGTTAAGAATGGAGATATCATTCTATAATCAGTTCATTACAAAAAGACAAAAAGGGAATGGCCACAGTGGCTAACTCTAGCTACAATGATTAGGAAAAATACTAACAATTTCATCATTCGGTTCTAACTCTTCCATCAAAGCAAAATCTTCGTTAGGATATTTTTCTCGAATAGCATTGATGAGTTTGGCGCCATAGGAGACACATTTTTCAGCTGCCAAATCTAAGACCTTATTGTCGAGCTCAGTGTACTTTCTCTCAAGTTTGGCATACTTAGCATTGCATCAGCTCTCTCAAGGTTCGTTTTCTCAATTCGGATCTTCTTTAATTCAACCTTGGAGGCTTGATGCTCATCTTTTTCTTTAGTGAAAAAAGCCTCTATATCAGCATATTTTTGAGGCATCATCGGTTGCCCTTTTTGCTCGGGCCTTTAGCTCATTGACCTCCTTCTTTGAATTGTTGGCTACTTGCTCGGCCTCTTGAGCTCTACAGTCACCTTTTTCTCCTCCTTAATCAAATCAAAAGTCTTCCCATCTTATCGATGATGGCGTTCGACATAATAAAACTCTATGTAAAGGTTTTCATCAATACACTTTGCAAAAAAAAAAGAAAAGGAAAGAAAGTGGAGAAAGAAACTCGAAAGTCATACCTTAACCTAATGTCTCCCGATAACACCAGAAAGATAATCGATAGTGAGATTGAGTAAGGGTGATACCTCATTCAGCATGCAAGTGAGTATATGGCAAAAGCTTATAAACTCAGGGTTGCATAAATAGTAGCCTTTAAGAACCTACTGCCAAAAGCCTTAAACTTTGTCTAGCAATTATTCAACTTTTCATTCCAATCAAGGGGGAGAAGAGGACCCCATTTTTAATGGTTGGGCAATTGCAAGGCTAGGCAAAAAGACAGAAGGCCTGGCCGGGGAAGATTGATCAACTGGCCAAGACGGCGATGTGTTTGGTATAATTATGGCATGAAAAGGACTATTGCTCTGAGGGCTCACAAAGGGAAGGTTTGAAGGAGGGTTTTTAGAGGTGATGACCGGAATGGCAAGTATCTGGATAGCTGGGCTAGAAGTTAGAGTCATGCTTGCTTGAGCCGAGCTCTCCTCGACCTTAGCTTTCTTTTCTTTAAGCTTTTGACCTAAGGACATTTTTCCTGCTCTCTTCATAGTTGTAAAATAAGGAAACAATTGAAAAAATATTAGCCTACCCCTATAAAAAAACAAAATTAGTTACCTCATTTCTTTTTTTGCTCTACTTTAGGGGAAAAAGGATCGAGATGCTCGTAAATGTCAATCTTTTTTTGTGCAAATTCTTTTCATTGCTCTACAATCTTTTCTTCCTCTTTACTAAGCAGCAAGGCATTATCATTTTGATCGACAAATCGAGCCTAAAAATTTTGAAATGGAAAGTTATGGTCACTATTTACAATGAAAAAATGGTCCTTTCAATTCTTCAAGGAATTTGGTTTCCCTAAAAAGACCTCGTATCCATCTCGAGCTTAGATGTAGATATGGTCCTTAGTCATTACTCGAAGTCCAACCATACAGGTCGCCCTAAATAGCCTAATAGTTAGGTCAATACCTCATTCAAAAGTCTATATTTAAAGAGCTGATAAGGTCAGCCAGGCATTGGGATGAAGTTGCCCAATGATAAGGTCGTAATACTTCAAAAATTGAATCTTAAATTAAATGGTCAAAAGGGTAACTCTAGCACGAAAGTTGAATTCATAAATAACTAATTTCTTCTTGTTGTTAAAATTTGCATTAGCTCGAACATGCTCACCAGGAGCTTAAGTGTATTGATTGGGGATTGCCAAGCATGTCCTAAGCTCGATAAGATTTTTAGTCTTGATAAATGACCTAGTTGAATCTACTCTCGGATTGGCTCGAGGAGCTTGCCTTCTTGGTCTAGTTTGGTTTTGGATTGGAGCCCATAATGGTGGGATTTCTATTGGTGAACTATCTAATAAGGCATCTATAGTGGAAGTGTTCGATGTATCAAAATCTACTAAACCCTCATTGATTCTAAACTCACTAGAGCCCTCAGATTCATTTATTTTAAAGAAATAAATAAACAAGAAAGTAAAAAAGCAAATTTTTAAGTTACCAACATGAAAGAAATGGGAAGAGAAATTAATGGAATTGATGAGCACAGATGAACAAGTAAACAATATAGAAAAGAGAGGTGAAATCGCGAAAGGTGAAAATGAGGAAATGAGAAAAGCGTTTATAGGTGAACAATACCACTAATTGGAGGACGCATATGTGGCTGAGATATGCCTAAAATTGAACAGCTTGAATGCATTTATGGTAACGATACGAGATTCGAGGAACAATTATGATTACAATTGTTGTCACTACAAGGATCGAATGGTCTCTCCTAGCTATTATTGTCATAAAAATCAAAGAGATGTCTCGATTTGATCAAAGGTCAGATTTATCAACACTCTATAGGTGTTCAATCTTCTCGACATAAATGTCTCTTACCTCGAAGGGGGACTTATAATAACCGAACTGTATATTTTAACTCCCACGAGTAGTTCAAATTGCTTGACTTGGTTAGTCTAAAGTCCAAGTAGATTCCCTAATGATGTTGTTTTGAGAAGTTCCACTTGAGTATGGACTTAGAGTCACCTAGGGAAAGCAGGATTCTTGTTCCGAAAACTTAGCTTAGTTTCCTTCTTAGACTACATATCTACTTTTATGGGAATCCTATGAATACCAAAAATCATAGCTGAAACATGACTCTTATCCTTATAATTAGGCAGCATATCGGACAATACTCTATTAAGATATTTACTGACTTGACCATCGAAAATTTCCCTCGTCGGAGCCCCTACTAGATTTTTTTTTGTTTTCAGGAATTCTTGGAGTTGTAAAATAGATCGTAGTCCAAGCCTAACTTTGGTGACATTCAGACAAATTCGAACAGTTATCACTAATTAATATGCATTTTTATATGCTAATATATTGATTTTTTAGTTTGAATACTGAAGGAGTTAGTGATATACCCATGACTCACAATATGAAAAATTGATCCCAATATATACATGATAATATCGAAACAGGAAATAATCTTAATATGAAATTAGTTCCTTATTTGGATTCCTCTTAATTAAGAATTTGTCATAATTAGAAGGAGATTAATATAGACAGTTACCTAATTTAAATTAGATAACTGACATATTAATTATTGATATTATTTTCTACATTAAATATTGTAACTGCCAAATTTAATTCTCTCTTATTAAAGAAAATTTAATTACCTTAATGAGAGCCCTATAAATAGAGCTACGAATTCAATTCTCGGTAAGCAAGAAAAGAATTTCATACCGAAACTCTGTCAAAATTGTTTCGCACATTTTTCTCTCTATTCGCTGGGATTTTTAGTTCGTGAATTCAAGTTATCATCCCGAGGCATAGCGAGGCGTGGGTGAAAATAATACCGCTGATGCAAAAGGATCAACGATTGTGATTCAACGCTATGAGAGGTATTTATGATTACATCTCGTGATATTTTTATGGCTAATTTTCTAACATTGGTATCAGAGCCATATTTTTTGCATTCCGGCGTGATTTATATATAGATCTATTTTTTTGTGAAAATTCAGATATGTTTATTAATTTGCATTTCAGATTTGTTCTATATGTTTTTATTTTATTTTTTTTAATTATGGTATGAATTTTTTTTATTTTTTTGAACACCGAAATTAAATAATTAATTAAAAGTTCATGATAAATATTTTTAGTGGGAAATTTTTTAATTTTGACCATACCATTAAACTTAGAGACCCAAAAAACCCCCATAAAAAAATATGGCGGCCTGAAACCACCGGGAAGGTGGTATGTGGATTGCACGCACCACCTGCGTTCTAGGCGGGTGCCAAAGGACGCATCTCCAGCACACGTGCGCCACACGCGCTGAGTGAGTTATCACTCAGCCACGTAGCCCAATGGGGGGCGACACATGGCATCATTGTGAAGCGTCATGTGTCAGCTGATGTGGCAGTAGAGGGTCCATTTGGCACCACGTGGACCAACCAAAAATTGACACGTGGTAGCCACATGGCTTGACATGTCATGCCACCCGGCGTCCACATGGCAAGTAGGTCTAGAAACATGGCTTGTTAAGTTATGCCATGTGTTAAAACATGGACCAGTGACCGGTTGACACGTGGCATCTAAGGTCATGCCACGTGTCCTATTGTCAGTCAAGGATGTCCACATGGCATACACGTAGACCAATGATTAGTCGCCATGTGTCACATTGTCCCGCCACATGGCTGTACATGGCCCAGTGGGGTCATGTCACGTGATAAGGCCCTCAACCGATGCATGGTTCCTCTGTCGCGCATGGGACGCGTGAGGCCCACTATCACCGGCACGTATGGGCGTGTGAGGGCTCCTCCGATAACCTTTTTGCCCTATTTTTTTAATTTTTCTGATTTTTTGGTATTTTTTTTAAAAAAAATTGAGTTACAAAATTATTTTTTATTAATTATTTTGCTTTAATATTTGTGAAAATTTAGGAAAATTGTGTTTTTTTCTCCCTTCTTTAATTTTCAAATATGTTTGAAAATTAATTATGTAGATTTTATCCTTATATTTGATTGAAATAAGTTTCAATCAATTTTTTTTGTTTGTACGTACTGACAATTTTTTTCTATTATGTATAACGAATATGATGATGATAAAGACACCTATGGTTCCACATACTCCTCAAGGAGTGGCTTTGGCCAATGCACGAGTGCATCAGGTCTATAGCATGAGGTTTCACAAGAAGGTAAGGAGTTATGATATTTGTGCCATTGGGCATCATATAGTCAAAATGTATAAAAAGATGCAAGACTGTATTTGGGTTGGTGGCCTGGACAGGGGATAGAATCATAGGTTACTTTATTATGTGATATGTGAATCTTTTAGCTACCATGTGGAACTCTAGAACTTATTTGTTAAGTGCTGGCAAGAAAATTATAAGGATTCCATAATTAAGTTTTTATATAAAGTAGCAAAACGAGGAGTGTACAAGAGCAACACTCCATCCGAGATGGTACTCAAAAGTGGGCGTATAATGAATCGCCTATGGTTAACTGATTACACACATGGAATACCCCTTCAGTTAATGAGTATGATCAGGATGACAGTTCCTGTAACTAGGATGGTGTTGGGTCCATCAGGATTCTAATTATTTTATTTGTTTTAACATAAGTGTCATAATACTTTTTTTTGGACTTTTATGTTAGGAATTTTGTTTCGTAATTTTGTTTTGAGATGAGACATTTGTGTCTTCTTTTGGATTTATTGGACTTTATAATAAATGTATTTATTTTGATTTTGGATATTACAGTGGCTTATAATTTTTATGATGAATGTGTTTATTTTAATATTATTTGCCATGCAATGTTTTATGAGTAGAATAGTTGCTTGATTATTAAGTTAAGGCTTAATTGTCTTACACATATAATATCCTCAATTAAGTTAAAGAACTTAATTTCCAATAAATCATATTTACTATTCATGAAAATTTAAACTGTAAGGTTAAACATTAGGACTTGGAGGGTAATTAGATACTGATAGTAACTTTTTTCGATTTTAAGCTTAATATATAACTTTATTAGATTCTAATTTTAGATGCATAGTAAATAGCATGTATTGTCATATTCTTCGTAATAAGTGCAACATATGTTTTAGTTTTGATCAGAGGATCTAAATGGCTTCCAAATTCATAGTTGCTGAATTGAACAAAGATATGAAATTGAATGGTGACAACTATGAAATCTAGAGTATGAAAATCCAGTATGTACTTGAGGAGCAAGAGGCTTTGAAAACCTTAAGTTCAGTCATGATTGAACCTGAGGATGGCACTTCTTCTCAGCATAAGTAGGATCAAGCAGCTTATGTAGCTTGAAAAAAGAAGAACTCTATTGCTCGTATCATTCTCCTAAGTACAATGGAAGCTGATATCACCATGCAATTTCGCTCCTATCAAAATGCAATGGATCTATGGGTCGCATTGCGAGAGAAGTTTGGAGGAGTATCTCTAACTAGACTTCGATCTTTAACAATCAAAATTGATACATATCAGAAGATGCCTGATTATTTTATGCAGAAATATCTCCGAGAGATGGAGAATATGATTTATGAGCTTGGTGATGCAGGTCATAAGTTGACTAACAAGCAACAGGTTCAGGCCGTCATCCCATCTTTACCAAGGAGTTGGGAGCACATAAAAATGCAATCGACTCACATGGATAGCATTAACACATTTAAGGATGTTGCTAGACATTTGAAATTGGAAGAAGATCGTTTAGCATCAATCAAGATCAATGCTGAAGTGCATATGGCACACTTCAATTCTGGTAAGAAAAGATCAAACCAAAATAAGAACTTCCATGGAAAAGCCAAAGAAAGGGCTCAAGAGCCTAAAAAGCAAAAAGGAAAAGGGATCCAAAGGCAAAAAGAAAGTAAACATTTCTAGGGTGAAGTGTTTCAACTGTTAGCAGAAGGGACACTATACAAAAGATTGCACTGTGTAATACCCTTATTGAACCAATAATTGTTTATTCAAGTTTTTATACCACTAAATGTAACACCCTTACTGAATTAATAACTGTTTATTCAAGTTATAAGCCAAATTTTTTTTTCACCAATTAACCTCTTAATTACAAATTCTCAAACAAAATACATGTTTCCAAATCAAGTTTGCCGTTGACCTATAACGGTCCAATTTTACAAAAATTCGGCAATATAACATCTTAAATATTTGTTTAACAAACCTAAAAATTCAAACAATTCACAGCCCTTTAGGGGCACAACAATTCATAAATAACCTATACATGTATTCCAGATCTCTACATCTATACATACTAAATTAAATCCATCTTATGACTGATTTCATACATACATATATAACAATATGCAATCCTGATAAATAATTTTTCACTACTTCACTACAATCTTTATCTCATATATATACATGTTAGGATAAAACTTCTAAACTATATCACTCATTTTTCAAAATTGCTCCTCCGTGTACTATTGCTCCAAGTACTTTTTAGTACCTGTACCCAGCAAATACTACGTGCTGAACACTAAACATGCACAGTGATAACTGTGAATCAAAGAATTTTCCAAACTAGTATAATCGCAGTAATTATACTAAATTTCATTTATTTTTTTTATCAAAATAGTTTTCAATATCTTTAACATTATTTTTAAGGTATTACTAAAATTTTATCAAATTTTTCACTTTGTTCCTAAACCTTTCAACTATTTACTAAAATATCATTTTTGCAATTTAATTACAAAATTACCATTACTTTTCTTGCTTTTACTCTTTAATTGACTTTTGGCATATATAGTAATTTATTGGGTTTGACTTTGACTTTTTAGGCATAATTTTTAATCTAGTCATTCGGATAAAATTATCAATTCAATTGACATTTTACACCATCAATTGCCACTAATATGACAAATTTCCAATTCATTTCTCAATTTCTTCCAATTACTTACAAAATTATCCGTTTACACTTTAATTACGATTTTACCATTGGTTCCTTTATTTTCACTATGACTTTATCAATTATTTGCCAAAATATAGTTATTAATGCTTTTAACATTCAATACCAAGTAATCTCATTACTTTGGTGAACTTTCAATTAAACCTTTACTCCATTTTATTACATAATGTCCCTTTTTACACATTTTTATTGCAAAATTGGCACATTGACATTTTTCGTTGCAAAGTTGTCATTAACCTGCTCATTTTTACTTTTTATTTGTCTTTTGACTTACAAAATTTATGTCCGATACTTGTTTGAACTCTTTAGAAAATATTTCATTTTTGGTCCTTAATTTCTCAATTAATTACAGAATTGCCCTTTTTTTACTTAATATTTACAAAATTGCCATTATCTTCACTAGTTTTCATTTCTAACCTATTAATTTGCATACACTTTATTAATTGGTCCTCCTTTTAACTCCTTTTATGCAAAATTATATTTTAATTCCTGTATTATATAAAAATCTATTTTTAGACTATTCAATCACTAATTTACCACTTTACTCTTGTAAATCATTTTCTTATCACTTTTGCTCATTAAGTGCAATCTTTGAAAAAATTATAATTTTGACCCAAAACGTTTTATTTCTTTCAATTAGGCCATTTTTCATTTTTAACTTCACTTTTAGCTTTATTTTTACATTTTTAAATTATTCTCATTTTAATGCCCCTAATATAATCTCAACAGAAATTTCTCATATAGGATATACGGGACGTGGACCTCACAGGACCATCAAATAGACTGAGAAATGATCTCAAAGGATAAAGTCTCACAGCTCAGATATCAGAATAGACAGATACTATGGAGATCAGAGATCCTACCATAACAAAGCAAGTTGCCATGACTTGCACCGCGGTATAGGGTGTTCCTATGGCTAGCCAATTATATCCTGAGCAAGACTTTCACTGCCTGACTATTATTAAGGGCGAAAATCACTTACTTTCAAAACAATTTTTCAATTTTCAACAATTGCAATTACTTTTAAATATTTTTCAGATTTTTAAATAATTTTAATTACTTTTTCAAAATATGACCTTTTATCAGTTAATTTTCTTTTTGTACTTTGACTATTCAATAGTTTTGTCTTTCCTATTTTTCTAACCATCATCTTTTCAATGCTTTACATGCAGTTTGTGAATTATGTCATCATAATTCATCACTTTCTCATCAAATTATGAATTATTCCTTAATAATTCAGTATTTTCATTTTACGCTTCAATTCACATTTTAGACTTTTAATAGTTTCTTAATTTTTCTGTCAAGTAATACGGTCGTTTAGAGTTTTCAATACCTTTATACGATTTGTGAATTATCTTACAATAATTCACTATTTCTTATCAGATTATGAATTATTTCTCAATAATTCATTATGATCACTTTACATATTAAACTTTTTACTGTGCTTTTCACATTAATACACTAGCTGGTCAATTTTTTCACCATTTTCAGATGGATTATGAATTATATCAATAGAATTCAATATTCTTCACTTAAATTATGAATTATAACTCAATAATTCAACAAATTTATCTTGTACATATTCAAATATTTTCTCTAAAATATTCAAATAAATTCCTTAAATTCTACTGAAATTCAGGAATACATGTTTTACTCGTTTAATGAATTATTTCACCATAATTCATCAAATTTACATTCTACATAGTCAATTATTTATTTCAAAAATATTTAAATAATTTTTATAAATTCTCTAAAAATTCATGGACATGTTAATTTATATTTATTATCATTTTAAGGCATAAATTATCAAAAATAACCAAAATACACTTTGTTTTTCCTTAAGCATCAATTTGGCCACCAAATGAATACCAACTTACAAAATCATTCCAATCAATTTAAGCTTATAATTAGACTTATTTAAGGTCCAATTGCATTACTATAAAGCCAATTTCAATTATTCATGCAATTTCATAATTTTTCATAAGTTACATAAAGAAAAAGTATGCTAAATCAAGGAAAATTGGAAGATTTCTTAGTCACATACCTTTGCCACTTGCTTTATATTCCTTAGGCTACTTTTTTCATGCCTTAAGCCTTAGAGAATCATTCATCACCATGAACTTCCATAAGAGGCCAAAATCTTCATCAAAAGAAACACTATGATTTTAATGTTTTTAGCTTAAATTGACCTAAAAAATGGACTTTAGGCACTTAAAAACCCTTGTAGGCACTATTAAACAAAATTAAAACCAATAATTTCTCTTACCTCCAATTGATACCTAAGGCTTTAACCCTTGATTTCTCTTACTTTTTTTCCTCAAACCAAAGGATAGAGGGCTGAATAATGGTTTAAAGGGATAGAATTAACTTTCTTATGTTTGGATTTTGGTGTGAAATAAAAAAGAAATGGAAGATATTTGGGAGACAAAATGGTGATGATGGATTCGGCTAAGGGAGAGGGAGGAGAAGGCAGTAGAATTTTCTGGTCTTCTTTGGTTTTTATAGCCTTATATACCTCTCATAACGGGCTTAGGCTTGCGCCTAACCAATTAACCAAAACCTATTAATTATTCAATAAATAATCCAAATTAATTTCTCATATTTTTCAACTCCAAATCACTTTAATTTTAATTTCATCATTCTTATCACACCAAAAATAGGTTGTACGCAAAATTTTGGCTCAATCAAAATTCATTATCGATCTGATTCAATCAAATCGGTATGATTTGATAACTACCGGTATCGCTGAAAAATTCACTTTTTATTACCAAAATAATCTACATAAAATTTTATTAAGATATACAAATTCTTGCAATTTTTGGAGTTCATTTGCCATTTTTAAAAATTCGGTCAAATTCAAGTCAATCTTTCCACCATAAAAGTTGACTCGCTACCTTTTTCGTATTTTTGATTTTTTTGAGGCCTATTTGACCTCAATTTTTCTTTAAATTTTAACCCCGAATTCACCATGATCAATATTTTCTGACGGTCAAATAAAATATTTTTTACTTTCAGGTGTACTTTTCAGCCCTAATATACTATTCGCTATCGAAAAATACTATTTACAACTGACTCGACGTTCAGGCCATTACACACTGTGCCCAAACAGGTATATTATTATGACTCAAGAGTGAGTGAAATTTGTGTATCAAGTTTTGTATTTTTAACTGAACTTCATCCTTTGTGGGTGGTTGATTCAGGAGCAACGGATCATGTGACAAGGGATCGCGATACTTTTGTCGAGTTTCGACGAGTAACTGCAGGAGAAAAGTGAATTTATGTAGGTAATAATGCTAAAGTGGCAATCCTAGGAATTGCCACATGCAGACTAATCTTGTGTGAAGGCTGAACCCTACTCTTACACAATGTGCTTTATGCTCTTGACATTCGTAGTAACTTAGTTTTTGTTTTAACTTTAATGAAACTTGGGTTTGTTCTGCATTTTAAGGATGATAAGTTTGACCTATTTTTGGATGACATTTTTTATGGTTCTGATTTTGTTTTGGATAATTTTATAATTATGGATGTTGATCCTGAATATTCTAATAAAGCTAGTTTTTCTTTAATATCTTCTTCTTCAAATATGTATAAGGATAATATAAAATTATGGCATGCTATATTGAACCATATCGGGCAAGACTGAATGCATCGGTTAGCTAAGGTAGGTTTGTTAGGTGATTTAAATGAGATTGAATTACCTACATGTGAGCAATACTTGCAAGGAAAACTAGTGAGAAATCCATTCCAAAAAGGAACCCGAGCCTCAATTCCTTTGCAATTAATTCATTCAGATGTTTGTGGTCCAATTACTGTTAGGGAAAGATATGGGGCTTATTATTTTATCACTTTTATATATGACTATACTAGGTATGGTCATGTGTATTTGATTTCTCACAAGTCTGAGGCATTGAATTGCTTTAAAACTTTTATTAATCTTGTTGAGAATCAATTGGACAAGAAAATTAAAGCTTTAAGAATCAACCGTGCTCGAGAATATCTTTCTGATGAATTTAAAGCTTTATATGATAAAAAAAAGGGATAGAACATCAGTTGTGTATTCCTCGAATTTTACAACAAAACGGTGTTACGAAAAGGTAAAATAGAACCCTTTTAGACATGGTACGTTCGATGATGGCTCAAGCAAATTTGCCTATCTCCTATTGGAGAAATGCTTTGTTAACAGCCATATATGTTTTAAACATTGTGCCCTTCAAATCTATTGCTTCCACTTCTTATGAGTTATGGATTGGTCGACAACCCGACTTGAGTTATTTGCATCCTTGGGGTTATGCTGCTTAATCCATGATACCTCAAATAAATTTGGTAAATTAGGACCAAGAAGTAAAAATAGTATTTTTGTGCGATATTATGATGTATCAAAAGGATACATGTTCGTGGCTGAGCAAGTAAATGGCTCGATAATAGAATTTGAATCACAAGATGTATTTTTGGAATATGAGTTTTCGAAGTTAGGAGAAGTAAGTCAAGACTTTACTTTTTACAAAACTCAAGAAGATAAACTACCAGAATCTCTCCATCCGAGTGAAAGGGAAATTGATGAAGAAGGTCAAGACTCTTTTTTCAATGATCCGAATGTTCGGGATCCATTCTCCAATAGGAGGATGAGCATGCCTAACTCCAATGGGAGTATGGATATTCAAGATCTTTATTTGAGTGGGAGTGTAGAGCTTAATCCTAGTGGAAGCATTCGAGCTACGACAAATATATGAGATATGTTTATCAAGATTCAGAACCTCAAAAATCTAAAAAAAAAAGTGTTCTACGCCGATGATTTGAGATTGAGGGTACAAACGAGGCCTTTTTTATTACACCATAAGAAAATGATGGGCCTAAAAATTTAAAAAAAAGCTCTCTTATGCCCAGCTAAAGATAAATAGATTAAGGCAATAGAATAAGAAATGGCTTTCATGAGGTCAAATCATGTTTGAGAACTGGTTAATCTACCTAAAGGACACAAACCAATTGGGAATAAATGGATTCTCAAAATAAAATGAAAAGTTGATTGCAGTATCGAAAGATACAAGGCTTGGCTAGTTGCTAAGGGGTTTACACAACATGAAGGAATTCACTTTAAGGAGACTTTTTCACTTGTTGTTAGATTTACATCGATAAGGTTATTTCTAGCCTTGGTGGCTAGTTTGAACTTAGAGCTACATCAAATAGATGTAAAGACTGCTTTCCTCAATGGAGGATTAAAAGAAGAAATCTATATGGAACAGCCTATAGGTTTTATCGAAGAAGGCAGCGGACATAAGGTTTGCCGATTGATGAGATCAATCTATGGCCTAAAGCAGTCTTCGAGAAAATGATATTTAAGATTTCATGAAGCAGTCATGTCAAATGAGTTCAACATGATTGATGAAGACCACTTTGTTTATTCTAAAAGCTCGAAAAATAAGTTTGTCATTTTAACACTGTATGTAGATGACATACTCATAGGAGGAAATGATAAAAAATACGTAAATCTTATCAAAAATTGGTTGTCATCTAACTTTGAGATGAAAGACAGATTATATTCTTGGAGTTAAGATTTTAAGGGATTGCTCGAGAAGATTATTGTCACTATCTCAAGAGACATACATCAACAAAGTTTTTGAACATTTTAACACGCAAAACTGTAAGCCCATAGATAACCCCATTGCTAAGAATTGGTCCCTTAGCAAAAACATGTGTCCTAAGATAGAAGAGCAGATAGAACATATGAAGAACATTCCATATGCCAGTATTATGGGAAGTCTGATGTATGCAATATTGTGTACCAGACCTGATATATGCTATGATATGGGCATAGTGAGTAGATATCAATCTAACCCAGGCGAAGCACATTGGAAGGTGGTAAAAATGATACTTAGATACCTCAAAGGTACCACAGATTATTCTTTCTATTTTCAAGGAAAGGATCTGCATTTGAGGTGATATACGGATGCTGATTAGAAAAGAGATGTAAATGAGAGGAAATACACATCAGGTTATATTTTCTTGCTAGGCAAGGGTGCCATTTTATGGAGTAGTAAAAAACAGACCTGTGTAGCCCTTTCGATAATGGAAGCAGAATTTGTCACTTCCTCAGCTGCAGTACAAGAGGCAGTTTGGTTAAAACGATTTTATGAACCATCTGAATGTAACTGCCTCAGAGGAACATGTGACAATCTATAGTGATAGTCATTCATCGATAGGTTACATTAAAGATCCAAAATTTCATAATAGAACAAAGCATATCGACATTAAGTATCAATACACTAAAGACATTGTTGCACGAGGAGAAGAAAACTTTCAGTATATTTCTACGCATGATATGGTAGCAGATCCTTTAACTAAACCAGTATCAAAAGATGTGTTTGAGAGACATGTTAGGTCTCAGGGTTTGTGTAGGATTTGATTTATACTATAATATATTGATATTATTATTTATGAATAATAATAATAATTGAGTTCATAGTTGGCAATACATAAGTGTGAATGTTTATATGTGAACATTTATTGTTATAAGATAAAGCATGTTGGATAGAGAAGTAACCCACTCACATGGGTGTTTACATTAGTTTTGTTAATAAGTTAACAAAGTCTAATATGAGGCGATTTTTGAACATAAAGTGAGTTTTGAGAACCTGTTCAAAATAAAATTTTCGTCTTGCAGAAATTATAAGATGAGTCTTGCTGAAGTGCGAGATAAAGACACATATGAGGTTATGTGCTTTGGATTAAGATTCAAAATAAGATTAAGAATGATATGATGATTTGTTAAATGTAACTATTATATTCTGTCCAAAAGGGCAGAAGTAGTCCTTAAGGAAGTGGACTAAAGTTGAATGCTTTGGTGTATTACAACTTTATACTTCTGTATAGTGTTAAATAATAAGACGTGCATTCCTTTAAAAGGAAATGAGAGAACACCATAGCACATGCATCATACCATGTGTGCTTAAGTTGACCAAGGGAAGAGAATCATATGTGAATGATCTCAAGTTTTTCCTAGTATGAGACCCTATTTTTCCAACCCTCAGAACCCTTAACTTATATCAGAAGTGTAGTTCAGTGTGGCTAGCTTAGTTAGTCTCCAAAAGGTCATGAAAAAATTTCAGTCTAGCGGATCTAACTAGAAAAGCGAGTTGGACTATAACAAATGGGATAGAGTAAATGGGAAATATATTTTTCGATCACATTTGGTGGTTTCGTGGTTCACCGGTTAACCTGTTATAGTCTTTATAAGTAGAGACACAATAATGAATACGAAAATTATTTTTATGAGATCATAAAATAAAACAACGAATGTGAGAAAACTATCTAGGGTTTGGCATACTATCATGAGAAGATCTTATTTCTCGAGACGCTATATATTCCTAACAAGTATATAGCACTAGTATTCTCGATGTATGCTGGTCACACGAACTATCTACCTGTATGATAGGAGAGAATGACTGAAAATCGTTTCGTCATATACGAGTAGGAGATGAAGGAGTTAGGGATACGTCCATGACTCACGAGATGAAAAATTGGCTCCGATATATACATGATAATATCGGAATAAAAAATAATCTTAATATGGAATTAGTTCCTTATTTGGATTTCTCTTAATTAAAAATTTGTCATAATTAGGAGAAGATTAATATGAACAGTTACCTAATTTAAATTAGGTAACTGACATATTAATTATTCATATTATTTCCTATATTAAATATTGTAACTACTAAATTTAATTATCTCTTATTAAGAAAATTTTAATTACCTTAATGAGAGTCCTATAAATAGGGCTACAAATTCTATTCTTGGTAAGCAAGAAAAGAATTTCATACCGAAACTCTATCAAAATTTTTCTGCACATTTTTCTATGTATTCGTTGGGATTTTTAGTTCATGAATTCAAGTTATCATCTCGAGGCATAGCGAGATGTGGGTGAAAATGATACGGGTGATGCAAAAGAAGGACGGTCTCGACGATTGTGATTCAACGCTACGAGAGATATTTATTATTACATCTCTTGATATTTTTATGGCTAATTTTTGTAACAAATACTATAATTAATTTACAGTTCCTTTAAATATCTAAATAGCATAATATAGTTTGATAAACAGCTAAAATTTGAATAAAAGTACAAAATAGGCATGCCAGATTTTGCTCATCTAAATAAGCATATTAGGTTATAGAAAGTGTTGCTGAATCTATAATTTGAAAAAGATCAAACATTGAGTTGGTGAAACATGAAAATTTTGAATTTATTATTTTTTTAGTAAGCCAACAAAATATATAGTATGGACCGATATAAACATTCATATTATTCATTTATTTTTACTATCTTACTATAACATTTATTTATGATAATTTTGTCAAATGTATAATGAGAGTTAATAAATTATTTTCAAAACAAAAGGTAGTATCTTTTTCGTAATATTGACCATAAAAATAATTGTTCATGTCATAATAATAGTCTAATAGAGAGATAGAATTGAATACTAAACCGCTCAACTTTGACATTTTCTTGAACTTTTTCCCGTCCTAGTTATTGGTCACATTAATCTCTGCATTCCATATAACTGTTTTTAAAGTTATTGTATTAAAATTAAAATATATATGAGTATTTTGCTAAATGATCATTTTAGAGAGAGAAAAAAAAGACTTTCAATATTTGGGCGCCATTTGGTGCCTTCCTGCGTCATGTGAGCGCCATGGTCAGCAAAGAAATAATGTTTACATTTGTGGAGACGGTGCACAAATGTACGCACTATCTAATTTGTGCCCACCATCCAACCAGCGAGTAAATCATTATCTACGGTTGATCAGGCAATACGTAAGTCATGCAGCGTGCACCATCTGATTAACAAACACACTACTATTCACACCTAATCGGACGATGTGCACTGCACCGCACGGCACATTGGATCACAACTCCAAGTTTTTCTATATTATTAAAAATATTTATTAAAGCAAATGGATATACTTTGAACAAAAGGTAAAAATTACTTCTTTTTTTTTAAAAGGACATTTATTTTGAAATAGGACCATTCTCCTAAAAGGCACTTATGAAATGGTGGGAGCACAAATTTAAACTATACCTGATAAAAATAAAAATAACTAAACAAAATAAAATCATATAACTCTTTTATAGATGCAACCTATAAATAAATAATCTAGGAGAGTTCTTTTTCTTTTTCTTCCCTCTCTCCTCACCTGTACAACATACATTTGAAGGAAAAAAAAAAAAAAGAAAGCCATTTCTAAATTTGTTGAATTGATATCTTTTATGATAATATAGTTAATTTATAAGAGAGAAGTTAGCATCTAAAATATTATAATTTGAAAGTGCAAACTACCAATGCCTCTAAATTTACTGTAATTTCAAATATCCTGTTCAGTCAAGTAAAAACTTTGGCACAATCAACCTTTAACAATGGAGTACAAATTGCACGATTCATCCTTTTAACTAATAATCCAAATGATTTCTTTATAAACAAAGTAATCCTCGCTTATTAATGACTCTAATCTTAGGGTACGCCATTAACTGCTGCATGAATTGCATTTGCAAGATGAGGGACAGTTTTAGAGCTCAGCCCTGCCATGTTAATCCTCCTGTGCCAATGCCATTGACATATTGAAAGTTAATAAGATGAACAACCCTATTTGTACAGTGCACCAGAGCTAACAACCTTGTTTAACAAATTATAAGCAAAAAAGTGATGCATTTGATAGGCTCAATAACAAGATAAAAGCAAAATTTAACAGATAAAAGTACCCATCAGATGACATGTAGATGTGGTAATCTTTCATCATGAACGCGACTTGATCCTCATTTAATCCGCTGAAAGTATACATTCCAACCTGTCTTGTGATGTGGCTCCAGTCCCTAGGTGTTCCTGCTGAGTTCACCTCTATAAGCATTAAGAACAAGACCATACCAACCTACTCTAATGTCTTTTCTTCAAACACTAAGATTTAGTTATGCATAAAACAACTCTCATTTGATATGATATGCTCAAACCAAAAACCAATCTTAAAAGACAAAGCTGCAAGAGCTTTCAGTTCTCATTGTATGAAGTGTTCATTGCTTCATTTAGGATAGTAGCTCCATTATTCCCAAGTGCTACCCCTTAAAAATTTTGACATTCAAAAAGATGAATTCTGGTCTTCAGCAATTTGACAAGATCAGTCCAGTAACTGTGCGAGTGCAATAGGTTTACCTCTATCACATAAAGCATCATAAAGTTGCTGGCGCAGTTTGCTAATACGATTAATCATTGCCTTCAATTCAACAGTCCACTCAGAAAACCTTTTCCTACAAACATTGCACCGAAAGACTTAAAAGCAAAAGAGATGCAGATACAAACATTGCATATTACCATTTATATTTCCATTTATGCATCAGATAAGATTTGTTCTTCATTGAAATTATCCATAGCGGTGCCTACATTAATTGACTGTCTTCATTCTGTCAAGGCATCATATGCTGCTCTTCTAATCATAGCAAATTATTGAGCCTTGGAGACTGGATGTGAGCTTTTTTTTTTCAGCATTTCATCCCAAAGCATGTAATAGACATTCAAAAAGTCTATATTGCATTGTTACTGAAATAAATGAACATAAAAGGTGTAATAATACACAATTTTTTGTCACTGCCTTACTGTCTGGTAAAGAATAAAAAATATGGATAAAATGCACAAATTTAAATTTTACCAGTTAACTTTATAAGGCAACTAACTAGGTATTGCAATACCTATCCCTTAAGATTGTAGTCACAATGGCTGCCCCTTGAATTGGGGGGTTTGAATACATGGGTCTGATCACAAGTTTCAGCTGGCTATCAACCCGGCTTGCCACATCCGCTGTCTTGCACACCTGTAAAATATTAAACTCAAACATACCATCAACAAAATACCCACTTAAGAGAATTATCAGTGGATATGCGATGCAAATCATAGAATTAAAGGAAATAGAAAAACAAAAAAGAAAAGGGGGGGATTGCATATGCAAATGATTAAGACCACAAGAGAAACAAGCAGCTGCTCTGGTTAATATTTGTACAAGCTGGTGCTAGGGCCTTACTATGCTAAGTGCACCAACACGTTCCCCATAGATTCCCATAATCTTTGAATAAGATTGAGCTACAAGGCATTCACCACCATCTGCTACAAACATCCGTATGGATTGTGCATCCATATCCAAATTTCCACTTACAAAACCCTGGGTTGATAAAAGTCCAATAATTAACGGAAAAAAATAACAGAAAGGAAGTGGAAGTTATCATGTTTACAAGGAAAGTAAGGTTTTGAATTCAATCCAACATTTATGTACCTGATAAGCACAATCAAAGAAAGGTAGCAGTCCTTTTAATCTTATTAGTTGCCTGATTTTCTCCCACTGCTCCAGAGTTGGATCAACACCTGTTGGGTTGTGGCTGCATGCTTGGAGAAGCACAATAGCTCCTGATGGTGCTTCACCAAGGTCCTCCATCAATCCTAATGCCAAAATAATATGTGGATTGCAACATCAAATCAATTCACAATGAAAAATCAAAATAACCAAATCCTCCACCATTTTTCATTGAATGGTATGTCACTCATCTGCAAAGAACGTCTTTTTCTTAAAAGGGAATACACTTCGTTGAAAGGGATGTAATTAATCTTTAAACATCATTTTTCCTCGAAACTTTAAGGGGACTATATAAGCAAATGAGAACAAATCACAATCCTTTTTGAGACAGCACAAGACAGATATACCATCAATCAAACTGGTGATGGATGCAATAGATGATATAATTTGGAAAGAACCAATAATGGAAGTCCAGCAAAGAGAGTGAACTAAAAAGATGAGTCATGAAAAACAAGTATCATCTTGGTATACAGGAAATCTGCTAGAGAATGAAAACCTAGAAAGTCGAGTCCACGTGTTGTTGGGTCATAATATCGATAAGTCTTCAAGGCATGGCCTACTGCTAAGAAAAAATTGGGATGATTTCCATATGTTGGCTTGGAAAGGTATACTGTGTGCTGCACGTGGGGTAGAGAAAAGGTCAACTAAAATCTAAGTGTTTCTTGGCAGTAATATCAAACCAATATGTAATTAAAGTAAACACCAGAAAAAAAAAAAAAAAAGGAGCCAAATGCTTTACTTGGTGGTAATGTTTTGCTAGAAACTCAGCTCCAATCCTTAATGAGCCACTACCAGACAAGCATTGGACTGTAGTCACTCTGTTCTCTCTGATAGCAGGGCTATTTCAAAGAAGATGGACTATGCAATCAGCAAACGCAGGCATGTTTCCCTAGAAAATAGACATCTATGATAAAAGAAAGATCACGCCCAAAAGAGTTGCCAGAACAAGCTAAGAAAAATAGTTCAAATCCTTTCATACCATACACAATTTTTCAATCACTACACAATTTAAGGAAATGCTTTCTGTTTTAATCAGTTCAAATATATTCCTTTTGCAGGTTAGAGCTGTTGTACCTGTCAGCACCAAAAACAAGCTCTGCACTCAATTTATTAAATTCTGCCAACCCAGTAATAGGGAGATACTCCTTATTCATGGACCTGGTCATCAAGCAAATTAGTGTTCAATAATTAAAGTAAGTTAAAATGAAGTTCATGCTTACTTGTCCTCAAGTAGTAGCCGCTCTGCTTGTCTAACTACATTCAAGACATGAGGTTTTCCATCCTGTTATATCGATAAAAAAAATTATCACAACATTCATACAAGCTAAACTCTTTCCACCATATAGTCACTGAAGTTATCATATTCATTACCAACCCACCATCAAATGCTCTTGTCAATCTCAGAAACACAAAATTAGGCAGTGAAGGAGCAAGGGAATGCCTATGTAAGCTTAGATACTAGACAATCTAGTTAGCACAAGCATCATAGTCACCCACCAACCATCCAGCACATGCCAGATACTTCGCAGCACAAGTAAAGGAACAGATTAATCACAGAAGACCCACTTAAATTGTACCATTTTTCTATTGTAATACGAAAGGTTGAATGTATGTCAGATAAAAAGCAATCGTATGCTAAAGAGATATTTCAAATGGGTATAGTGGTAGAACAAATAACTGCTAAAATGTAAGTACAGATTACCCACCTCTGCGCGGTAAACACCAAATCCCAAATTCAGCTTAACTGGGCTAGGATCTTGGCTATAAGCCACCATGACCTGATTAATTGACCATAATTAAAAGCATAGATTATCGAAAAAGTCAAAATATACGGTGGTAGCAAGATAATTGCTTTCCAATTTGAGTTACAAATTCACAAAAAGATGCAAAATTTTAGAATTTACCCACCTAAAAACTGGGGAAAAAAAAAAGATGAGTTCTCATTGTCAGTAGCAGTAAGAGACCACATATCTAAAATGGGTTGAAAATTGAAACAAGTGAAAATAAATAAATAAGAAGGTAGGGAAGGAGAAAAATAGGGAGGAATCACCGCATAAATTGGAATATCAGCAGCTCTATCGACATTTTCGAAAGCAGAAAAATCCCCATTTGATTTCGGAGCTTCCATTTGTTTTTTTAAAGTGAGCTGAAATGGGAAGGATCAAAACAGGTGGTGTTTCTGACAGTTTCCGCAGCGTTGAAAGAAAAATAAGCAATTACCATTAGTTAGTGGTATTGATGTTGTGTTGAGAGGGTAAGGCATCGAATTTGAGCAATGAAATCAGTTATGCAAAAAGACAAAACCTTTAGTCCATTTTAGTGTAAATACTCTTGTAATACATCTATATACTGTGAACAAATAGAACTTAATCTCAATTTCTCTTGGCTTAAAGCAGATTCTTAGGCAAGCTCCAAGAAAGTAAGAAGGAATTTTATTGAACTCTTCTTTGTATACAGACTATTTTACTAATGCAGCCCTGAATCTTTTCCTACGTCGACTTGTAAATTTGCTAACTAATGATGTGTAAAAAACATTTTATTAATTTTATCTCTCTTTCTTATAATGCAGTTTTATTATTGAAAATTTGATACTTTATCAACCTAAATTGTGCAAGCTTGACATGAGTATGAATCAACGCATTAATTTATAAATTTAAAAGTCAAATTGAACTTTCGAAAAGTTTAAAGAGTCCATTTCAATTTATACATTGCGAGAGATTTTGGTTTGCAGAGCTTCTGCCAATTGATATGCGCAGTTGTAAATAAAAAACCAACTTTAGTCCTGAACCAGATGTACACCCGCAGATTTGTTAATTGTTTTGACATTGGATTAAGTAATAGCATTTGTTGTTCGAAATGGAGCTCTGATTGCAGAACAAATATAAGAAAGAAAAGTCGGGGAATTGTATAGAAGCAAGTTTCCACATGCTGGACAAGCTCGTGCTGAGCAATGAAGATGAGGTAAGTTTGGCACCAAAAATGAATCCGTGAAATGAGTTGCAAATGTCTGATTGGGATGGATTCTTGGCTGAACCATTCCTATACCCCACAAAACAACAGCAAGTCCAACAACATCCACCTGCATATACACAACTTATCAATTTCTTAAGTATTGCCAAAGCCGTGCTCAGCGCTTGCGAGTGCGCACCGTCCAATTAGGTATGAACACTGGCACGCTCTGATCGAAGGCGGATGTATGGAAGCACCAAATGGCGCTCCAATAAAAGAGTTACAGAATTACCTGTACTATTAAAATTATAATTAAAATCACACGGCCCAACTTCACGTGGAAGTTCACAAACGTTTCAAACTCTCCAACATTGTAATCAAAATATGCAGCAATTTCCTGTAATTATACACCAGAAACAGAAGCAACAATTTTTCATTTTATTTAAACAAATTATATCGTAAATTTCATCAATTAATCAGCCATGCATACCGCTGCCAAGTCCATCTTGAAGAAAATTATGAAGATAATAGCAGCTTCCAGGCAAAGAAGAATCCCAATGAAGAATATATACTGAATTAGAGGTATGTCAAGGGAAATTTAGCTTACAATTAATCATTGATTTAAATACTTAAATACCATAGAATGTAAATTTGTTCAATAGATATGAAGCTGAGTGGAAAGGATACTGCACAAAGAGTGTAATTGGCTGTATAAATGGCTACGCTATAGCCACAGAAGGTGCTCAAAGTCACACCAATTCCTACAGCTAAACTCGAGTATATAAACCTGCAAAAACGAAATTGGAAGCGTTAATCGATTTTTTCTTTTTCTAATACAATGACGCAAACTGGAACTGGAAATTGAATTCTGGGTCAACAGACAGATTAGTATTATTAGATTAAAGCTTATTCGTTATGAACGTATTAATTAAGAATTTGTATTTGAATATTTCTTACGTACTTAATTTATTCGAATATATATAATTGACAGTTAAGTTAAGCATAGGAAGAAATTAATAATAATTTATTTGCATAGTTAAAAAAGACATAAATGCTTATGTATAAACACGTGTTTGTTTATTTATTCATTAATAGTTTTATACCGTGTAAGTACCCACACCGTATGAGGGTTTAAATAATCAAGACAGAAGCTGATGATGTCATCACCAAGACAGAAGCAACAAGTAGAATTGACATTTAAACATAAAATAATCAGAATAATTTCGCAATCCGTGTAATATGGTATCACACAACTGAGCTTCTTATTAATAATATGGTATGTTTACGTAACAGCCATTTATAATTTACTCATCTTTAGATAGGACAGAGTAGTAGATGAAGTGAAGAAGAAGGAAAAGAGATGGAATTAAGTACCAGGGTGTTGGAGGAGAAGCGTAAGCGGGAAGCACATCACGTAGATATAGGTGCCACGTCCGATCCAGCCAAAGTGAGTAAACGATCAATCCAATCCCAAATAACAGAACCATAAAATTGACTAACTTGATTGCGTTTTCAAGGCAGCATCTCCTGCATCTGGGCATTGTTGGTGTTGACCCATCAGACTCCATTTTCTATGCACAATACACATTATCTCCTTTCTACCTCATCTCCCGTTTCAAACACAACTCTGCTTTTGTTACCGTGTGGCAAATCTGAGGGAATTTTGCTTTTGTGATGGGGTTGGTGCAGCCCGTCTCCTCAGAGAGAGGAAGTGTAGCGTATGGCATGTTCCGGGTGATTTTGGATTTGGAACAACATCACAGCATATATAAACATGTGTACGATCCCCATACCTCCTGCCGACACCTAACTTTCAAACTCATTTCTTTAATCTACCAAACTAACTATTGGTCAAATTAGCCATGAGTTCATTTCTTTCTTTCTTTCTTTTTTTTATTCACTATAAGTTGACAATTAAAATAATGATGGACAAAGATTTAAAAGTGACACTAATTCTCAGAATTATTGACGAACTCATCCCTTAAATTTCAAGATTAGCTTGGTAGTATTGCACGTGCCCCACGAGGCCTAGCAACCAGTTAAATAATGGTAAGATGAATATAAGCACAAACTGCCATTCGAGACAAATGCATGTTTGGACGATATTTCTTTTCATTACAAGAACCTTAGGATTCGTTTACTTACATGTTTTCTATTTTTTTTTAAATTGAAATATTTATTTTTCGTAAAAAATTTAAAAAACGCATTTATTTATCAACAAATAAAAAATCGAAGCATTTATTTTTGTGTGTTTATATATATATACACATACACGTATGTATATATATATACATACATACATTTATATATATATATATGTGTGTGTGTGTGTGTGTGTGTGTGTGTGTGAATATATATACATATATACACATATTTATGAATACATATATATGTACATATATATATATATATATATGTGTGTGTGTGTGTGAATATATATACATATATACACATATATTTATGAATACATACATATATATATATATATATATATATATATATATATATATATATGTGTGTGTGTGTATGTGTATATGCACAAATACATATTTATATATATATATGTATGTATATACATACATACATATATATATATTTGTATGCATATGTATGTGTATATATGCACATATATATACACATATACATATATATATATATATACATATATATACACATACATGCACATGTTTATGTATATAAGCACATACAAAAATTTACATATGCATATATATATATATTATTTAGAAAATTTGAAAAACATCTTTTATTAATTTATTACTTTTTTCTTTATTTTAAAAAATTAAAAAATTTATTTTTTATTTTTTATTTTTTATTTTAGAAAATTGACGAAAATAAACATTATCTCTATTTTTTATTTTTTATGAAAAATTTTTCTAAAAAAATGAAGCAATTTTCTATAAGTAAACAGGCTCTTTATCTTTTAAACCTAGACTGCCCAAGTCATGCCTTTTGGCGCCAAATGTACAGCATTCTAGATACATTGATGTCCGCAGGTAAAATAACTAAAATTTAACTTATAAAACTAAACATGTGCTAACTCAAAAACAATGCGAACGAAAAATCCCAATAAATAATCAAAATGTCTGCCAAGCAACTGACTCAAATTCTGGAAGTCATGGGCCTCACTCCAGCTTTATCCGATCCATATCATTTATCATCCCTTCCAGCTGCACCAAAAAGGGAGAAAATAAAACCACCAAGGAAAACACCATCTAACAACGACTTTCTATAAACTTGATATAAGTGAAAAGTCAAGTCTCACTGGCAAAAGAAATGCATACCTTGACTATTTGCCGCAAAAAGTAATCACCATAACGCTTCAGCGGTTTTGATTCAACTACGTGAATCATGTCCTGCAGCAAAAAAGAAAAAGAAAATCGTAAACTCTACAGAACAGATCTGAAAGACTTGAACTAGCACAAACAAGAAGATGCTGCCACAATGAGTGAACAAAGTCCATCAAGTTGAGACAATAAGGTACCACAAGTATATTCCCATTCAATGTGGTAACATCCAGTGAAGTTCTCAGAGAAACTAAAGCAACTGCAGCATAAACGGGAAGCTCAAAATAACAATACAGTAGTTGGAATTGTACAATTCAAAATTGGGATCATATAACCAAGTCAATTCAAGAATATTACAATTTCACCCCTTAAATTTTACAATATATAGATATGTTCCAGCATAATTTAAATAGTGATTATTTGACATGATTTGTAATTTGTAAATGAATCTAAAAGCTCCCAAACAATATAATAACTGATTGCACAGAAAACAACATACATCATCAATGTAGAAATCCACATCTGCGTTAGAGATAATCTTTCTCTCTGAATCAACAGCATGAGTCTTGTGCTTGTACATCATCAATATTGTCCTGCATTGCATAACAGAAATTAAAACCTCATCTGAGAAAACAAATTATAGAAAGACAAACCTGGAAAATAAAGATTGTCACCTTAGAGTTGGTTCATCAACCTCCATGTAACTTGCAAGTTTTGCTAGTGATATGGTCGAATACACTTTCAGGAAGGTCCGGACACCTTATAACAACTGTTGCTGCTTTACTTCATAAAGAAATAGCTTCAACTGCAGTCTGTAAGCATCCTGGAAGAGGTAGATTACATCAGTAAATCACACAAACAAAAGCATACATGTGAAAAACAATGGAGGAAGTTGGCAGACTCCAAATAATCATGCAAAAGGAAATAGAAGAGTTTCTTCCCCCCCAGCAGCACACCAGAAGTCCTAAGCAATCAAGCCTGTGTGAAATTAGAAATGTCTGATGAGACCTACACAATGATATTTCTTTTCATGTGAGTCATACTGTAGCAATTAGCATCAGCCCTATTATCACTGGGCCACAGCTGCTACCTATACCATCATTTTTGTAAAAACCCTCTGTCTTCTGCAGCTGAGTTCCCATCCACTATTATTTTCTTATTCCTTTTCTATGCTTATTTTCCAGCATAGACTACATTCAAATTCTTTACTTGTCATGGTGAATTTGAACATAAACATATTAGTATAAATAAAAAATTTTAACAAAAAGCAAATCTTAACTTCATAGATCAATTCAATGTCCAAAAGAAACTTTATATATTAACCTGGTTGTAATTCACAAGAGGCTCTTCAAAACTTGGAGCTGATGGTGTAATGAACTTAGGGCATGCATAAGAGAAGAGCTCATCATATATGTCAAATGCTTCATCGTCATATCTTTGCATGCGGATCATTTTTTCGCCATACTTCTCCCGCAATTGAGAATTCACAGTCTCCTCAACAAGCTTTACTTGGGGACAAAGTGACAGACAAATAGCCAATAATGCATACATCTGCTCATTCTTCTTCAGAATCTGCTCATATTGCGGAGATTTCTGATGATACTGCTTGGTCTTGAAAATGTATAATAGAATCTTATTGAACTCACGAATAGCATCCACATACCTTGAAATATAAAGGTGGATTGAGAAGCTTATCACACAAGATCATGTATCGAGACATTTGCACAGAGATAACCCAGAACAACATTTCAAGAAACAAAAGAGAGACCAAGAGGGAGGAGAAAAAACAAACATAACACAAAGATAGATTTCTGTCTCCTAACGTTGGGGAGGGACTGAGAATCAATGAAGAAAGACAACACAGTTTAGAATGACAGAGATTTATCTTACTGTTAATTGCAATTAAATGTGGGATTTAAACAAGTTCATTATAATCCACATAGACCTTTCAAACGCATCACAAGTTGCATAATTCGATAGAAATTCACATAAATCCAGATTATTTACTTATCGGAATCATCCACAGATAGAGCAACTCCAAGATGAAAGGAAATAGTACACCACCGAAAAAGGATAGTAACCATACATAAACAATAGATTATAGGATGCAGACACCAGAGCTACATACCTCCGCAACATCAGATTGGCAAAACCATAATGATATATGGTAGTAATATGGCTTCCAATAACAATAGTGTAAACGCCTTGTTGAGTAATGACAATAGGAAGTAAGCACTTCAGGCCAGTGTGATAGTCACCTAAAAGGCAATGAACTCGCAGCAAACCAACCATGCTGAAATATCCCAACACCTTCAAGACATTACTTCCACCACTGTAATCATACCCATCAGTGGCTGTAAATTGCTCAAGACCTCCTTTCTCCTGATCCAATATCTGAATAATCATCGACTTTTCCACCAATGCTTGCAAGAAGTTGAAAACACCATACACATTCCAAGCCTGTCATAAACAATTAATGCAATAAACACCAAAATTCGCAAATTCCAACAGGAAATTAAGCTCATACCATAACAATCAGCCTAAAACAATATATGGAATCAAATCAACAACATAATTTTTTTAAAAAAAGAAAGAAAACCTAAATAATAATAGTAATAGATATACCTGATCATGTTGCCTCAAAAGCGCAATCTCTTGCTCGGTCTTGTTCTTCATCTTAGCTCTATACTGACAAAAGCTCTGAAATTGGTAAACAAACTCATCCACCATGTCCCACAGCCACTGATTCGGTAATTGCATGTTCACCACTCCATGCAACACTACCTACTCCTCAAAATAAACAAATAAATAAGCGCTCGTGGAATGTAAAGAATTTCACGCGAAGCAAGAAAGTGAAGCAAATAGCTATAATACCTGGAAAAGGCCGCTCCGATAAGGTCTGAAAGGTCTGAAAGGAGGTCTCGTACATCTGGTGGATCTCGTACACATTCTTCTCTCTTATGTGGCGGTAGAGATGCACCACGAAGGATTTGACTGAATCCGGGACGAAGTTGGGATCGGAGCCCAGGTCTTGCCGGTTGAACCGCTCTGGTCGTCGTAATTGGCGGCGGCGATGGAGGCGTCATCGTAGTCGTATCCAGTTGCCATGGTGGGTTACTTCGGTTTAGAATACAGAGCATGTAAAGATATTGAGCTCCCTAACCCTGGAGTGTGGAAGGAAGTTAAGGTAGAGAAGCAGATGCGGACTGTTAGTGAAGCGATTAGGGTTTAGCGATTGACAGAAAAGAGTTGTTGGATTCAGTTAGTATGGGGTTTTGGTGTTCGTTGGACAAAAAGGCCCATTGAGAGTGGCACAATAATGGTTCAACACTATAGTATAAATTGGGACTCAACATCCACCTTTCTCAATAGATCGGATTCGATTCTCACAGCTTTTAAACGAGCAAATGCACGGATGCATATAATTTTTGTACATTTACACTCGGTACAAATACATACGCACCCCATATATATCTGTGCATTCTATTTAAGATTTAACCCTTTTAATTCAATATCTAATTATAAAAGTTAAGGAAAAAAACATTTATTACAAGTTGACATAATATTCAACTAAATTCTTTCTCAAATTAGAAGGTAGAACAAAACTCTAAATTAAAATTTTGGGAAATGAATCAGGTCATAAAAGAATTAGATTATAAATGGGTATAAAATGTAAGTGGATCAAAAAATAAATAAATGAATTAGAAGTCCAATTGTATTAGAATGCAAATTGGTCATAAAATGAATTAGCTTTTTATCTTTTTAACAAAATTTCATTAAAAAGAAACAAATTGTTCATATATAATTTATAAAAATAATTATTTTTATATTCATATTATATTATAAGAAAATTATAAATGGAAAACATATAGACCATAACAAAACAGGTAATATGAATCAGTTTACGCATTCAACGAATCAAATTATGAATGTATGCTGATCCAATTATGCGCAGATCAAATATTCATGACAAATGAAATCGTATTAATGCATTGAATCAAAATTTGAAACCTCTACTCGAACACGTGGATTAAGCCTTCGCAATACATAATAACATAGCAAGCTCCGCAGTTTTATGCTGTTTCCTTGCAATAAGTTTAAATAAATCTCATGTAAGAACAAGATGCATTCACCTGTCCACTAAATAAATCCATTGCCCTACCACACCCCATATAAAAAATTATAACTAAACTGAAAAACGGTGACAATATTGATATTCAATGGGGATACCAAGCTCAAGAATAGCGAGTTTTTTGTTTCCGGGAGTTAGGGTTACAACAGTAAAAGAGAAAATTTGTGAAATTATTTACAGCCTATGATGAGTACCTAAACAGGCAGCATGCAAGCATCATAGGAATGGACAACATCCAAGCACTTGTGTCACTCATTCATCTTACATAATATCAGGAAAAGCTGTGCCAAATTCGGCTTTTGAGCATCCGAAACCGAAATCCATTAACTGTAAATGTTGCCTCCTTCAAACTCCACGAACATGCTGCCTAGTACCTATCTACCAGATCTACTTGATTTCAATCATGATCATACCTTCTGTCTGTTAGAATAAGTTTGAGACAGTCGAGGGGCTTCGGAGCAACTGTCAGGTTCATCTTCATCGTCAGATGATAAAAGCGATGACCCCATCCATGCCTTAAAACCTTCACTAACCCGCCTTTCCACATCTGGCGTAACTTCCAAGGGGTTCGCTTCTAACATTTCCAGACCCAGGTTTCTGCCATTAAAATCACTCTCGTCAAGAATTGTAGCTGCCTTCCTTCTCAAGAAGAAGGCGGTTCCTCCGTATAAAATGAATAGCCCCCATGTGGCAATCTCATAGCACCAAAACAAAGGTACCGAGCAACTGCTCCCTAGTGTCAGGAGGCTTGAACCAAGAAACAGTGCAAGAAGACCGAAGATGACAGCAAAGACAATATTCAAAATGGATAGACACCGTACTCCACCTATAAAGCCATATAAAGAAAGTGAATTGTGTTACTGGAAAAAAAAATAAAAAAAACATAGCTAATTTTCCATTTTTGAACAAATTATATAAAATATAAAATTCCCAAATATATAAATTTTGTTATGTCAAATTCTTTTGTTTCTGATGAGAAAAGCAATTCAGTAATTATTTTATTATCAAAAAGTCAAAGCTGACATGAAGCAAGTTTGCCAAAAACAGCTATATTTGATCACTCACAACAGCAGACCATCAACCAACTATCCTTCCCCATTTTCTAACCCCATCAAGATTATCCCATTTGCATTAATCACTTCAGATGTTACTTAATTTTTGCATTTTTAAAATAATGCTTAAGGGTATGGATTTTGGGAAATTAAAATAATCCATATCTTCACATCTACGAGGATCCACCCATAAAAGGGAGAAGTAAAAGGCAATTTCTCACAAGAAACAATTTTAATGAATAATATGCATGAATACTATTGCTTCTTTTTTGGAATAAATATACATAATTATGAATGAACAAATATGCATGAATACTATTGTTCAATCACCAGAACTTGCCATCTGCCTCATGCATAATAGGAAGAAAGAAATCTCCATCCAACCCTTTCTCTTTCAAAGAACCAATAAACCAAATGTCATGAAGAGAAGGAGAAGATGGAAAGCATATCAAGAAAAATGTAGCCCTGCAAAGACTCTTCAATAAGAAACACCTTCCAAAAATAATTGAAAAAAAAAAGGTGTAAGAAGTCATTGATCCTAACTGACAGTCATGGATTCCTTACATCTGATCAAAGCCTTATAACCATTGAGGAGAGGGGAACGACAAATTTAAAAAAAAAAAAAATGAAATTTGCTTCAGCAACTCTGGCTTGCACAAATCAAATATCCACCGGTATGGTCAAATCAATTGGATATATTTCTAGAACACCTCTAATAGGGGAACAAATAGTAAATTGTGAAAGAAAATATTGTCAGCCTCTTTCAGATATGAATCTATTATAGAGAACAAAACCTACATCTATGATTTTTTAAACAAGCATATCAACTATTGTAAACAATGCAAAGATTGAATCAGTAACTCCTGTGGGAATATCCAGAAGACACTTGCTAAATCCTACATTTCTTAAAGGTCTCTCACACTACTAGATTTATTTCCGTGGGGACATTAGCCCAGTAAGTCTGGTACAGCACAATGAGGTAGCAATCAGCATTTAATTGAAAATTACATGCCTTGTACTCTCAGCAGCTAACACATCCGACAGCAACAGAAACTATCACCCACATATCTGGAATCATTATCTCGTTTCCTTCCTATTTAGCAACTTCTAACAGGGCCCCATTTCCCAAACTAGACCCCCAAAAAACACCACTGCTCTGGTATGTCTAGCCTATGGAAGAACCTTGTTGAATAATGTATGCATCATGTTAAAACAATCAGAACATACCCCTTTTTGAAGCACAATAACTATTCTCAACAACCTTTAAGCATCCATGTCTTGCTGGAGCAGAATACGCAACAGTGATCCCTGCATCATGAATAAAACCATAAAATACTGAATAACAGACAAGAAGAAAACAAACTGCCTCTTATCTAGAACCTCAACTCTTCCACCCCAAATGCCCAAAAAGAAAATAATAATAATAATAACAATAATTCATTACGTGATTTCCTTCATAGCTGAATACAGGCACAGATATACTCTGTATTCTTGTAATTGTTCTGCTGATCCAACTCCAAATGCTTTTCTTTCCAACAAAAGGAATCCATCTAGACCTCTATTTGTTAGTTATCACGAGCTAATAAATTCTTCAAGGTCAGCCATGGTTCAATTTTTTAATCCACGGCAAACAAAAGCCGATGAAAGACATTAATGATTAAGAACTAAAACAACAAAGAAAACGAAAACAAATTGTCCCATCTGCAACTTGTGCTAGGGTCAAAATTACATTTATTCACGTTCCACGTTTCTAACATCATCCAAGTACCGTGCCACTATTTTCTCGTCAATGGTAAGAGTTCTTTATACGAGATCAGGGAGTCATTAACACAGGAAAAGATTAATTAGTGTAAGCCACTTTCATATTTAATACACAAATTTATGAAACATTGCAAGATGCACGCCAATAATAAAATTATCGTCATTGTAAAAATAAGATGACAAATTTGGGTTCTCTTCAGCTTCAAAACACATGCTTAAAGAAAAATCCGGTTCGCTACATTTTTCTTCCCCGAGCTTTACAGGCAACAAAGTAGAATCGCCCCAAACACAATTAAATATGAACAATGAAAAGAACATATACCTGCCCCAAGATACAGAGCTGATGCCAAGAAAATGATAGAAGAAGGTACGAAAACAACCATCCAGTAATAATCCACGGTCTGCTGATTGGTGAGATAAAACGCACCAGGAAGCAAATCAGAATCACCTCTCTTCAGATTTACCTGCAGAGGCTGGAGTCTTCGGTCACTGCAAAATGGCCTCCTGCCGTTATCACTAGGAAACACAATTTTCAAGCTTACAACCGTGCATACAAGAATCATGAGGCCAATGACAGCCACAGAAGAAACCAACACTGGTCTTTGAAGCTTGATCCATGCTTTGTCTTCTTCCCGCAGGTTCTCGTACTCGTGCTTCGGCATGAAAGCTTGACGCAGCGCGTCGCCAATAATCGCCATTGGATCTTGCAGGAGATTGAAATTTAAGAGGATTTTAAGGCGAATGAAAACAAAAGCACGTGAAGATGGTCCACTAATTTATAAATTGATTAAAGATTCCAGCTAGGGTTTTCTTGTAGTGTTGGACGATATGCAATGCTGAATATCGCCCTCTTCAGGAAGCTCAGCGAAGAAACGAACACCGCCCTAATCTGTGAAAATCATCTAAATCTCAAAATGCGAGGCATATAATTCGATTTGAAGAGAAGATTATTCGATTTTCTTAGGAAGTGGAAAAGGGCTGATAGCGCCTTGAAGGTGAAGACGGGAGAGAAGAGTGGGGTGTGATGTTAGAGGCGTTGCCTTTCTGGTTGGTGTCCTGCTTTCCACGCATATAAGTGTTTGGCGGGGTTTTGCCAGCGCGGCGGCGCGTACGGTTACAAGAGCTTTTAACTTGCAAGTCCGAGCACTCAATGCTTGCGGAGTTATACCAGTTTTTTAGGTTTTTTTTTTTCATTTTGAAAAAAAAGGTTTTTTTTTTATGTTGTATATGTATATAATATAAGTGTGGATCAGTCAGGTCATAACTGTTCAAAATTTAATGAATTATACATAGATTTAATTGTGATCCAAACATTTTATTATTATTAACAAACGGGGCTAAATTTTATTTACAAAAAAATTATATTTACATTATATAAAAAATTATAACAATATAAATAAGTTCAATTGTGTTACGATTCAAATGGTAATAAAATAAATTGCATTAAATAAATCAGATAATAAATCATGTCAGATTGAATTATTTTATGAATTAAAATAGTTCAAAATCCAATTTTGGTAAATAAAATAGTCATATAAATTGAATTCACAAATTAAGTTCAATTGTTTTACACTAATTACCGAAGAAATATCAAATTTTTTTTCATGGATATTTATTTATTTTACTAATTTTTAAATGAATTGAAAACTTTTTTTTCCGTGATATAAGAAATAGTAGATGATATAAGCTCCGAAGGATGTGGAAACCCTGGCCCAACGCGAATCTCTTTACACACTGGACAAGGTGCCACTGTTGTCTCCACTAGACAACAGATCCTTGAAGAAATCTCGGCAGGATGTAGATGGTTTTAATCAATCTAAAAGGGAACAATCACCCTCTATTTTTCTTTTCGTGATGTTCCTATTCGTAAAACCAGTGATCCCACTGACCCGCGTAGGCAATTATGGGCATCGGATAATGAGGAAATAAAGATGGAGGTTGAGGCAGTTGAAGCAGACCCTGTAAGCGATTTGGATGATGATCAGGATGTTACAATAGATTGGGATAATGGCTTACCATCTATTACTATCTCTGAGAGATAGGAGGCTAGGCTAGCCAAACCGTGGAGACAATCAATTGTGGTAAAGATGCTAGGTAAACATATCAGCTACAATTTCCTCTATTCTAGAATTGAGAAACTCTAGAACCTTATGGGAGAACATAAAGTGGTGGACCTAGAAAACAATTATTTCTAGGTGCAATTTGACAATAAGGATGATTATCTCAAAGCTCTTTTAGGTGGTCACTGGACTATTCTTGGGCAGTATCTTATGGTGCAACCCTGGCATCCAAAGTTTTCTACTGAAAATGAAGGCCTATCTGCTATTGTGACTTGGATTAGGGTCCCTGGAAGGGGCGTAGCGACTTGGTCATTATTGGGGTCAAGTGACCCCACTCAATCTAAGAAAATTTTTAAAATAGCTTTGATAATTTTTTTTTTTAAATTAACCCCACTAAAATTTTTAAATAATTTCATAACAATTGATCCCATTAAAAAATTGACCTCACTAATATATTTAAATATTTTCATTAAAAATTAAATTTATTAAAAATTTTAAAATTATTATTTATGTTTTACAACAACGATAATAGAAATAAGTGGAAAAATAATTGGTGTTAAGTTTTGGAGTTATATATATATAAAAGAAAAACAAATAAATGGGTATTATGGGAAAAAGTGTGAGGAACACGCCACACTCACGTTGGAAAAAAGCAAAAGACTGCTAATGAAAAACAAATTGACTCTTTTCTTTGAAAGAGTGGTCCAAACAACACAATAACAAAGAACAGTGAAAACGCCAGTGAAAATGCCATTGAAGTGTGTTGGAGGTGGAGGTCAACTTAAAGATTCAAAAGGGACAAGACAAAATTTAGTTGCAAGTTCTTGTCTTCAATTTTATAAAGGTATACAATAATATAATATTTTCTCTCTTTTTATTATAGTTTTATTCTCAAATATTAATGCATGAAAATTCTAATTATTTGCAATTCTTTGATATGTGAGAAATTGAAATTGAATATGCTTTATAAAATTAGATCATATAGATGGGTAATTGATTTTATTTTAGTGTGATATTGTGTAAATAGGAATTATGTTCAATTTTAATTGGAGTTGGATTCAAAATTTTCAATATATGAGATAGTGATGAGCATTATAGTTAAAATTGACATTTTATTGTTCGAAATAGTCATGGATAAATTTGTGATTAAGAGAAAATCACCCTTTGAGCAACCAATTGACCAAGAAATTGGAAATAAAGATCAAGAAAGTAGTTCAAAAAAAGCTAGTCATGAGATTAATTTAGATAATCTTCCTGCTAATTCTAGATTGAGAATTAAAATCTCAGAATATCATTATAATGATCGATATAAAGTAAGGAGAGCGTATCTTCAAAAAAGATCTTGCCAACCACAAAACTATAATTTTAAACAACGAAATATTGTAAATGTTTTTCGTCGTTTTAATCCTAAGTGGTACAAAAAATATTCTAATTGGTTGAAGTATAGTATACAAAAAGATGCACCATTTTGTTTATGTTGTTATCTTTTTAGAATTGAGATTGGAAAGCAAGGAGGAGGTGATTTATTTATTACAGATGGTTTCAATACTTGGAATAAAAAGGATAGATTAGATGTTCATGTGGATGGTCCTAATAGTGCTCATAATGTAGCTTGAAAAAAATGTGAAGCACTGTTGAAACAAAACCAAAATATAAAAGTCGTTTTCAATAGACATACAGATTAAGTGAGAAAGAAATATAGAAATCAGTTAACTACTTCAATTGATTGCATTCGATTTCTTTTGCGACAAGAGCTTAACAATCGTTTTACTGAGATGAATATTGAGTTGCTTTTATGTGTGGCTTGTTTAAGTCCAAATGATGCATTTTCCTATTTTGACAAATAAAAGTTGATTCGACTTGCTTAATTTTATCCTTGAAATTTTTTACCGGTACAACTTCTTTCACTTAACAATTAGCTTGAAACTTATATTACTAACATGCTATCTAATGATGAGTTTTTGAAGTTAGAAGGAATCAACAATATTGTTCAATTGCTAGTTAAGACAAGAAAAAATTTGGTGTATCCTTTAATTTATTTACTTGTCAAATTAGCTTTGATATTACCTGTCGCGATAGTAACTGTTGAAAGGGCATTTTTTACTATGAATATAGTGAAAAGTCGTCTGCGAAATCGAATGAAAGATCAATTATTGAATGATGTTTAGTTACTTATATTGAAAAATATGTATTTGAAAATATTGACAATGAAATAATTATTCAATACTTTCAAAATATGAAAACTTGTAGAAGACAAATGTAATATTATCAGTATTATTATATATATTATTATTATATTAATATTTTATTTTTTATTTTTTCATGTGAATGAATTTTTTTATCAGTAATAATTTTTGACCCCACTAAATCCAATTCCTGGCTACGCCCCTCGTCCCTGGCATAGTAATTCACAGGTATCATAAGTGAATCCTACTTAAAATGAGCCAAATGTTGGGACACTTGGTTAAGATAGATTATAACACATCACAGTCTGAAAGGGGACGTTTTGCTACAATGGCAGTGGAATTAGACCTCACTAAGCCTCTTTTGTCTAAATTCAAACTAAATGGGTTTGTCCATCTAATTGAGTATGAGGGTCTTCCCCGAATTTGTTTCAAATGTGGGAAGTATAGGCATACTTTTAACACATTAATTGTACTGGTGATATGTCTTTGAACAATCAAGCTAATTTTAATGTTGCTTCTACCTCCAACGACCAGAGCAAACAAAAAAGCGTCATTGAAGAGTCTCCTTTTGGTCATTGGATGATTGCTTCGAAGAAGGGGAACAAGGGCGAGGCTTGATACAATAGTACAAGGGATAAAGGCAAGAGTACCAAATTTTCAAGTTCACAATTTAATGTGCTGGCCTCTAATGAATTATATGAAGATGGAAATAACTCCTCTGAGCAGGTACACTCCATTAAACCTGATTCGCAGAAAGACAGGCATACATCTTTGGATGTGTCGGTGGAAAAATTAAAGCCAAATCAAAAAGAGTACAAGAAGTCCACTAGTGATAAAGAGATAGAAGTTTTGAAACCCGCTGATGTTACTATGGCTGAAGTTTCTGATTCAATGGTAACCCTTCCTGGTGGAATTTTTCCTGTTAATTTAGAGGACTTACCTATTCATACAGGTCCTAAAGTTCCCCTTGGTGGCAACGGTTTCATGGACCGAGATTCCAATTTCTTAATTCTCCCAAAAACACAAGATCATTATATGGATTCTAGTAACCAAAATTTAGTTTCTTCAATTCTGGATCATAGAAACCATACTACTGTTATTGCTGAAAAATCCACAATCCTGACTTCATCTTCTAGATTTAATTCGAACAGGAACTAGAAGTTAGGAAAAAATATTGGAAGCCGTCCACCTAACATTAGCATTAAGAAAAAGACGGAAAGCTCCAACAAGTCTTCTTCTTTTACACGTTCCACGTCTGATTCTGTTGATGATTCTCTATTGAAATTAGTTAATACTACTTTTGCTGGTAGCAGCCATAAGGGAGGTTTTGGTGATTCTCACTGTGATAAATCTATTGAAGGGTCAGATCAGTGAATTCTTGTTTGGCTCTTTTCCTTTTATTTTTGCATTTATGGATTTAAACTTTATTATCTGGAATTGTTAAGGTGCTAGTTCCGGTGTTTTCACTAACATTGTTAGAGACTTTTGTAGTCAATTTAATGTTTTTTTGCTTGTCCTGTTAGAGACCAGAGTCAGTGGTATGAATGTAGATAAAATCATCAAAAAAATTGGGTTTTGCTCATTCATTTCGGATCGAAGCTGCAGGTTACTCGGGGGGCATTTGGGTTCTTTGGAGGAGTTTGGTTAATTTGAGAATTATCTCATTCTCTTATCAATGGGTTAATTTCTTGATTTATGGTTCTGGTATGACTGAGTTTATTAAGTTTACTGCAGTTTATAGGAATCCAATTGTCTTGAATAGAAGAAAACTTTGGGCTGATATTTTACATCTGAACTCTTATTTTTCTTATCCCTGGTGTTTGGCAGGGGATTTCAATTATTTTATTTTTTCTCATGAAAAATCTGGTGGAGCTCATAGAGGCAGTAAGCCATGCAATTTATTCCAAGAGTGTATCAACAAATGTGGTTTGTTGGATTCTGGTTTTTAGGGGCTTAAATTTACATGGCAATGTGGTTACCTTCAAGAAAGACTTGATAGAGCTCTTTGTACTTTAAATTGGAGGCATATTTTTGAGAAAGTAAGTATTCATCACCTAACACGTGTGGGTTCGGACCACAGGCCACTTCTTTTAAAACTCAATAATAGAATTTCTAATAGTGGTGGTCCTCATTTTCATTTTTTGGCCCCGTGGCTATTACATAAAGACTCACTTCTTTTGTGAGAGAGGCTTGGAATTCTGATGAGAATATTGGCTCTGCTGTACATTCTTTTGCTGCTAAAGTTGCTGTTTGGAATAAAGAAATATTTGGAAACATTTTTTGGAGGAAGAAAAAACTCCTAGCTAGACTTAATGGTATAGAACGTGCCCTTAAACACATGTCTTCTCATTCTTTTCGCCAAATTAAATCTGATGTTCGGTTGGAGTATAAAATTTTTCTTTATCAAAAGGAACTATTGTGGAAAAAAAAAGTCCAATTCAGATTGGCTTACTTAAGGGGACAAAAACACTTATTTTTTCCATAACAAGCATCAAGTTAGGCAGAATAGACTGCGAGTAGAATGTCTGTAATTATCAAATGGTAGATAAAGTTCAGATCAATCTGAGTTAAAGTCACAAACAATGAATTTTTACTCTCATCTCTATATAGAACAAGACATATGTGCTCCTCCTTACCCTATTAGGGGTTGGTTTGCCTAACCTGCCATGAAGCTTGCTTGTTTCTTTAGGTGCCACTATTTTTGAGGCTAAAGCCCATGATGCCTTATTCAATGTGAGACCTTTTAAGGCACCGGGAAATGATGGTATGTGTGCGGGATTTTTCCAACATTGTTGGCATACTGTTGAAAACTCTCTTTGTAGATTTGTGACCAATTATATGAATGGGGATGTGTTTGACTATTCTATTTGTCAAGCTATTATTACTTTCATCCCTAAGAAGGATAAGCCATTCACTATTTCCAATTTCATACCAATCAGTCTGCTTCCTGTTGTCTTCAAGGTGTTGATGAAAGTCATCACTAATAGAATTAAACCATGCTTGGTAAGTCTGGTTAGCAAAACCCAGTCTAGCTTCATGTCAGGTAGACAAATAATTGATAACATCATCATTACCCAAGAAATTGTTCATTCCATACACTACAAGAGAGGAAAAACAGGTTGGATGCTCATCAAAGTGGATCTTAAGAAGTTTTATGATAGATTATGGTAGGATTTTATTTATGACACTCTCATTGATACAGGCTTCCTGAATTCTCTTATTCAAGTTTTGGTTAATAGTTGGGTGGCTAGTAGTGCCAGAGTTCTTTGGAATGGCAATCTCTCTAATGCTTTTATGCCCTTAAGGGGAGTTCACAAAGGTGACCCTCTTTCTCTTTACATTTTTATTTTATGTATGGAATGTAACACCCTAAAATTTTCATCTAACATGCATGACATGTTTTAGAGCATAAATAGTAATCCTATGACAGTTTTTGGGGTAATCAAAGTAGATTAAGACGAAAAAATTTAAAAGTATTTAAAGATTAAATGTGTTCAAGCAAGAAAAATCTAAGGATGGGTGACATGGCGAGCAGTTTGATCTAACATTGAAATATGAAAATAGGTGTTAAATGGAACCCAGTTGTATAATTTAAAAAGAAATTGAGCTTAAATAAGCCTTCAAATCAGATAGAAAAATTTTTACCTAATACTGTAAACTCGGTTGATCAAAAGTTTGACTGAGTCATAAAATATTTTAAAGACCTCCAAATTTTTTTTTATTACATAAACATGTTAGATATGACTTCAATTAACTACTGGAACTAAAAAATAATTTTTCTTACAGTTTCGAAATTTTAGATTTCGGACCATTTGATTTTGCCTTCGAAACTAGAAGTATACCGAAACGGTATCAAAATGACTTAAAATTTTGACCACATGATTCTTCATATGTAAGTGCATGCAGGGCAAAATTTCATAGCATTCTAATAAGAGGAACATTAATTTTAGAAAAACGGTGAAAAATTGAGATTAAATTAATCGGAGGACTTAAAGGCCATAATTAATTCATCTAAGGACATGATGGTTATTATAAATGATTCATAATCAGATACATGTATCACCATAGCTTAAAGAGGTGTAGGGAGCAAGAAAATGGTGATAAGTGGTTTAAAAATAAACCATTGGATGAAATAGTAAATGAAAAAATTTGGCTTGTTGACTTGGTCGACCAATGGGCAGCATGGAAAAGTCTAGAATAGTCTACATTTCTGTCCAAAAATCATGATCTTCCTCCCTATTTCTTGAAGAAACCGACCAGCCATAAGAAAAAGGATTTCCACCATTTTTTTGGTTCTTTCCATCTCCCTCCATATTTCATGCTTTAATTTCACTCAATTACACTACAAGCTATCCTCTTCAACTTAGAATCTGAACTACGGCAAGAAAAAGCTTGGAAATGGGAAAAATCTAGTGAGAGAAAAGTGCACAAATTAGATAAAATATGTGGTTTTTGCTAGTTTTAGTTAGAAATTTTTATATAGGTTTGTAGAGCATCTCAAGTATGATTAGTAGGTAGCATTTAGACATAAAAATTCATCACATAAACTCACCAATTTCTCTCTCTCCAATTCGGCCAAAAGGGGAAAATTAAGAGGAAGAAAAGAATCAAGAGGAGGAAGGCAAAGGAACAAAAGATTAGGTGAATTCAAGCTTGATTAAGGTTCATGGATACATTCTCTACACTTAATTTCATTTAAACCTTGAATTTTCTATAAAAAATTCATTATGTAACTACAAGAATTTAGGTAGTAATGAGAAATAAATTAAGGTAACCTTATAAAATGATGTCTTGGCATGAAATAATCATGAAACAAGAAAGAAATCAAGCATAATGTGGGTAAACATGATGAAGCCAAATTATATACCTAGCAGTATAATATGAAATTGTGATGGTAATTGGCACATTAAGCATAAATTGAGTAATATAATGGTGAATAAGCACATTAGAATGGATTTGAGATAAAAAAAAATGTATGGATGTACTAGTTAGTATGTATACATAATGGTGTTTACATTGGCATCAAAGAAATATTAAGATAAATTAAGTGTAACATGGTATAAACACACATAATTTAATCTTAAAAACATATATGACATAAAATGGAGTAAGAAAGAAATCAAGCATAATGTGGATAAACATGATGAAGCCAAATTATATACCTAGCAGTATAATATGAAATTGTGATGGTAATTGGCACATTAAGCATAAATTGAGTAATATAATGGTGAATAAGCACATTAGAATGGATTTGAGATAAAAAAAATGTATGGATGTACTAGTTAGTATGTATACATAATGGTGTTTACATTGGCATCAAAGAAATATTAAGATAAATTAAGTGTAACATGGTATAAAAACACATAATTTAATCTTAGAAACATATATGACATAAAATGGAGTAAGAAAAACCATGGTAGGCATTATATCATAGTGAGGCCGAATTGTTCACCTAATGATAATGACATATTCTTACCATGTTTATATGTTATTTCTTATGTACATTATGGCTTTATATATATTGTGGATGAATGCATGAAAAATAAAGGTGTATAAGGTGTTACATAATGGTTGTACTATGCTAAACATAATGAAAATACAACATAAAGTACAATATTTAGTTGTCCTTAGTATACAGTAGGTGATCTAGGACCCTAGGATATAATGGCTAGTCATAGAGACCCATATACCACGGTAAAATCATACAGTAATTTATCATCGAGGAATGACTGCCTTTAAGTAGTCACCTCACCTATAAAATCACACAGTATTCTCATACAGTCATATAGTCCTCATCCCGCGTATCCGGTTTGAGAATTTTTACTGATGACTACTGGTGGCAAAATGATAATTATGTAAGAAAACAGGGACTAAATGGTAAATTTTACATAAAAAGTCATAAATATAAGTAAATAGGAATAACGTGAAAAATAAGATTAATATGTTCATAAAGGGTAAAATAGCAATTACGCGATAAACTAAGGATAAAATAGTAATTTGATATCAAAAAGGTGATTAAAGGATTAAAAAGGTCAAATAAGGCAACAAGGACAAAATCGTAATTAATGAAAAATTCAAGGACTAAAAAATAGTTTTCCACCTTATAGGCTAATATGAGAACCAAAAAGGGAATTTACCACTTAGATTAAATTAAAGGTTAAAAAAAGTCAAAGTAATCAAAGTGAAAATTAAATGAAGTCAAATAAAGTAAATAAAAAGTTTAGGGACCTAACCGTAATTTTATATCCAAGTAAGAATATTATAGTAATTAATAAGAAAAATAAATATAATAAGGCTTGAGTGTTAAATTAGGAATTAAACAAGTTAACTGAATTAAATTAGTAAGGTAACATTAAGGGGCAAAACGGTAATTTAAATAAAATAATATTAATAAATAAAATTTCGCGTAGTTGTATCCACTACTAGGCAACATGATTGCTTACCGTGTGGTTTTGTTTACTACGCGTAGGGATAGGTACATAAAGGATTCGCAAGAAAGGAGGTTCGAAAGCATGTACATGTGTCACACTTTAAGATCGAGATTAAATTACTTTTGATTTGGACTATTTTTGAATTATCGCTTGTAAATTGTTACATGTATTAAGAAGGCTAATCGAAGACGAATGTATATGAAATATATGTATGCATATATGAACTTGTGAATCTATGTTTGTGCTATATTGTTGGGCAATGGACAAATATAGAAGTGCTATGTATGAAAATGGAGGATTGGCGGCGGAGGTTGACTATTAAGAGTGTTAAATCTTAAATTTGCAGGTTTGGATAGCACAGTTTTTGAGCCATTGTGCTACCAAAATTTTGACCAAATAAATAGTAACTAAGCGACACCAAACTTGAGTTGGAACCTAAAGTATAATCTTAATATGTTAATCATCAAATTGAATGGTCCATCACAACAATAGCATATAACGTCATTATGGCATACATACCCTGTACGGAAAAGCCTATATGTTAGTAGGGTGTTACATGGAACGTTTAAGTTAGGCTATTAATAAAGCGATAGAGGAGGGTCTGTGGAAACCTATTAAATTAGGTAAGAATGGAATCCTCCTTTCCCACTCATTATTGATGGATGACCTTCAACTTTTTGTGGAAGCGTCGGAGGAAAATGTAGTTGTGGTCTGTGATGTGTTAGAGGACTTTGTCAATGTTTTGGCAAGAGGGTTAATAAAGCCAAATCCTCATTTTTGTTTCGAACAATGTCAATGAATCTTTAAGGTAAAAATTGAAAGATATATGTGGTTTTTCTTTTACCAACAACTTGGGCACTCACCTTGGGGTTCCTATTATTCATGGTAGGAAGAGACAAAATTATTTTCAGCACTTGGTTGATAAAGTTAAGAGTCGGTTAATGAACTGAAAGGCCAATACTCTCTCTTTTGTGGGACAGGTTACTCTAGTTTAATATGTTTTAATGGCTATTCCCTTTTATTCTCTTTAGACTATGGTTTTTCCTAAAGGAGTTTGTGATAAGATTGAAGTGATTTGTCGGTGATGTTCCTCTCTTAGTCAAATAAAGGTTCATCTAGTTAATTGGAACAAGTTGTGCATGTAACATCCCGAATGAGAGGGCCCTAGATTTTTCTAGGAAGTGGGTGTGGGCCATAAAAAATAAGGAAGAGTTATAAAAATAAATAAATAGATAAATAAATAAAAAGAAAAAGAAAAAAGAGAAACAGATCGGGATAGGGAGAGGCAGAGAGCGATAAGCGGGTCATCGATGCCAGCTATAGCTCGAAACCGTTAACCATTGTGCATGTAATGGCCTCAACGTCGGTCTAACCATGAATAGTATTTTTCGACAGTGAATAGTATTTTCGGGCTGAAAATTACACCTGAAAGTGAAAAATATTTTATTGGATTATTGGAAAGTACTAGTCACGGGTAGTCCGGGGTTGAAATTTGAAGTGAATTTGAGATCAAATAGGCCTTCGAAAGCCAAAAGAACGAAAATCGAGATAATTAGGGTTTAGGATTTTTAATTGATTTTTTATCGTTTTGGCCATTAAAAATAGCAAATATAGTCTAAAAATTATCAAAAATTACATATGTGTCTAAATTAATATGTAGATTATCGTGGTAATAAAAAGTAAATTTTTCGGTAACATCAGTATTTTTAAATCGGACCGATAAAATTGAATCGGACCCAAAATAAACTCCGATTGGGCTAAAATTTTAAGTATAGTCTATTTTTAATATGATATGAATAATGAAATTAAATTTGAAGTGGATTGAAGTTGAAAAGTGAGAGAAATTAATTAGGACCATTTATCGGGTAATTATTGGGCTTAAACATATAAATTGTTCAAGCCCAATATAAGCCCAGTCCAAGGCCCATTATGAGGCCATATATAAGCCTTTCTTCTCCAGAAAACTCCAGCAATAGCTCTCTCCTTCTTCAGCCTCCTTGGTGGTCGAAATATCCTATCTCTATTTTCTTCTCTCAAAGCCTAAAAAAGTGATTTCAGCCTCTCTAGAGTACCTTAGCCAGCTCTAATCTTTGATTCAAGGAAGAGAATCAAGGAAAACCAAGGGTTAAAGTTTAGGTGTCAAATTTAGGCAAGTGAATTAATTGATTTTAGTTTGATTTCTTGGTACCTACTACTAGTTTTGGGTGCCTAGAGTTTATTTTTACTGTTAATTTTAGCATTTGAGGCCAAAATATTTGAGTTTACATTGATGAAAAATTTGGCCATTGAAGGGAATCAAGAGGATAAGCAAATCTCACAAGCCAAAGGCAAAGGAAAGGAAGTCTAGGCAAGGATAATCACTAAAAAAAGGTTTGTGACTAATTAATCCTTTTATTTCTCTATGAATTAAGTGAATTTCCTTTAGGTTTCTTAAGGAAAATTTCATATATTGAAGTATAATTGAAAGTAATGCTATATTCATGTATTTAGGACTCATTTATACTTATTAGGAACCTTTTAATGAATTTAAAATAATTTGTATGGTGTAAGTTTAGTTGAGGCCGAATGAAAAGGTAAGGGTAATTTATGTTACATTAAGTCCTTTTAATGTATTTAAGCTTTATAATGATAATACTAATGAGTTTTGATGTCTAGGAATTTTTATAGAATTTATGGAAATAAAATGAATATTTTCGAAATAAATTTTTAGTTAGGTATTAATTGAAAAATGTGAAATTATGATGAATTATTGCATAATTTATAGATAAAATGGTGAATTATTGTGAAATAATCCACAGACTGTGTAAAGAAGACTGACTGTAAGTGTACTACACTGATACAGTATTGACAGGTAATGAAAAGTAACGAAAAGAATGGGAAATTGGATAATAAAATGAAAAATTAAGGAAATATGTGCCCTTAGAAAGAGTCAGGCAGTAAAATCTAGTTCATGATATAATTGGCTGGCCATAGGGATACCTGAATCGCGGTGCAAGTCATTGCGACTTGCTTTACTATGGTTGGATCGTTGATCTCCATAGTATATATCATGTGTACTGTTATATGTTCATATGTTATTGAGGGATGATTTTTGAAGGTCATTTCTCATTTTGTTGTGGCTCTATGGGGTTCACGTCTCGCATATCCGGTCTGAAAGTTTTCTGTCGGGTCTGTACTAGGGACATAATAATAAGAAAAGGTTAAAAGTGTAAAAGAAAAGTTAAAACTGAAGTTTAAGTTGAAAAAGGAATAAAATGAAAAGAATTTAAAAATTTATGGGTAAAACTGTAATTTTTCTAAAAGATGAAGTTAATAAGTAAAAGTGAGAAAGAAATAAGTAATAAAGGTAAAATGGTAATTTGGTCAACTAACTGTGGAAAAAAGTCAATCTTATAAAATTAAAGGACTAAAATATAATTTTACATGATAAAAGTTAAAACAAGAATTAATCGATAATTTATAAGCCAATTAATAGATTAAAACAAAAAAAAGGAATAAAAGGGTAAATTAGTAATTAACGGCATAAAAGGGCATCTTTGAAATAAATGAGAAGTTTAAGGACTAAATTGAGAATTAAGTAAAGTTTTTAAATTAAATCAAAAATTAGTCATTAATAAAATAAATATTGCTTTTAAATAAGAAAAATCGATAAAATAAATGTATTTTTAGGGAAATGCTATAATTTTTAGTCACCACTGGGCATGTTTAATGCTCAGCACATAAGATTTACTGCATGCAGGTACAAATATTCTGGAGTGTGAGTACACAGAAGATAGCTGAAGTTGAAGGACTAGAAAGAGTATTTTTGTGACATGTATATATACCTATTATGTTTTGTATTATGAGAACAATGTTGTAGCGATAATTATATTTTGTTTTGTATATAGTAGTATATGGATGAGGAATTGCAGAGAATGAATAGTATGCATGTGCTGTTTGATGGTGTATGCGGATTTGTCATATGATTAGATATAAACTATTATGCCTCTAAAAGGCTGTATTATTGTCTACTTTTCAGGAGACTAGCTAAGAATATAGCCATTATATTGTCAAATTTTTGTAAAATACATAGTATAAACTGGACAGTTATAGATCAGCGGTTAATAGGAGTTAGGTGAAAGAAGGATATTAAGTTATAATGGAAAAGTTGTTAGTTGGTTGAAAAAAAAAATTTCGACCATTCTCATAATCCGATAAGACTCTTACAGTAAGGGTGTTACAGTGCCAGCTAGCCACCACCTCCGCTCCGGTAACCCCACCGTTGGTCTCTGTTTGTCCTATCTTTTTCTTTAAAATTCAGCAGGTTTATTTCATGATTTCAGCCATCTCCGATGTCGGATGGTAATGCGAGTACCACCGCATAACTTCTAGCTATCTAACGCTTCTTCTTAAGCCCACCGATCACCTTCAGTCGCCGAAAATCAGTAGATCAATGGCAAATGGGTACGTGGTTTCTAGAGTAGATATAAGCTTTGGTTGGAGTCCATTGGGCACGTGACCACCGTCGTTGGACTCCCTTCGATGTCAGCTACCTACAGGTGCTCTCAGGTTCACGCCGGCAAAACTTTGGTGACTAGCGGACAAACTGTTGACCCCAACGGTTTGAGCTAAATTCAAAAGAACATGACGCTATAGTAGTAAGTGATCTAGTAATTTTGCTTTGTTCAATTTTATATATATTATGTTGAGTGAAGAATATGTATAAGTATAAATTATGTATGAAACAAATTAAAAAAATAAAACTTACTTGAAAATGAGATAAATTGAATCAAACTTAAGTTATAATACATGAGTTTGACAAGCAAATTGAGAAACATTAACTTTAGAACCTGTTTTATTTACTGATGGAAGAATATTTTATTTTCTTGATAACTTTTTATGCTAATTCATTGTAAATTGTTGAAGTTAAAATTTATTTTATTATTATTTTTATAAGAATAATACTTGGGTGTTTCGAAATCACCATAAAGGGGCAACCCTATTTTACTATGCTTTTATGCCAAATGAAACGAGAAAGTGAAATTATAAGTGAGTAATTTATAATCTAATGCTGATATATGCATGTAAAATTTCTTTTAAGAAGTTGGGAGCTGTCTCATGTTCTCGATTAACGGATTAGATAGTTTTTAGTATTAATGTGTTATTGACCATGTTCTTTTAACGTTCCTTGAATTGGTTGTTTTTTTATTTAAATTATTGTTCTTGTGATATATTTGGTTTGGAAAAATACAATTTTAAGGTCATTATTGTGTTGATGATCAAACTTGTATGGCTGAATTATTAGCTAAATTTCTAGGCATGGCTATTTGGTTAATAAGGGTAATGTAAGGGTTGTCAACTTATGCGGTTATTGCTTGTCTGTTTTTGAAGGTAGTAGAGCAAATGTTATATTTGTGAATTTGTACGAAAATACTTACACATATAGTTATGATCAATTATATATGTTATGCCAAAATGATCTTGAATATGACCTCATATGCACAAAAAGTATGATTGAATTCAATCATAAATTGTAACGGGTGTGTGACTAGGAAAAGAATAAGAAAGGCACTATGGTACCATTAATAGAGTTTAATTGATTTAGAGAAGATTTGAGTTAAACGTGATAATATGTGCTCAATAATAATGTGATGAAATGTTGCTCTTAACTTAAAATTTAATCATAATTGCTCTTAGTAAAACTAGACAGAAATTAAAGTAATAGGATAAAGTTGGCATGCCAATTACGGAAGTCTAGCAGTACTGTGTTTTAATATGATTACAAGATTGAATGGCTTCGAAAGTTTTTCCAGTGAATGTAATTAATTTGAGTTTGGATTGAATGGCTCCGAGAGCTCAGTCCACATATGCATATATGTATATATATAAATATATAGATAGTGGTAATATTATGAATGTCAATAATAAGAAAATTTTGAATGGACCAAATGATTCCGATAACTCGGTTCCATATTTAAATCCCGTTTATACAGCTCGATGCAATTCCGTTGGATTTTACTTAGGACAATTACGAAAAAATATATAAATACATAATTAATAATCAAAAAACTTCGATTGAAAGTGGTAATTTATTAAAAGTTATTTTGTAAGATTTAATGGTTACTTATAAAATGATTGACAGCGTGTGTATAAAAATTTAAATATTGTATTTATTTGCATTAAACTGTTCATGAACTTCATGATAAATTAATGTAAAAATACATGGTAAGTACTAACATGTATGATAAATAGTAAGTGGCATGTTGATTGTTAGTGTGAAACTTTTATGTGCCTTAAAAATTATTCATGTATCATGAAATTAATTTGTTTATTTATAAAAATTGGGAATATGGTCTAAAATGTTACTTTATGGTGTGCTGATATTATAAATTAATTATTAACTTCATCCTTTTTATAGTCACATATTTATAACACATTTTGTTACATACCTTAAATTATTTATTAAATTAGAATTCACATCTCATTTAAGTTATTTGAATGAATTGTCTACATTATCTTTAAATATGTGATATATGATGTAAAGTAAAATTAAAAGAACACTCTCACTAAGCTTTTAACTTAGCGCGTAAGTGTTTTTGTGCGCAGGTTTAAGGAAGACACACTACAAGAAAATTGCAATTTAGCAACGGAAAATAGCAACGGAAAATGTCAATTTTCCGTTGCTAATCAAAAATAGCAACGAAAATTAGCAACGGAAATTTCGGTTGCTAATTCGGCGGTTGGTATTTTTAGCAACGGATGTTTATTCCGTTGCTAAATTTAGCAACCGAATTCAAATTCCGTTGCTAAATTTAGCAACGGAAACTAAATTCCGTTGCAAAATCTAACTACTAACATTTGGTAAATTGGTCAAAATTAGCAACCGAATTCAAATTTCGTTGCTAAATTTAGCAACCAAATTCAAATTTCGTTGCTAATTTTAGCAACGGATATTATGTTTCCGTTGCTAAATTTAGCAACCGAGTTGAATTCCGTTGCTAAATTTAGCAACTATTATAAAAAAAAATTGTGACGGTTTTTTCATCGCTATTCCATCACTAAAATAGAAAACCAACAAATTACACTAAAACCGCAAGCTGTTTTAGTGTAAAATATAAAACCAACAAATTACACTAAAACAGCTTGTGTAAAATAGAAAACCAAATGACGTCCTGATCAAATGAAAGGAGAAAACATGAAAAACACAGAAATTCATGCAAAAGATTACCATACCTATGCCCAGCATGTCGGAAAAATAATCCTGGTGGAGCATTCGGCAAAAGCAAGGAAGAATCAATAGAGATGAGGCAAATTTATAAAAGTGCATAAAGGTTTTAAAAAAAACGAGATATCTTTTTCTTAGTCTGAAATTTAGATTTCAAACTACAAGTTCAAATATTAATGTATGAATAAATCAAGACACACATTAAGTTATAGTTAGTCGTGTAATTATAATCAGTATAATAATTACCGTCGGTCATCTTTTCCGTGGCTTCCTTGATTACTCCCACAGCTGATAAAACTGCAAGTTAGAGAACAGACAAAATCTATGTAAGTCCAAAGTCAAAAACTGACAATTAAAATGTGGATGTTAAAACTCAATTCTAAATTTAGTATTTTCCGATATCTCAAAAAAAAGAGGGTCATTTTCAAACAAAAGTTCATAAAGGAAAATATTAATAGAGCTCGCCTACCTTAATGGAATATCTATATCAAACAAAAGTTCATAAAGTGTGCAGTGCTGGACCATACTTGAAAACAAAGAAGTAATTAATTAAGTCAAAAATTACAAAAGAAAAAAAAAGAACAAATTTGTTATATATATATATATATTGAAATTGAGTCATTTTTATTTGTTTAAAGGTTTAGAAGCTACAAGTAGAGCTTAAACTTGTTCTATAAACAATTACATTTGTCAGTTACGTTTCAGATACATTTCTACAATGACTTCAGCTAGATTCATTACTCAAAACTGGATATGATTAACATTGCCATAACAAGCATACACATGAGAATGGCCAACAAGGACATATTATTTAACAACCCGCAGCCAAAATTTCATATGGACTTGAAAAATATTGGTTCAGCACTCATATCCCCTGGCAATATGTATATCAGCAAGATTGGGCCTTTAATTTTATAATCCTTGGTAGCTCAAGTCCCAGAGCACTTTGGTTAAGAATTTAAGGGTAAAGTACAGCAAATATAACTGTTCAAATCAAAACACCAATTCCCAGTATTAACATTAAGACATTAAATCCTTACATAAGGTGATGCTAATTTAATCAAACGTTATTTGGTTTGGAGAAGAGAAAGTACATCTCTGAATCCATTGAGGTAATCGGCACCCACCTCTTTAAAATTAAATCCATATACTAATGTAAGGTAAGAGGGATTTTCTCCCAAACATTTAAAATCGATCAAAGATTATCTCAAACCTTTTGCAGCAGCTTTAGCAGCTCTTTGAGACTCCTGCGAGGCACGTCTTTCAGCCTTTGTTGTTTTTGCTTTCAATGGCTTTGAATTTGATGCCATATCATTTTGGAGTTCTGCACCAGATGCCATATCATTTTGGAGTTCTGCACCAGCTACTCCACTCCTCTCTGCAAATTGCAAAATCATTCTTCATTAAACATGCAGAAGGGCTTGCTAAAGTGGAATCTATCCTCCTCTACTCTACTTTATGTAAGGGGTTAACGAACAAAATTGTAACACTGGATTAGCTCTGTCAAACCCAAGTACCCTTTATTGTTAATAAAGAAAAAACAAGAACAGAGACAGAAGCCATGTCAGCATAATCTATAATCAATCATCTTCCGGATCAAGATTAATAAGTCATTCAGAAATTACCAGAACCTACCGTCTGATTATCATGATCACCATCGTCATAGAGATCATCGCCGCTTTCCTCCTCCTCGTTGCCTTCTCCGCCGTCACCGGCACTTTCACCACCTTCTTCGTTCGACGACAGCGGCACAAGACAACAAGTCCCGTATAAATGCCCATTCAAACACACGAAATACTCCAAGCCACCCTCGCTCGAGCCAAGCCGTTTAGCCGCGCTCTTCGGCACGAGCCGAGCTGAAGTCATACTCCACACGCGGAATCCACAGTAAGGACATCTCAGTCTCTTCTCCAGCTCTACCCGCCGTCTGATCAGATAAGCTCTCGTTTTGGACTTCATAAATCCCCGAAATACCCCTCTGTAAATCCCTAAATCGTCATCATTATCTTTCATCGAATGCTCACATGGATCGCTATCGCCCTGGCATTTTTTTGCTAGAAAGCTCCGCCCCGAAGTTTTAGAAAACCGAGAAGTCTTGAGGAAATGACCAGGCGAAGGTTGGCACTGAATTAACCTGCAAAAACAGAAAGAATGAATCCACAACGCTTATACGCATAAATAACCGTATACATAGAAGAAAAAGGAGCGAAAAATGACCTTGATGCCTTTAGATTCGGCGATGGTGGTGGAAGAGGAAGAAGATGAGGCATTGACAGAGAAAGAGTGAGAAACTGAGGTTTTCAAAGGAGGGAGGCGGAATTTGATACTTGGGGCAAATTTATGGCTAGGGCAACAAATAACAAAATTACTTAAATATCCCTCATTTACCAACGGAATATAAATTCCGTTGCTATTTTAGCAACCGAAAATATATTCGGTTGCAATTTAGCAACGGAATTTAAATTCCATTGCTATTTAGCAACCGAAATAAATTCGGTTGCTATTTTTCATTGAATATGAAAAATAGCAACGGAATTCTATTTCGGTTGCTAAATAGCAACGGAAATATATTTCGGTTGCTATTTTAGCAACCGAAATATATTTTCGTTGCTATTTAGCAACTGAAATAGAATTCCGTTGCTATTTTTCATATTCAATGAAAAATAGCAACCGAAAATATATTCGGTTGCAATTTAGCAACGGAATTTAAATTCCATTGCTATTTAGCAACCGAAATAAATTCGGTTGCTATTTTTCATTGAATATGAAGAATAGCAACGGAATTCTATTTCGGTTGCTAAATAGCAACGAAAATATATTTCGGTTGCTATTTTAGCAACCGAAATATATTTCCTTTGCTACTTAGCAATCGAAATTATTTCCGTTGCTATTTTAGCAACCGAAATATATTTCCGTTGCTATTTAGCAACTGAAATAGAATTCCATTGCTATTTTTCATATTCAATGAAAAATAGCAACCGAAAATATATTCAGTTGCAATTTAGCAACGGAATTTAAATTCCGTTGCTATTTAGCAACCGAAATAAATTCGGTTGCTATTTTTCATTGAATATGAAGAATAGCAACGGAATTCTATTTCGGTTGCTAAATAGCAACGGAAATATATTTCGGTTGCTATTTTAGCAACCGAAATATATTTCCGTTGCTACTTAGCAACCGAAATTATTTCCGTTGCTATTTAGCAACCGAATTATTTTCCGTTGCTAAAATAGCAACGGAAAATCAATTCCGTTGCTAAATTAGCAACGGAAATCATATTCCGTTGCTATTTTTCGTCCCAAATTTTTTCCGCCATCTATTGGCGCCTTAATTAGCAACGGAATAGTAATTCCGTTGCTAATTTCCGTTGCTAAATTTTGGCTCCAAAAATTCCCTCCACTTTTAGCAACGAAAGATAACAAATATTTTTCCGTTGCTAAATCTACAAAGTTTAACCAATTTTAGCAACGGAAACTATTTTCCGTTGCTAAATACCAACGGATTTGTTTTTCCGTTGCTAATTTAGCAACGGAATCAATTCCGTTGCTATTTTTCCGTTGCTATTTCCAGATTTTCTTGTAGTGACATAACAAAGACCGAGGAAAAATGGGTGATAGTCTTGTGATACTTGAAGTATATTTGAGTTGAGATAAGCAAGATTTAAGAAGGTGTTATATATATATATACATTCTAAGCTTTTTAGTTTGGTTATTGGCATGTACACTTGATAGCTAGTTTTGAAGCATTATTGTAAAAAGTGAGTTTTGTAGCAAGTAATTGAAATGAAGTTGAACATATAAAGATATTATATATTGTTATAATTAAATTTTGGATAAAAAGAGCTGAAATGTTAAGGAAGATGGGCAAATTATTGTGTAATTGGAGTTTGAAATAGAGATGACTAGTAGGATAAGTAAAAATAGAAGTGTATAAAGAATTTCTTGCAAGAGGTTTTGAACAGTTACGTGGAAAATTCTATCGAAAATTTTGTAAAAATGATCGATATTTACTAAAACAATAGATATTTTAAAATAGACAAACTTAATACTTTATAGTTGTTAAATTAGGTGGTCTATGTGACATTCTATATCCGAGTCTATCGTCAAATCGGATATAGGGTTTTACAGTGCATGCCTAAGAGTAGGGGTGGAATGGGTCTATGGAAGCTTGCTGAATTAAATCAAGCTTTTATGGCCAAACTTATTTAGCGTATGATTAAAGATCCTGAGGGGCTTAGGTTCAAGTGCTTTGTGGTAAATATTATGTTGATCGTGACAAGTCATGTAACTCCCTTATCAGAACAGTATTTTTCGATACAAAACTTAGTGGTAAACGGTAATTTTTTTTTCAAACTTCAATCACTGCCAAACAACTTTGATACAATTTAATATTACTATTTATTTACGAAATTTTGGTAGCACAACGGCCAGAACTTACTAGCCTCTTAAAAAATTTAAACAATCCACACAGTCTCTCAGAGGCACAATAAATCATATCAGATAGCAATGTACATTTTAGACAATCAATCACATACCAATAATAGTTATTTACAAATCACTTACTAACATAATCCAGACATAACCATATTTATCATTTAACAAACATTTACTTGAATACAATTCAAATCTATACTCTCACTATCTGAGTATATACATGTCACAAATACTAAAATAAAATTTCAACTAACTTTTCTTCATCTTCAAATTTTGCTTCTCCGTGTATCGAACTCCCGCAATACTTCAAAAACTACATGCAGTAAATATTACGTGTTGAGCACTAGAAATGCTCAGTGGTGATTACTAATCCTAAAATTTGCCAAATAAAGCATAATTACATAAATTATGCAAATTTTTATTCTTATTTATCAGAAATTTACTTTTAATTTCTTTAATACTATTTTTATTATTTATCAACATTTTTTGTAATCATTTTGTTTTGATCTTATACTTTTCAATTTACTTTACTCTACTTTCATTTGTAATTCGATTTCATATTGACTTTGTACTTTTACGTTTTCTACTTTTATTTTTACTTAACTTTTGTCCTATTCTTTGAATCACTTAATGCAGTTATCATTTCATTTAACGAGTTACATTGGTACTCGTATCTTTTTATGGTATTTTGTCCATTTACTGTTTAATTCCTCAATTAATTATACAGTTATTCATTAAATAATATAATTACAGTTTTCGCTATTTATTTCTTTATTTCACTTTGGCTTTTAATTAATTATCACATTTCAATTACCAAAGCTTTTAATCTTTTAATGCAAAGTGATGCAATTATTTGGAACACTTTGCATACAGATCTTTGTTTTCTACTCTTTTTACAAATAAATCTTTTTATGCACTTATTTCAGAATTATTACCTTTTTCATTTTAACTGAACAATCGTTCGTCTTTTAATCATTTTACTTTTCATTTAACCTTTAATTTCAGAATTTCATTACTTAGTCATAATTTTACACTTAAATACATCATTATCATTTTTGAATTTAAATACACAATTAGTACTATTTTTTTATTTTTTGTACAAACATTACTTATCATTTTATTCTTATAAAATATTTTTCTTTTCATTTTTGCTTTTAATTACAACCTTTGGGAACAATTTCAGTTTCATCCTAATTTTTTATTTTTCTTCAATCAAGTCCTTTTTCATTTATAACATTTACATTCAATTTACTTTTACGAGTTAAATTTATTCATTTCAATGCGCCCCTAGTGTAATATGACAGGATTTTCAAAAATGATATGTGGAACATGAATCCAAAGGTCCCACTGATAGAGAAATGACCTTCAAGGGACCACCTCACAAAAAGCACATCATTAACACTTTCACTTTCACTTTAACATTGAATTTATGGAGATCAGATATCCTACCCATAGCAAAACAAGTCGCCATGACTTGCACAGCGGTATAGGGTGTTCCTATGGCTAGCCAATTATATCCTGAATAAGAATATCACTACCTGACTATTGCTAAGGAAAAAAACAGTAAAGAACTTTCTGAATGATTTTCAAACTTCAATAATTTTAATTTTTTCCTTTTTCTTATCACAAAATATTTTGCCAATCGCACTATTTTTAGTGCTTTTGACCAAACAGTAACTTTTTCTTTTTGTTTACTTTCTCTTTTCAATTATTTTGTATTGTTGCTCACTTTTTGTGAATTATTTTACAATAATTCAATCTGAACGCTTAATACTTTTCGAACATATAGCTTTTCAAATCACTTACTTTTAGCCAAATATACTTTTCATACTTTTAAACACTTGGTGAATTATATTATTATAATTTACCATTTCTTCTTTTTCTCTAACACTTTACACTTTATGAATTATTACTTATAATTCAATAATTTACTTTTAAATTCATTTTATCCTCTGACTTTAAAATAATTTCATACTTTATCGGTCTGAATTTGACAATTGATCGGAATTTGAAATACTTTTATATGTACTGTGAATTATTTATAATAATTCACCGTTTTTATTCAAATTATGAATTATTTGATAATAATTCAATACGGTTAATTTATTCACTATACTTTTTATTTTCTAAAAAAAAATTAAGATTTAATCTCTTCATTTTCTTTATACGAATTGTAAATTAAATTACATTAATTTACCAACTCTTAATTGTTTATTGAATTATTTCTCAATAATTCAATATTTCAATTAAGCATGTTCCATATTTACTTTCAAAATTATTCCCATAAATTACATAAATTTCATAAAAATTTATATGAACATTATTCTTTAATTATGGTTATTTTTGCATATTTTATGAATTATTTTACCATAATTCATCATATACATATATACATTCACTTAAAAGTTCTCTAAAATTTTCATAAAAATATATGGGCAATTCATTTTATGCTTATTATTATTTTATAACATAATTAACAAAAATTTACTATTCTTATCAAATTCATCATTCAATAAATAATCCAAACATATTCATATAAATCTCTATAATTTTCGTAACAATTTATAGACATATTATTTCATTTTTTTATTAAATTAGGACTTAATTCCATTAATTTACAACATAATAATTCATTTCTTTTAAAAGGAAATTTTTGATTCATAAAGGAAACTTCTTAATAAATTTTCTTAAGTCAATTTATACATTATATTAGACTTAATTAAATTTAATTGAACAATCATAACATTAATTTCAATTTACTCAATAATTCAATATTTTTCATTAATAATTTTAAAGAAAAAATCAACAAATTAAAGGAAAAATTAAAAGATTTCATAGTCACATACCTTAATGGTCGAATTCACTTCGATTTGCTTAATAATTTGCTCACCAGATCGATCGTCGGAGCGTCGCCGGAGGCTTGCCAGAATCTCGTAGCCGGAATCTCGCCGGTGATAATTTGACAATGCCACCTTGTAGATCGGGATCTCCTAATTCCTTTTTCGGTGATCACGCGCTCAAATATTGTCATGGTTGGCCGAAATCTGCACTTAAGTAACCCGCCAAACCTATTTTCAATCTATCAATCATCGACGTTTAAGGAGCGATAGAGTATACCGAAAAACTTGCCTTACTGCTAAGAGTCGGCTGATGGTAATAGAATCACCGTCGCCGTCGTAGATCGCCGAAAAAATGAGAAAAATTGGTCGAAAAAAAAGAGAAATCAAATGATCGGAGCGCCACCGCTAAATTGGATGCCGATGAGAGGGAGACGGCACGCTACTCGTCACTATTGCGGTGGTGGCCGGCGGAAGGTGCGGCCGGTGGTTGCCGGCCCCTCCTTCCTCTTCTTTTTCTTTTCTTTTCTTTTTCTTCCTTTGGGTCTTCGTCCACTGCACCTACATCTTTTCTTTGTTTTTTTTTGTTTTTTTCTTCTTTCTTTACTTTTCTTCTTTTACTTTTCTTTTACCAAGTTTGTGGCCATTATGTTTTGGTCAAAATCAATTGTATTGACTTTGTTATATATATATATATATATATATATATATATATATATATATATATATATATATATATATATATATATATATATATATATATATATATATATATATATATGTATGTATGTATGTGTGTGTATCCATAATTTTACCACTTTGGCCATCAAAACTTTTTTTCTCACTTTCAAAATTCCTATTTATTTTAAAATCGATTCTATAATTTTTATCACATCAAAAATAGATGGGATACAAATTTTTTATTCAATCGAAATCCGTTATTGGTCTGATTTAAATTTATCAGTCCGATTCGACAACTACCAGTATCACCGAAAATTTTAATTATTATCACCAAAATATTCTACACAAAATTTAAGGTAGACCTGCAAAATTTGGCAATATTCAAAATTCATTTACTATTTTTAAAAATTATACAAAAATCAAGTCACTTTCTCTACCAGGAAAATTAACTCGCTATCTTTTTCATATTTTTAACTTTTCGAGATTCATTTGACCTCGATTTCACTTCAAATTTCAACTCCGGACTCATTATGACCAATACTTTTCGATGGTTTAATAAAATATTTTTAACTTTTGAGTGTACTTTTCGATCCGAAAAATACCATTCGTGTTGAAAAATACTGTTCACGGCTAACCCGATATTGAGGCCATTACAAGTCCGATGTCGGCTTTTTGACTAAAAATTGCACTACAATATGGCAAACTTTGATTCGTCTTTGGCCTTTTGTTTTTAACAACACTAGTTTTTGTATTAGGGATAGGCGTTACATCAGCTTTTGGTTTGATGAATGGTGTGGCAACACTAGGCTGGCAAACTAAGTCAAATATTTCGAATGATTATCTTCATTGGAGAGTTAAGGATGCTTTGAATGATCATGGTGGCTGGGATCTTGACAAGTTTGGTGCTCCGCTTCTTGTGGAATCTTTAAGGAACATTGCTGATTATGTTCCACCTTCTGACTCTATAGGCCATGATGTTGTTTTTTGGAACTCATCTGCCTTGGGTAATTTCTCCATTAAAGAAGCCTATAATTTGCTTATTGATAATGAGGATGGTAGTAATGGTGGTAAATGGAGTTTGATGTGGAAATGGAGTGGCCCCTAGAGAATCCTTTGTTTTTTATGGCTTTGTTTCCATAACAAACTTTTGACTAATGTTGAGAGAGTTCGACATCATTTAGCTACTTCATAATATTGTTCCAGTTGTTGCATTAAAGTAGAACATATTTTGCACAATTTTCGTGAATGCCCGAAAGCTGAAAAGGTACGGTTTGAGTTGCTTAATCGTAATGAACTTGTTTCTTTCTTTGCTGGATCCTTTGAAAATTGGCTTATCTTCAACTTAGAAAGGAGATTTGCTGGTCGATTTTTAGTTGATTGGAGGATTATTTTTGGCTTTGCGGTTTGGTTTATTTGGAAATGGAGAAATGAAGAAATCTTCAGCAACCATCATGTTCCGGTTCAATCCAAAATCAATCTTATCCTTAATGAAGCAAAGGTGGATATAGCTGCCCTTTCTTCTTTCAAGAAAATTCCTTTTTCTAAAGGTAATTTTGATGAGATGGTAAGGGAATGGATCCCACCGAATGTAGGTTGGGTGGGATTTAAACACGGATGGTTTTTCTTACATTGGCTCGAGTTCTAACTTTGCTGGTGGAATTTTTCAGGATAGCATTTATACTTAGCTAGGAGGTTATTCCCTTCGCTTTAATAATGCAGGGGCTATGTTCTCTAAATTTTAGGCAATTAGACAAGGCTTGGTCCAAATGTTGGCACAAGATTGTTGTTCAATCTGATTGTCTTGAGGTAGTTCTTTATTTAAACATTCAACATAATATTGAGGTGCATCTTTCAAACGTGGTGTCCGATATCAAGAACATTTTGGAGAGTAGCTCGAAGGTTCAGATCCAACATATTAAGAGAGAGATTAATCGTGCTGCTGATCAATTAGTGAAGAATGGCGTTATTCAACCTTGTTATGTCACTTGATTTGATGTTCCTCCTAGTATTAAGGAGTTTTTGGTTCATGATTACAGAAAGTCTGTATAACCCAAGAATTCATTCTATGTAGTTCTTTTCTTTTCCCATTCTATATATGTAACACCCTATACCCGATCAGTTAAAAGACCTAGATACTGAAAGTTACAGTCGGGTTTAGGTTTATGTGCGAATCAAATGAAACTTTACTTAAAATACTATTTAATTTTTAAAAATTTTGGCAAAATCTCTCCTAAAATCCTTTAAAACCCCCTGAAAAAATAGTCAAAACGCTTCTATTAATATATATCAACATTTATAGCCCGCCCTCCAACATTTCAAACTCAAGCCAGCAGTTACTTAAACACAATATATTAAATTTATCTACCATTCTCTATTTCATTCTCTATTTAATTTACAGCAACAAAGTTCATAAATAATTACATAACCAGTCATAAGTCCATATTAACATATTATGGGAATAACAAAAGAAGGGCCAAGCGCCTCCACCTCTTTGTGTTTCCACTTTATTGTTGATACTAAAAGTCCTTTGATGTAGATCCACTACTGACTCCCTCCAGAATTCTTCCAAACCTATGCGCAGAAAGAAAACTACGCACTAAACATATAGGTTTGTGGTGTTCAAGCAATTCAACAGGATCAAAGATATTTGACTAAAACATAAAAATACATAAAATAAAGAAATAACATGAATTTGAAACTGAACGATCATTAACCTCATATACATAATCATGCGAAATACATATAATCCGTATTTTTCTTTCGCATTCTTCTAAATCAAAATTTACTTAATGTCATAGTAAAATGGGTAACTAATTAATTGTCTTAACTTTAAAAAAATTCAGTTAATTAGATAAATACTTGATATTTATTAGTCTGTATTGCCCCAAGTAAAATCCGTGAAATTGTAAGACGAGCTGCATAAATGAAAATCAAACACAGAACCGAATTATCGAAACCATACGATCCATCAACATCACTTTCTCATTATTGATATTCGAAAATTTCATACATTTAAAATACACACACACATACACACGCATATGAACTGAGTTTTCAGAACCATACAACTCACCATTCCAATTAATTATACTTGCCGGACGAGCTCTCAGAGCTATACATCTAGTAACTATATCAAGGCGCAGTACTGCTAAATTTTTCCTAATTGGCATGTCAATTTTATCCTATTGCTCTAATTTCTGTTTAGTTTTACCAAGGGCAATTAAATATTTTCTAAATTTCGTTAATTGGGCTTATAGCGCTATTTCTAATTAATACTTATTCCATGATTAACAGATTTCATTTTCTCCATTTTGCATTAATATACATTTACCGTTACTCATTTAGACGTCTTGTAAAGTCACAATTTACTATGGCGTGTTTATGGCTCACCAATCAATTCCTGAGCCATTCATGAGTATAGGCCTAAGTATTTAACCATATATGTCTCATTATTAATTAAACATATATATGCTCTATTATATACACCCCCTTTCGTTAACAATGCCACTTTAGCTTATAATCATTTATTTACTCATGTAATTCAATCACCCATTACACTGATTGGGTTCAAATTCTTTTCGTCCATAAGCCATATATTTAACCCATCATTTCAATTTTCTCGAAACTATGAAATACAATGGTTTTATATCACAATAATGGCCTATTTGGAATTTTATTGTGATTGTATTAATTAACTCAAAACCGTACGTACCTAACTTATACTAATCATAGAGTACCCCCGTTAATCCACAAGTCCAAATTAATCACATGCATAGTTCTTACTTAGCTTAAACATAATATTTAACCTCTAACTAAATAATCATAACCTTAATATTACCAAACACTATTAAATAAAAATAACTATTTCAATTATTTTAAACTAAAATAATATAAAAATTAAGAAAAATAGATTTGCTTAAACACATACCCACCCAAATTTAGTGTAAATGCCTTCAATTCACACTTCCTCAAGCTTAATTTAATCTCTTCCTTACACCTCTTTGCCCTTTTTGCTCATCCCTTCTTTTTTGTCTTCAAGGTCCCATAAAATCAACATAAATCCACCATTAATTGCATGCAAATTCGTAACTTACAGCAGCCTCCAAATATTAAATTCTTAAACCACCCATTAACTAAAAGGAATAAATCTTTGACTTTAATTTTCTCAAAAATTAAAACCCCCAAATCTGGAACTTCACCTTACTCTTCAATCGTTTCTATAATTTGCTAAATAATTGATTTGGGAAGCTTACCTTATGGATTAAGTGAGGAAATTTGCAGCAAAGGAGTTAGAACCATGACGAACCAAACGGGGAAGAGAAGAAAGCGGGAGAAAAAGAGAGGGGCTGCTCCGGCAAGATGTTAGCGGCGACATGGTGCGGCGGTCGGCGGGGAACAACGGTGGTGCGGCTGTGTTGAGAAGAGAAGAGAGGAAGGAGGAGGAGAAGAAGAACCCGATTCAGCCAAAGAAGAAAAGGGAAAAGGGTAAAAAAAAGGGTTAGCCAAAATGGCATAGTTTTGGCCAACTTCCTTTTGATCTCTCAACTCTTACCCAATCCAACATTAGATCCCAATCTTTTCTTGTTATGCAATTAAACCCCATAATTTATCATACTTCACCCTGTGACCATTACTTATTTTCTTTTATTTACTTGTCTTTTAATTCTTATTATTTACATTTATTTTATTAACAAATCTGGAAATAAATCGGGTTGATCCAATTATTACTTGGGTAATCAAACTCAGGGGCATTACAATATATATATATATATATATATATATATATATATATATATATATATATATATATATATATATATATATATATATATATATATATATATATATTCACTAAGAAAATACCATTTGATATTCTTTTGTAAAAAATTATGAAAAAACTAAGATTGGAATTCTCAATACCAAACTAGTAAAATAATAATAATAATTCTTACTTAGATTTAAAGATGCTTCAACAACCAATGGCTAATAGTGAAGGTTTTCAAACTTGGCCCGAAAATATAACCGGTGAATGTAAAAGGATTAAGTGTTAGAGCCACAGAGGTTCCACTGAAACCAAATTGGAATTGAATTGAAATATAAAAGTTTTAATTAAATATAATATATAAAATTTTCAATATAATGTAAAATAAAAAAAATAACAGGGATAATTATAATATTATCATTGTTAATATTCAAATTTAATAAAAATTTCATCTTAAAATGATTAAACTCAAATATAATCATGTTCAAAATAAAAGTGATTTAATTATGGCAACTAAAATTAGTATTTGTAAATACTAGAAATTCATGAAAATGGAAGAGAAAAGAAAAATGTGTGGATTTACATATAAAAAAAATATTTTTTAGATAAAAAAGGGTTATTAAATCGCTATTTGGTGTATCAGATCATGGTTAAACTTATTTTTAATTGAATCTTGCTGTTTTTTGGATTTTACATTTAACTGAATTGATATAGTGATCGGTTTCAGTTTATCGAGTTGAACCGGCTAGTTCAAGTTCTAAAAACTTTGATTATAATTTATAGAAATAAAATTATCATTTTCACTTTTTATTGTAATTGATTATTTTACAATTTTATGATAAAATGAACGATATTGAATTTTGTTAAGTGTTGTACTTCTAAAATGTCTTGCAATTCATTAGAAGTTAGAAAATATATATATATATATATATATATATATATATATATATATATATATATATATATATATACACACACACACACACTTCACTATATTCTGTGCATATAGAAAGCAGCTAATTATACACAATTACGCATATGGAGACTTTGCTTTGTAGAATAATAGAGGCTGCGTTGGGTAATTTATATAACATATTTTATGTGATGGATGCAGTTTAAATTTATTTTTTATATTTACAAAAATTAAATTAAAATATATCCATAATCGGATTCGGTCCAATTTATTTTTAAATATCTATAAATAACAATAATAACACTTTGTCATTTTTTTCCTTTTTTATATAAAATAATTTTTATTTTTTAAGTAGCATCATAAATATTTAAACAGTAATTCTCCTCAACAACCTTGATAAAACGGTTCAAATCCGCGGGGATGTTATGACATTCTGAATATTTTTATTTGTCAACCGGAAAAAAAAAAATCTAACTGCACCTGCCATCGATAGTTCTCTTCCGGCCCGCGCCACCAAAGGGAGTGTGATCTAGATCTATAAACACTTACGCAAACCCCTTGCAGTACAATCAAATTTTTATAATTCAATTTGCAATTTTTATAATTCAATCAGACGGCCTTATACTGACTTTTCCGGTGGAATCATTCTTGCCTTCTCGCTTTGCAGCTCCTGCATCCAACACTTATATATCAAGGAATCAAATTCTTCCTGACTTTTTGATCTTCTATTCGTCTGCTTCTGCTCTAGATTTTTCGCTTCCATGGCGTCCTTCTTAGCTTTCCTCTCAGTTCCCACCTCGCAAAACCTGCTTCTACCCTCAAAAATCCCTCATCATCTGCGTAATTCCTGCCTAGTGTCCACTAATCTTGCATTTCGGAAACTTGGGTTGACTGCAGATTCCAAAATTGTTAGAAGTTCTCATCAAGCCGAAGCTTTGCTTGGCAAGTCATCTGCTCTGTTTCTTATCCGTTTGGTTGATCTTATTGAGGAGTTTAGCCATCTAGTTGTTATAATATTAATGTTGGCTTGCTTAAATTTTTAATCTGCTCTGTAAATTTCCCAAAGGAAAAGATAACAAATTTGAAGTATAAATTTTGGTGGCAGATTCTGATAATCAAGATTTTGATGTCCCAATTCTGACTTGTTCAATGGGTTTTGCTTTATTCCTTTCATCTTTCTCCCTTTTGCATTAAGTAGAGTATGTCTGGGATTGTTTCAGGAATTTTTGTTTGATTGGTAATGGTATTGTATTGTGTTATTTAGTTTGATTCTTGGCGTGAATGATTTTGAAGGCTATTGAAAGGCTAAGAATTAACAGAGAAAAGAACAAGGGGAAGCAGCAATATCTGGCCATGTACTCTAGCATATTTGGTGGCATAACAACCGATCCAGCTGCTATGGTGATACCTATGGATGATCATATGGTGCATAGGGGGCATGGTGTGTTTGATACTGCTGCTATAATGGATGGGTTAGTATAATTTGTTTCAATACCATAAGGTAATCTTTTATACTTGCATATTTGAAGTCACTGGCAGATTATTCTCTACCAAAAATGCACAATGTTCATAATAAAATGGAAGCTTAATTTGTTTGTTTATGTGTATTTTGTCAGGAAAAAAATGTAAACTGGTTCGGTTGCGTTGTGTATGCAACCATGGGTTAAGTATCTTGCAAATGAAATGTGCACAAGTTCAACTTTTGTTATTAAAGAGCTCTTGAGATAGAAAGAAAACAATAAAAATGTCTAAATTTTTCTGATATTCTTGTTGAGTTCTTAATTTGGCTTCTGCTCTTCTGGGACTGGAATCTTTAGAATCTTCCTTATCATTTTATCTCCAGTCCCTCTTTATATTTTTTTTCTGCATTAATATTTTTTCCTCATGACCTTTGATTTTAAAGAAAAATAAAGTAAAAATGGCACCCTGCTATTAGAACAGGGATTGTCATTTTCTTCTTTGTTAGGAAGATGACCCACTGTCAATTTGATTCTAACCTGAGATTAACTGTTATGTGCTAACGAGATCCCTGCAAATTTCTTAATCTCAGACATCTATATGAATTGGAGCAGCACCTTGGCCGTATTCTAAGGTCAGCATCCCTGGCAAAAATTAATCTTCCTTTTGATCGAGAAGGTATAAGAAGAATACTCATACAAACAGTGAGCGTTTCAAAGTGTCAGAGAGGATCACTTAGATACTGGCTCTCTGCGGGACCTGGTGATTTCCAACTCTCGCCATCTGGTTGCCATCAGCCAGCCCTTTATGCCATTGTTATCCAAGATCAGTCTTCGCTTGATTCAAAAGGTGTTAAGGTAGTTACTTCATCGGTCCCAATAAAACACCTGCAATTTGCCACCATGAAGAGTGTAAACTACCTTCCTAATGTGCTTTCAAAGATGGAAGCAGAAGAAAAAGGTGCTTTTGCAGCCATTTGGTTGGATAATGATGGCTTCATTGCTGAAGGGCCTAACATGAACGTGGCATTTGTTACCAAGGAGAAAGACCTTCTAATGCCACATTTCAACAAGATTTTAAGTGGGTGCACAGCTAATAGAGTTTTGACTCAAGCTGAGGAGATGGTAAGGGAAGGAAAACTTCATGAAGTAAAGGCAGGTAATGTGACTGTAGAGGAAGGAAAGAAAGCAAATGAGATGATGCTCATTGGAATTGGTGTTCTAGTTTGCCCCGTGGTGCAGTGGGATGAGCAGATCATTGGTGACGGTAAGATCTTTTCAGCAATATACTATACTTCCTTCAAAACGAAATCTATAATAAAGTTTACACCCTTTTGGTATTGAATCATCATGACGTTCATTATCTATATGGTGTTCTTCGAATCTGGAATAAAATTCCAAAATGATTAAAACCCCTGTATGATGAGAGTGAGTTTTATCAATTATTATCTATAGAGTACTAGTCGACAATGGAGCTTGGTAGCTGATGGGTCCCTCTTGAATGGTGGAGAAACAAAATGTCAGCTGCTTGCCTTGATTATTCTGTGGACCATGTTTATCTGAAGTTATGCAGAAACTTGTTTATTCTGTGCCTTCTATCAGCCATTTTGCCATTTGTTTCAATAAGCATGTCTTAAATTAATTTATTGCCTGGTTAAGTTCTTCATTTTAAACATTTCTTATGTGATTCTTGCAGAAGAATATGAAAAAATTGTTAATGTTCGGAATTAGACTAAAATAAGTTTGTATTGCATGTCCTTGTGAAGGCAAAGAAGGTCCCATAACTCTGGCTCTCTTGAATTTTATTTTGGAGGATATGAAGTCTGGCCCTCCAACTGTTCGAATACGAGTTCCATGATTCTGTTTTTTTCTTGCTGTTGTGAAGTGGGATTCCAGAGTTCAGACATAAAAAGCCCACGTTCAGCTTCTTGTTCACTTTCAATGACCCCAGAGCCTGATTTTCGAAGCCGAAATGTCAAATGTGCAAGATAAACTGGCTTCTTTGTAAGATCAAGATTTATTTATGCAAGTTAAACTGACTTTTGTTATGTAAATTGAGCTGATTATGCTCGCATGGTGAAATGAAACGATCCAATTAGCCAATATGAGTACTCATTACATGCACGTGCAGAAGAGTGGAGACTCAGCCTTTTGTGTGACATAGATTTCAGCTATACAATATATGTGATAAACATAGAAAGAGAAGAGAAACTGTTGTTTTTGCCTCATCTTATGGAAAGGATATATGCCAACAATCATATGACATTGTTTGAAGAACTTTTGTATGGATCCGTCCATAATTTTATATTTTATAATATAATATAATATTGTTTTTTCAATGATAATGGGACCTTACCTTATAATAATATGTAGAGAAATGGGGCAACTTGAACTTATCATGCAGTTGTCAGCTAAGATGTAAAAGCCAAAGTGGAGCATCTAGTCAGGGAAGACTTTGATGTGTATATTGCCTAAGCCATTGGCTTTGCAAAAAGTATAACTTATTTTGTTCTCTTCTCCCTATCTATATGTCGATCAGATATTCCAAACCCAATCGATTGTAGGAATACTATTAGAATTTCTTTTCTTTTCTTTTTTTCAAAAATAAATATTATGCGGGTGAATGCACCATATACAGTCTATGCAAGCCATTTGATAATATATATATATATATATATAATTTTCATTCAACAAAGTATGCTCAACATACCAAATCAGTGATTCTCTTATAAATCAAAAAACAAATGTTAACATGGAATTATATAAAATTGGACAGTTGTATTCATACGAAGTCTATTTTATATGTTTACACACAAAAGTATTAAAAATATCAAATTATCTTCCTATTATTATTTGAACGTGTTTTTCACGTGTTTTTTTTTAATTGACACATGTTCTAAAATAGGGTAATCTGACATTCTCAACAAGTTCAGGAGGATAATCTAACATACAATTAGTTTAGAAATAAAATCTGATAAATGGTGATAGTTTAAAGGAGAATTTATATATTATCAAAAAAAAAAGTCTCATTATGAGACTATAATTGCTATATCGTAATTGATATATCAGGGATACAATAGTCAATTCCCTTTTCTCCTTTTATAAAACAGGAAAATTTTGGGGAAGATATTGCTAAAATGGTGAAATATATTTGATTTTTTTTTTGTCTAAATTGAGCTTTGGCAAATTCATGCATCAAATCAATGGTGAATTACCATTTATGTAAAGTAATTAACACTCAACTTTTTTTTTTCAACCAATTTATTTTTATGTATTAAGTTATTCAAATTTAATAACAATACACTAAAATAAATTTACATAAACATTAATTTATCAGTTTTATACTTTCTGATACCAGGGCAGAATATGGGTAGATTTAAAAATTTTCCCCAACAATTAACCAGTCAGCTAATAAGACACATAAGTTCAAATTAAGTCAATTAATCATAATTTTAAAAATTAAAGTGCATATTAACATTCATTTATATCAATTAACTACTAAAATCGATTTAAACTCAATTTTTATAAATAGATTTAATGATTTTGCGATTTGTTTTTTTAGTTCTAACTAAAATATATGTGCATAGACCGCATCAATTAAGTTCTACTGTCATTTTATTTTTCGGTTAACATTCCAAACAATGCGTATATGATTGAACTATACCATTTTAAACTCAATATTTTCAAAAATTAATAAAAAAGTTTAATGCATATTTTTCTCCGCAAAATCTTTTATATATTTTTATTTTGCAAACGCTCCGTTGTACACCTAACTTAGACAAAATATACCTATTACCTCTATAAACTGACAAATTGCAGAATTTTTTTTTGTATTAGACAAGTAATTAAAAAAAAACACAGTGAAAATAAATTTTCCTATTTTTTAGACCTTTTTCCATTTTTTCTTCATTCACTCTATCTTTGTTTGTTTTTTTTGTTTTTTTTTCATTTCCTTTCTTTCTCTTATTAACAATAAATTCTAATTTTAATAATTAATTAAAAGTTACAAGGCTAATATATAATAATTTTTATTAATTAAAGATATCTGCAAAATTTGAACGTGCAAAAAAATCTATTTTTTGTCAAATTTAAGAGGAGAATATGTATTAAGAAAAAAAAATCACAGCAAATTTAGAAATTCAAATCAAAATTCGCTTTGAAAAAAAAATCTTGCATATATATTTTTTTAAAGAAAATCCTGCATATCTTAACTACTCCAAAAAGGTTAGTAGAATCAAGAAGTCTATTTAAAAAAAAAAAAAAAGAAAGAAATTAAAGGCAAATATTTGTGCAGTGATCCCTCACTTTGCTAACAAGTTGCAATTCAAACGACGTCACCTATTCAATGGCAGCATGGACATGGCCCACAAAACACAACCTTATAAATGAGAAAAACCGTTGGATGAAAATGGTCGGTCCAGGAACGGTGCAAGTAGCGATACACCGCATTCTGACTCGGAGCATCCGTTATTTTATACGTGCCAATCTCTGGTAGGTCCTATTTTTTCGAATATTTTTTACGCAAAAATAATTCAGCGGAATCAGGAAGAAGAAGAACAAATAAAAAAAGTGAAGAGGGCCAGGACGGAAAAAAGAAAAGAAAGTTATAGAGAGAGAGAAAGAGGCCTGGGATAAAGGGCTCCTGTTCGTGAAGTTCGATCTAGAGATATATACATATACATACCTAATTTGTTTTTTTTTATTGTTTTGTAACTATATTTGACAGAATTTGCGTGACAAACGCAAGGAATTTCTGCGATCTTTCGCCGGAAAAAGCCGTACGCGGTTGCCGGAATATTAGTGATCTTTGGAGTTTGGAGTTTAAGAAAGTGTTATTTAGAAAAGGAAGCGAAGATGGTGAATTCTATGGTGGAAAGAGCCACGAGCGACATGTTGATCGGCCCTGACTGGGCCATGAACATCGAGATCTGTGATATTTGTAATCACGACCCTGCGTAAGCGCCTTTCTTCATGCTGTTCACTTTATTTTTCTCCTTCTGCCGTTTTCTTTTTCGCTTACTTTACGTTCCAGTTTGGGCGGTTTTCAATGATTGTTGATTTGGATTATATATTTGTTTTTGAAAGTTTTTTCACGAGGATGGGATAGTTTGATCGAACAGTGGTTGATAATACTTGGGAGGTCTTTGCATCACCAATAAAAGTAGATTCTGAATCATGCATCGTGTATCGGATTTTGAATGTTGTGCAATTGATTTCAATTAGGGAGAATGGATCCTTATATTATATTACCGCTTAAACAATCTCTCCATTAGCAATAATGGATTTTTGTTACTTATAACACTGGTGAAATAGAGTAGAAGTTTAATTCTGTCATTTATGTTTGGCTCTTAGGACCTTTTTGTCTTGGTAAGCATTTCAATAGTTATGAAGCTATACTGGTGGATCCTCCCTTTACTGATTGATATGTAGGGGAGGCATACACAAAGTTTAGTACTCGTCCATTTGTTCACTACTTTGCTCTGTGTACAGTACAGCAGGAATCTAGTTTAGGGAAAGGAAGAGTGCTAGGTTTCTGGGAATTTTCGTTGAAGTTCATTGGTAGGCTTCCACTCTTACTAATTGTAACACTTCATGATGATTATTTTGAATTAAGTTTTGTTGAGTGCTTTTATTGAAACAAGGGATTTATCAGAGTTGCAAAACTCACAATAACCCCATAGAGAAATTCTTTGCTGAGTTGATAGGCAAAATAATATGTAAAATTGCTCAAGGTACGAATACATAGCTGCTAGTGCTAGGTGATCAACTCAATATTTTCTGGAGATTTCCTTAATATCTTGTTTAGGATGATCCAGTAAAAAAGCAGCCTAATCCTCACTTAATCTTCAAAGAAAAGGAAAACGGTGTTCTTAATTATATGTGAATGGGATGTTGCTGTCCTACTTGTTTAAACCTTGTAGTAAACCCATATCTACAACTAGCTAATGTCCTATATGATGGTTTAATTTCATCTACAGGTATTGAACTATTTTACTTTTTCCGAAAAGTCACAAAATAAAATTTTTTAACAGAAAAATATCTGAACTTAGAAAACAAAAAAGTTACTTTGGCTGGATTGAGAGGAATCCTATCAGAAATCCTTTTTGACATGACACATCATCCATTTCATCCAAGTGTTTGACACGTAAGCCACCACATCAGCCCGTCATCCATGTCAGCTCCACATTACGACCTATAAGAATATATCATGTGTAAAAATATTTAAAAAAAAAAAATCATAAAACTTTTGCACATATCATCTCCTTGTTGGTTGTGATGTGGTGGTTAACATGACATCCATCTCATATTGGAGGCTAATGTGGCAGCCATCAGTAATGTTCGGTAGGGTTCTTCCCAAATCTAGCCGAAGTGACTTTTTAAAAATATTTCTTTCTGTTCAAGTACCATTAAAAAAAATTATTTTGTGACTTTTTGGTTAAAAATAGAAAATCCAATTACAGTGAATGTTTAACCCCTAAATGATACATTGATAACAGAAAACAAGAGAGATAAAGTATAATCTGGAAGAACTTTTTAAAGTTTTAGGATTGCTACTTGCAATCAGCATAGCTTAAGGCAAACCAGCATTGATCCTATTTCTCCAGACATATATCTCAATTAGCTTGTCAAGAAATCTTATTTGCTCATGATAAGGCTATTCAGAATCCAATTCAGTGACAAACCCTTTCTTTTCTTCCTATTGCATCATCTACCGCTTCAGCAATTTGCACTACATATAAAAATTTCTAGGATTTAGAAATTCTCACAGTATACAATATGGCCTACTTGTCAAGCTCTTGTCCAATTTAAATCCTCCATTCGACCTTAAAATCTTTGCAACAACCAGAAAACACATTCATCAGCTACTGCAATTATAGATTTGTGTCTCATATTTTTTGGATGCCCTTCCTTTGAGATAAGTGCACAGAGAAATTATGAAAAGGATGATTTTCACTTGGTGGGAAATTGAAGAAAACAAGCAAGTAAATGGGATGGGTTAAGAGTTGCAATAACAAGAAGCTCAGCATGTTGGAGGGAGATTGAAGTTAGAAAGCCAGACAAAGAGAATAGTTTCAGTAAAAGGCCTAAAAAGCTTAATAGTTGACATATGAATACCATCATTCTGATTAGTGGATCATCTAAGTGGATTATTTTGTGTAGCTTATACCGCAGCTGCAGCCTAAAAGGTGTCCCATTCCATGCATCTATGCCCAAAATGGTGCCCTAGTAGTTCTTAATCTAAATAAAGCACAACAGTGATGAAGGCAGAGAAACTTTTTGTCCCAATGACTTGACTCTGAAACTTGCAAAATATCATCAAATGGCTGCCATTTAATTTTTATTGAAAAACACTATATTGAAGTCATTATTAGGTCAAGTGGAGTATATTTTTGATCATGGTGAAAACTAAACCTTGTTCTAAAATTGGAATCTTTGGCTTGTTTTTCTTGTTAGACAAGCAAAAGGTGTTGTTAAAGGTATAAAGAAGCGCATTGGGAGTAAGAATCCAAAAGTTCAACTTCTTGCTCTGACGGTAAGCTTCAAAGAACTTGATTTTTCTTTTTTATTGTGTTATAGTTTGCCTTTCCATGTGTGGAAAAGTAAATCCTAGAATTTATTAATGGGAAGGATAAGTTGTTTGACAGAGAGAAAGAGGATTTATGTAATTTTAACAACTTTATTCAGTGGATTAAATATGCAAATTTATTTTTTGGATGCCATGTTCAAGTTATTGGAGACTGTTGTAAAGAATTGTGGGGACATTGTCCATATGCATGTTGCAGAGAAAGATGTTCTGCATGAGATGGTGAGGATAGTGAAGAAAAAGGTATTTTTCTTTGACCTGCCTTATCTCCTGTATCATATCCTTTTCTATTTTTTTTGGGGGGGTAAAAATTTGATCATAGTGTTTTTGATGCTCAACTGTAGCCTGACTTTCATGTCAAAGAGAAGATACTGATTCTAATAGATACCTGGCAAGAAGCTTTTGGTGGAGCAAGGGCAAGATATCCGCAATATTATGCTGCATACCAGGAGTTGTTGGTATGTTTTGATGCAAAGATCTCTAATCAGGAGCTGAATATTGCAGCATTCATTACATCATGAACTATCAGCTAAACTTGACTTGTTCATACATTCTATCCACATAGTTTTGGAAATATTGTGCAGCCATTTGTGAGTCAAATTACTGGTTTTTTCAGCGTGCTGGAGCAGTCTTCCCTCAGAGATCTGAGAGGACTGCACCTGTATTCACACCCCCACAGACACAACCACTGGCATCTTATCCTCCAAACTTGCGGAATTCAGAGTATCAGCAAGATGCAGCAGAGTCTTCTGCTGAGTCTGAGTTCCCAACATTAAGGTATATTCTTACTCTTTTTTTATTGTCTTCATGAAATCTAACATAAAAATCTGTTTTGTTTGTTGATATGGCCCTTCTTGCATCATTTTTCATTGTGCTACATTTTCCCTAGTTGTAGATGATTGATAACAAAATAACTTTGGTTAGCATATATGTCTTTGTAATAATCCAAATTATGATACTATTTCCCTATACCAGTTTTTAAGTGGCTTTGATTCTGAATTTGCTTTTGCTTTGGTGGGGGAAAAAACATGTTTTGCTTGACCGTGTAATAGCTTATTGTACCTTTGTTAAGTGATGATGTGAAGCAAAACTTTAGCACCTTTTCGAGTGATGTGTTAGGCATGAATATATGCATATTAGGTCTCATGTGATGAGGAGTGAAGTTTCCTATACTTGTTGCTTGCATTGAAATCCATTTGATAATCTGAATAATTTTTGTTGGCCATGCACATGACTAGTAAGGGCCATATTGCATCCTTGTTCCGATGAATGCAGTGGTGGCATTATTAGGATAAATGTTATTTATTTGCTGTTGTATAGATCGTTGCGCTTCATTTTTTCCCCTCATTTTCAGCTGCTTGGCTACTAGTGTGGATACCGTTTGTTCATTTTTTAACTTGAAATCTGTCAATAGTTTGACAGAAATTCAGAATGCACGGGGTATTATGGATGTCCTTGCGGAAATGTTAAATGCACTAGACCCAGAAAACAAAGAGGTAAAATTTTGCATTGGTAAAACTGTGTGTTACTTGGTTGTTATATATTATATATTATCATCAGATCACATGTTCTCATGTGTTCTATTGTTTTTGAAATTAGACTCTTTTTCTTTCTTTCTTTTTTCAATCAATCTACAGTTAATCTTCTTTTTTCTTGCTTGTTTGAATATTTTCCCCAATTTGTACATTTTAGGGACTGAGGCTGGAGGTCATTGTTGATCTGGTGGAACAGTGCCGTACATACAAGCAAAGAGTTGTCCATCTTGTCAATTCATCTTCGTAAGTACCAATTTTTGTCTGATTACAGCTATCTTTTTACTCATTTTTTTATACACTATATTTTTCAAATAAAAAAGAAGGCATAAATCTACCTGCTATTTTTATTTTTAAATAGAAATCTAATGGTCTCTTATAATGTTTTTCCAATTAATGCTGATGCGCATCTTTTAGACTCTTAGTTGTTGTTGTGTATGTTCAAGTCATTGCTACTACTCTTTTAGCACCATCTGATACCTGAAACAAGGGGGTGACTGGACTGGTTGATTGGCTCCGTTACTTGCACACTAAAAATTTTCAGTTAATACATCCATATTTAGAAAAAAAAAAAAAGAAGAAGAAGAAGAAGAAGAAGAAGAAGAAGAAGAAGAAAATGAAACTAGTTCCTCTTTCAAATGCAAGAATTGGTGTGCGCAACTGGATCGGAATATGAAGCTAGCCACTAGGTCAACCTTTCAAGTCAGACATATGCATGTCAGATATGATTTGAAGAAATAAAACATATTTCAGTGTGTTTTTAAGGTGAAAAAAGTTTCTTTAAAACAATAAATAATTTGAATGCTGGATTCAATCGACCAATACCATTCTTTGACTAGTTCTTGATTTAAATGGTCACTTTTGTCTGGCCATTGAAACACTGATGCTGAGGACTGCATAAATGTTGCATCTTAACACATATAAGACTTGTAAATCTTCATCTGTCCTTTTCAGGGATGAATCCTTGCTATGTCAAGGGCTTGCACTGAATGATGATTTGCAACGTGTACTAGCCAAGCACGAAGCCATTGCTTCAGGAGCCCCTGTTGTAACAGTAAAACCAAAGTCTGAATCTGGTGGAGCGCTTGTAAATGATGGTCCTCTAGTTGATACCGGAGCCAACCACAAGCAAACCAATGATGGGTGAGTGCATTCATTCATGTGGCATTAAGTTGCAAATTTCTAACAGCCAATTTTGTTGTTCTATATATGTTCATGAAAGATAACGATGAAGCATATATAATTGTTCTTAATGGTGCATGGTTATTGAGTTTGATATATATTTTTTCTTTAAGAAAAAAGATCCTTTTAGACCAGTTTAGGTACGATGTTGGTTAGTTGTGTTGTAGCATTCAAATTAAGCAATGGTTTTTAGAACATTTGGTTACAATTCATCAGCTGAGGAGTTTCCTAATATGTGCCTTGTATAACAGCATGGAAATTAGTTTGAAGAATTCTAGTTACTTATCTTTTTATGTTATGGTAGCGTCTCAAGCACTTATATGTTTAGTAGTGGTCATGAAATTTTAATCTTTTCAAAAAATAGTTTGGCTTTAAAATGAAATAAACTGTTGAATACATACGCAGCTAAGGCTTGAGAGATTGTTATTTGAGCTGGGCGATGACATGATCTTCTGCAGGTCTGCCTCAGTAATGAACCAATTATTGCTCCCTGCACCTACTCCAGCTAATGGTCAAACTACTGCATCAGCTGTCAATCCCAAAATGGATCTGTTGAGTGGTGATGACTTTAGCTCTCCAAAGGCCGAGACCTCACTGGCCCTTGTTCCTGTTGGGGAGCCACAACCTGCCACTCCATCTCAGCAGAATGCTCTTGTCCTTTTTGACATGTTTTCTGACAGTAACCCCCCAAATACTGTCAATGGGCAGTCTTCCCATCTGCCCGGAGTAACCAATTCTTTGACTTCGCAAGTCCAGCAACAACAAAATTTTCATCCCACGGAAGGTGGCATTTACCAGAATGGAAATGCTTTAAATATGGGGACACCCGGTTTTGAGCATTCACAATCAATGCAGCCTGCAGGACCTGTCTGGAATGGACAGATAGTTCAGCAGCAGCATCCAGGCTCGCCAGCCTTTGGTAAGTTTTGTCCTTAAGTTGATAGTAAAATAATAATGGATAGAGCAATTTGTTGCTGGCATACAACTACACGGAGACAATTTCTTAGATATATGATTAGATGGAAAACCAGCATGGCAAAAGGTACTTGTTTATTCATAGGGTATGCTGAACAGAGTATTTCTCTGTTCAAACCTATCTATATCTAGCACCAGTAACACACTGAAGTTTGGAGAATATAAATCTGCTATATACCATTAAAATTTCACTTTTCTTTCATTTTGGAATGTTGCAAAGGTGCTCAAAGCAGTGGATCTCTGCCTCCACCTCCATGGGAGGCTCAACCAGCAGATGGAAGCCCTGTGTCAGGCGCTCAATACCCTCAACAAATGCAAGTTACTCAGGTGGTTGTGACACACGCGCAACCAATGCCAACTGGTATGCAGCCTCAGGGACTGCAACCTTCAGGGAATGATCAAGTTGTGGGCATGTACATACAACCGATCACAGGTGGCCATTTGTCAGCAATTAATACTCACGCTGTGCAAAGCAATCAGTTTGGTATGCATCCGCAAGCAGTGCAGGGTGGGCAATATATGGGTATGCTCCCACAGCCAATGCAAGCCGCACAGATGGCTTCCATGTATCCTCGACAAATATATGGCAACCAAATGGCAGGTTACGGATATGGACTGCAACAAGGGACTCCGTACCTTGAACAACAGATGTATGGGCTTTCTGTTAGAGATGATAACGGGAAAAATTCATCGTATCAGGTTTCCCCTTCATCTTATGTGCCAATGAAGAAGCCCTCTAAGCCAGAAGATAGGCTATTTGGAGACCTTGTCGACATATCAAAGTTTAAGACGACGAAACCTACTTCTGAAAGAGCTGGTAGCATGTGATGTCATCATTGTTCGCACTTTTAATTTTTTATTTTTTTCTTTTCACTCTGCTTTATAACTTGCTCCAATTCTGTTTATTTTCTTTTTTTCTTTTTTTCCATTTCAATATATATATATATATAATTTTTTTTCTCTCTCTCTTTCTCGTCTTATTTGCTCCCATTATTTTGTTTTTGTTTTGCAACCATGTACATTCTTTGTAGAGAAGAAAATGTTGACATTTCAATTCATGAGGATTTTGGTATTTAGTTAATTCAACCAAATTGCTTTTTTACTATTGGTAGTGCGTGTTATTTCTGGTTTGATTTGCATTGTAAAGGGAATTTACTTTTTATAGAATTTGGGAGCTTTGTTCATATGTGTCGCGTGTCATTGTTTGATTTTCCAGGTTATTATTTGTTCTCTTGCCTCGAAATAGGCTGATATTGTGGCATCGGAAAAGAATTGAGGCCTGGAATTGATCATTTACTCATCCAGAAATTGTAATGGCATACCAATTTAAAAAGGAAAAAAAAAACACTAGACAATTAAATCAAGCCCCTTACTCTTTAGAAGCACTAATATCGTCCAGAAGATGACGATTCTAATAAAGGAATAAAATAGGAAAGTGATTTCTCAGCCTAATTTGGTGGTTTGAGTTCAATCTAAAAGCCAATGAGAACAGAAAATCCATGAAAATTGCTTCAGTTCACGCCCTGGAAAGAGAACTTATCCAGTGATTTCCTCCGCTTGGCCCAACCAATGACATTTCGTAGCTTCCGAACTTCATCAAAATTGAGGTATACGTTTAGGTTGAAGAAAAAGATACATTTAAATGCAACATCAAATTCTTCATGAAGCAATCCATCACTAACAACATTATGAGTTTTTAGGCATAAGAAAATAGCACCGTGTACTCTGCCAGCGCTGGTTAGTTCTACTCTGCAGGCCAACAGTAAATACGACAGAGATTAGTTGGAAGTGGAAACGAAGCTTGAGCGGAGGATCTAAATCCACGAAGAGATATAACTATTACTAATAGCCCAACCAATGAATAGTAATCAACATTCCTAGGAATCCCGTGAAATGCAGATTAGTAACCCAAGCAGCCCATCAAGATTCAAATATCAGAGCTTATGTAAAGGAAAAATAGCAAACAAGAAAAGGCTGGAAAATCAAATCAATGAAAGGTCCCTCGTAATCATAGATTGATGCCATGAGTTCAACGCAAGAGCCTATTAGATATAAAATGTGCAAGCGGCAAGAGATAAAAAAATATCACCTTGAGGAACCAAGTCCCAGTTTTGAGATCCTATTGGAAATAATGATCTTAAACGAGCAGAAGCTAATGGCGCCATCGTTAGCAAGCAGCTCAATTCCACTGGTAACCTGAATCCAAACCAGCAATGGCAACCAATTAACCATAATTAATGGGCTGCAAACATCTAGTTATGGCATCTAAGTTTCAAGCAATGAAACAAAACTATGTTGTTGCAGTCCATGAAAAAGAATTCTAAGCAAAACTACTTGCAAGAAAATTAAACTTCAAAAGCTTACATTAAATTCTCTTCCCCAATTCCTGAAGTAACCCCGAAATGCAAAAAGACAGAAACTTTAATTCTGACTAAAGAAAGTACCCAATTCCTGAGTTTTGATTAATTCGCTTCACCGAGGATGAAGTCTGAGATTGGGAAATCGATTTCAATTGAGAATCCTTAAAGTGGCCATTTTTAAAGAACTAGGAAAAGGAGCTTAAGTTTTTAGTAGGGTTCATTGTAACACTATACAATTAGATAATTGAAAAATTTACTAACACAATACAATTCAGTGGTTTTGATAAATGTAAGGTCTCAAACTTGAATCTCATTAAATAGCTTACAAAGAATTACTTCTTCTTGGCTAAAAAAATTATAACAAATAAGTACATATAAAACGAAAACAATTATCAATTATCAGCTTTTCCACTCATGAATTGTGCTTTTGCGATCATTTACTACCAAATTGCCTGATTATACTTAAGAATAAAATATTGCTTGAGGATGATAATCATGTAGCATCCATCATCAGCAAAGCATCAAATCTATGCATGAATTGTGTAGCCTTCACCTTGAGTTGAGAGGCCATTCTTTTATAAAAAGGTTTCAAACCCAAGAACAATTGAATCCCATACTTCATCACCGTGCAAAGAATCAGAACAAAACCCAGATCAAGACTTGCCTCTAATGACACAAAGTAGCAAGAAAATATAGAAAATAGATAGTCTAGATCAATTATAACAATGGTAAAGAGGGTGATGGAGAATGCAAGAAATAGGCAAATTAAGATGACAAAGAGAGATGCAAGAAGAACACATGCAATGAAAGAGAGATAGAGCAATCCTACGAGGATTAGATCCAAATTGGGTATCATTTTTTGTTTTGGTTGATGAGGAAGAGATGTGAATGAAGTGAGTTGCACTCATTCTATTAATCTGTGCAACTTTGGCCTAATGCCCACTTTGAATCTTTCTACAAGTCATCAAAATAATATAGGAATCCTTCTTTTTTACATGATTAATTTTTGTAAAAAATGATTAGTATTGCTAATGCAAATGGCGAAGACTTTTTTTTTTTGTGAATATTTTAATAAGCAAACAGAAGGAAAGGAACAAGAAAAGAATTTTGATGGATTTTGTTATGCAAAAGTAAAAAAACGTCGACAGCAGGATTCGAACTTGCGCAGGCAAAGCCCAACAGATTTCGAGTCTGTCTCCTTAACCACTCGGACATATCGACAAAACAGCCACTCTTCTTAAAAATTATTTTAATAGCAAATAAATAAAATTAGTGCTGCAATGAACAATCTTCTCTTTAGCGCAATTCTGGAATTTTGAACACAGAACAATATCATTGGAACAAAAATGAAACAACACCATAGGAATACATTAACATCTATTTATGTCCAATATGGTATAACTTTAACCAAATATCATCAACCCAAATCACCAATCAAACATTTGCTTTCATCAATTTGGACACTATCAGAGTCCACCTAATTCAAGTTTTATTTCCAAGAACCTAGAGCTAGTAAAAGCCAAAAGAACTACAACTTGTGTTCTCCACAACATTAGAAAAGATCACCGAGTAGAGATATTCAAAATTGCTTTTGGTTTTACAAACACGATGCCTAAACCATGAAGAAGAAATGGCAACTAAAATAAATACTACAGAAGATTTGAATTCACAGGATGGTTTACAGTTGGACCATCCACTTCCCAACTACTCAAAATATTTATCGCTTGAATGGAAAGAGCAGCACCACATAAAATGGACACCCGAACAACTTTACAATTACATTCTCTACTCCAATTCCTGAATCCTGAGTTCACATGCGTCTGCAATTGTATCAACCAGTCAAAATGAAAGGTTTATCAACTGCATGAAGGATGATCTGTTATTCTTCTGCAGTCCTTCCTATAATACACACAACTGACACAAAAAAAAAAAAAAAGTTAGTGCAAAGATGATTATAAGCTATAATAATGTTACATCTTGCAGAAATATTGAAAAACTAGCTTCATTGATAAAAGAAGTTCATGCCCCTCATGAATAGAGAGAAAAGTCATATCCTATGCTGTGGCATAGGCTACGAAATATTAGGCGTGGCAGATGAGGAATTTAGAAGCTGGGAATCCCCATAGGCTATAGGCTTCAGGTTATCCTTTAGCAATCCCAAATAGGAGGTTGGAGATTCAAGTCTAGCCCAGGCTTACTCACTAACCACTGCTAGGAGGTAATATCATCCCGAAAATTGTATACAGTATATTAAGCTGTGCGTGACCAGAAGAATGGTATGAAAGGTAATCACACCTTTTGGTTCACTAGGACACATAAGGGCAAAAAAATAATCAGGCTACAAAATAGGGAGTAGCTATCCTCTCTTACAACATTCACCATAAATATCTAAGTCCCATTCGATTACTGGATAGGAAGACTCAAACAGTGCTTAACATTGCATGAAGCTTTCCCTAGCCTGTTCATGCTTTAGAGTACTCTGACATCGATTATTTGTTTTCAATTGCATGATTGCTGCACTCCTTTGACATGCAAGTTCCAAAGAAAAGTCTCACCATGTTTCACTTGTCCTTGAGCATCTATATCTCTCACCATGTTTCAAACAAATAAATCATTTAACGACTTGAGAACAGACTAAGTTACCTTCACAGTTCGATTTGGCTCCTGCCAATTTAAAATTTCATGCAAGCAGGGCTGTTACATCCAGATTACTAATGGTGAACCATTTGGGAGGATAGAAAGAACTAGATGATTCTATGTTGAGATGCCAAACCATGACTCTTGAGCAATTGTCCGGTAGGCCCTCCATTTGGCCTTCATCTTCCACAACTTGCTTGATAAAGGTACTAACCTGCAACACAAGTTCACAAGGTTACAGCTAATGCCAAAGCCAACAATTATTGAGAGTAAAGATGACCACAGAATGAATCCAATTTACAATAAATGGAAAGAAGAGATTAAATATTTACATAGCTCAGCCAATGTTCGTCATTGAAAAGAGTAGAAATGAAAAAGAAAAAATCATAAAGCCAATCACAGACATGCATAATTTCACCAAAAATTGCTTTAAGTTTGGTTAGATAAGGTAGAAATAACCCCTAGAAGTTTTACACTATATCTATCCCAGGAGAAGCATAGAGATCTACTGAGTGAACAGTTCTCCAAAAAGATGATGCCCCATGCCCCTGCCTTCTGTCTGTAGTTTAACTTGCACCTTTACTAAAGTCAAAACAAAGGACTAGAAGATTATCATATTTTACCCTGTTACAATCAAAAACAGATCCATCACTGAGCATGTTTGTATTGGATAACTGAGCAAGCAACAAGATAAACCAACCTGGAAGCCATCTCTGACAGTGTCAAGCATCCTAATAGGTTCAGGGGTTGGACGGTGCCATCTTTTTGGATCCCAAAGTATTGTGCTATTAAAGGCAAAACCTGACATGTCGGCATGGAATCTTCGAAATCTCTTAATTGATTCATCAGCATGCCATCCAGTAACTCGGGTTCCATTGCAAACAGGGCCCTCTAGGAAACCTTTGCTTCCATCCCCTATCATTGTGGCCACTATCCATGTCCCGAACCTCCTGCAAAGGGAAACAAAAAAGATAGGTGCTCTCAAAATAACAGTGCAGAAAGACCTATAATTGTCTCATGATAAGCACATCATTAAAGAGGAGAAATGGATAGCCCATCTCTAGCAAGAATTGTAGAGAAACTATAACAAATCAGCTATAAGCAGATAGACAACCGGAAATCATGCGAATCATAAGCTATCTGCTTTAGTAACATAGGCACATTTAAAGATGAAGACAAGTTAATCGCCATTATGAACCTAGTAAATGTGAATATGGCGATTTCACATTCTCATAACAGTCTCAAAGCACAGAAACCATGTGCAACTGCATGCTACAATCTTGTTTCCTCTATATGTTTGTGAATTGCCTATCTCCACACATTTTTCTTTGCCTTATTAATTTCCTTGTAGCATCCAATCTAGATCCTAGAAATTCCTAAGAGATATATCAGATACATTCAAATTTTATAAATAGCATCACTTCATCCCTTGGCAAGGAGATAGGCAGGAAAATTTTCATTCTCATGGAACACTCTAACACCCTGAGGTCATCAGAATATTATAAGAAGAAAATCACCACAGAAATCTCATCCTGATGGGAAGGTCATTTGAAACAATTCACTACTAAGAAACTGGACAACTTGATTATGTCAATGTATTCTAGAATGCATTTTTCCCAGTTAAATGCTTTGAAATTCTTGACCCAAGGCAAAAATTTACCTCAGAATAGCAGCATACAAGAGAACGGCAAATTGAGAGGGGCATTAGGAAATGGGTATGAGGAACAAAAGTTACCTGAACTGTCGCATTTGCTCAAACAGATCAGCCAAGTAAATGTTGCTGTCATCTGCAAAGTAGACAATTCCATCAAGGCGGTGAGTCGCAATGTGAGACAAGGCCACATTCCTTTGGTGAACACTTATATCTTTTATATCAGTGAGATTTTTCTTGCAAACAAGATGCCTGTACATAACGCCAGTTCTCCTCAGAATGTCAGCTGTTTGCTCTGACTGGGATGTCATTTCTACAACTATCCACAACAGTGGAGGTTGGACTATTTTTAATGTGTGTGCCAGGCGATTCAGATAATAAGCTTGCAATGGCCTAGCAAATGTTGGAGTCACAATTATCAAAAGCTTTTGATCCACCAAATCCACATCCTCTGTGCTGGACTGGTAAATGGGCATATTATTGGAAATTTCATCAGCTAAATTCACTTCCTTCCCTTCTGAGTCCAGTGTGGCATTGTTCTTGACACTTTCCCACTCTGATATTGATGTCACGTTTGTTGTCATCCCTTCAAATGTATGAAAATTTCTAACAGTCGATACCATCTCAAAGGAGAAGGATTGGCTATTTAACTTTAGATTCGATGATAAATTCATTGATACAAATGGAGTGAGTCCAATAAATATCCCAACCACAAAACAAACCGAGAAATGGAAAAGTGCCTTCCTCCAAACTTGCCCTTTAATCTTCGACCGATCCAATGGTCTAGAAGATCTCGGTGAAAAGACACCAAGAAGAAAAGGTTGAGAATCTGATAAACCAAGAACAGAAGACAACAATCCTCTGGATGTTTGGAAGTTCTGTGAGGATGATGAGGACTTGGACAAAGGAGAAGGAACCTGACAAGCTTCCCCATTCATTAAGGTTCCACCTCTAGGCACGGGGGACAATGTTCTCCTTATAGATGCCATCGGAACCAATATAAACTGTTCACCCAAGGATTCAACTACTCAGAGCTCAAACTCACCATTCAAATCATATCAAACAGAAACAACCAAATCATTTAAAATCACATCTTCCTTCCCACTAATCCCCGTAGCTATAATCCTGCAATAAATCTTAATCTTAACCAACTTGAAGTCATAAGCAATAGGTAAGTAACAAGACACTAAACCTCAACCAATATATCACAAATCACGCATTTTAAGACCGCTATCCAGATTCTGGTTCAAGAATTCGCTATTCCCGCCTCAATCCCGAAAATTGTACTAAACTGCAAATACCCAAAATGCAGTTATAACAAGCTATTGATCAATAAATGAACTCCAATGAAGGATTTCTGACTAAGAACCAACTCCTCAGAAAAACTTGAGGAACCAAATAAAGAAAACAAGCCCAAGAGTCAAAATTATCAATACATACCCAGAAAGAAGATTCCACCCAGCAATGCTCGAATTTCCTTCCGGAAATGAAATGGGCAATCAAATTACCATCCAAAATAGCAAATGTGCTCTGGATCTTCCGTGCTTATCAGCAAACTTAGTTGATTTTCTTACAAGACAGCAGTTGAGTAAAAGTTCAGTATACTTTTCAAGGTCAACCAGTCGAAAAAATAAAAAAAGCAAACAAAATTCTATGTGGAATCAGAATAATGGGTTCTTGGCGAGAGAGAAGGCGAGATGGAGAATGACAAGTTACTGATGCATTGATACTTCAAAAATAAAAAATAAAAAAAAACACATTCACTCTCTTTCTGCATCACACTTCCCAGTGATTCTGACGTTAGTACGAGTACTATCCTTAACCGCTGGATATATTTCTAAATTAAATACTTACGAGTTTATATTTCAAATAAAAATTAAATTGAGTTTAAACTTTAAATCTTTTGATTTCTTTTTTCCATTTTAAGCAAGCAATTATTATGTATAAAATGTTGCTATTTTACCTCTATAAATTTAGACAATGAATTAATAGAGTTTATAAAATCTAATTGAAATTTAATTTGATTTGGAATTTTTACATTACATTTGTATTTAATTTTTAATTTTAATTTTGATCATTGATTTTAAATTAAAAATTTTAATAAATTTGTTATAATTTTTATTTCGTTAACTTAAAATTAAAATTGAATCAATCGAAATTTGCATTGATTTACACTAAATTGAAGTTAATTGAGTTTGAAATGATTCTATTAATTTGAAAATTCAACTTTTGAATTGTATTTAATTTTCATATAAAATTTAATTTCAATTTGAATAATTAATTATTTTAATTTGAATAGTTTATTTTCAATTGAAATTGAATTGGGTGAGTCTAAACTGATTCAATTGATTTTTTTTTAAATTTAAATTTGAATTTTCATTTTCATTTTATTTTTAATCAAAATCTAATTTTAAAATGAAAAAAAAATGGTTTTGTATGGAATTTATTCTAATTTTTGTTGATTTATAAATTCAATTTTTAATTTGGATTTTTTATTAATTTAAAAGTTTAACTAGACTCAATTAAAATTAAAATTAAAATCGAGTGGGTGGAAGCTAAGACCACTAAACTAATTTATCAAGTATAAAATGATTACTGTGTTTATCAAATATTTTCCTATTAAATAGTTTATTCTTTTTATAGAAAAAAGTGGAGTAGTATATGTTCGAAACTGAGATATTTTATGTAGGAAGCAATTTTATTGCGGGGATGTCTTCAAAGAGACCGTCTAAATATTTTATTGGCAAAATACTAAGGTAAGGTATACAACAATAATATTAGTAACAGTATCAATAGCAATGATATAATTGATAACAATATTGTTATATGATAAGGTGATAGTGAAAAAAGGATGAAAATGTTACATATAAAGTAAACACCAATGAAATTTTGATATTTTAAAAAACAATTTATGACTGAAATTAAGGTTAAACAGATCTATGAAATTTAATTTCTCATCATTCATTTTGTTCAATCGTAACATTTCAAAATCAATATTAGAAGCCTTTAAATAATTAAAAGTAAGCTACACAAATTCTTATTAAAATGAAATGATTTATATCTTTTCACTAAATCGTCATATTTAATGTTACGATTTCTCTCTTTTAGTCAGCATTTTAATTTGCTATGAGTTGATGTGTTTCATCATTTAAACTCAATGGATGATTAAAATAGAATTTAATTGATCCGATTTAGATTATTCAATAATATAATTAGCTTAATTAAATCATAAAAGACTCAGTTTCACTTTTTTTACTTTTGCTAATATTTTATAAATCTTATTTATTATTGGATAAAGGGTTAAATTTTAATATTAAAGCATTAAAAATATTATATAATTGTTTTTATTGTTACCTGGCTCAAATTTGCCAGTGTATCGGGACTCCATATAAGTAAATAAAAATACATATGATAGAATAATTGAAATTAGAGGTGCCAAATGAACAGATTAGACGAATTTGGGTTGGATCATTAATGAATTGATTATTAATAGATTGAATCATTAATTAATTAAAAAATATGAATTATTCATGGATTGAATTATTAATGAATTTGATTGATTTGGATTGACTTATGGATGATTTAAATTTATAAGTTGGTAAGGTAAAATGTTTCCTTTTTTTCACAAAAAAGGTTGCTCATTACATGAAAAATATAGAAGTAACTATTTTTGTCCTTGGCAAATCATAATTATTCCTTATATATAAATGTCAATTGCAATTTATATAATTTTAATTTTTCGTTGTTCGGATTCCACAGGACTCAGTTTTTATTATTTTAGTCAAATGGAAAAACAATTTTTTTCCGCTTGCAAAAACAAATTAAAAATATTGCAAGTTTATTGGTCTTAAGAATATTGAATTATAAAGAGGACTGATGTATCAATTGAAATATTAAAAAATAAAATTGTATATTTTATTAAATATTAAAGATAAATTTGCATCATTTGCCATTGAATAATTGGAATATATTTTTTTTACAATTTATATAATTTAGTATGATCATATATTAATTTTTTTTAAATAGTTAATAGATTTAAAAAATCAAAACCTGTGAATTTGCTAATCCAAATTATTAGGATGATTAATAATTTATAATTTTAAAATTACGATAATATTAGAGTGAATAACAAAATTTGTTAATTAAATTTGAACTATATAAATTTGATTAAAACAAACAGAAGGGTTTGGTTTTAAAATAAGTAGGAAATGAGCCCTTCAAACAAGAAAATGAGAGCTTAAAAAGGGCCATGTGGCATGATGGAACCAATAATTGGGATTTCCCATGATTACGCATGAGGTCATAAAACTAATGTAGGAAAATATCGTAGGAAATATGAGCGTAGGAAAAATATGGTAGCAGAATCCAATCATAATTCGCCTCTTTTTTCTCACTATTCTTTTTTATTATTAATGTACGCATAGACCCAATAAATTAATATTTTTAAATTTTAAAAATATTCATTAAATTAATATTTAATGAATTAAAAAGTGAGATAAATTAATTTTGAATTGACTCATTGAATATTGAGTTGAAAAATAAAATGGGTTAATTTTGAATTAATTCAATAGATATTTATATGAATTGAATTGAATTTAAATCAATTTTTTGTAGGGATGAACATTCGGTCGGTTTGGTTTTGAACCAACCGATTAAACCAAAAACAGAACTTCAAAAAATATAAAAATCGAACCGAAATCGATTGTGGAACCGAAAATCGAATAAACCAAAATAATTTTGATCGGTTCGATTCGGTTCAATCGATTTTTGGTTAATATAGGCTTATTTTTTATTGGTCTTTTAACCTATATGGCTCTATAAATTAAATTAATTTATATTTAACAAAATAAATTCATTTAAAATAACTAAAATTAAAATAATATACATAAATTTATTATATTATATCTATAATAAATACTAACCAAAATTAAATAACAATAGAGTCATCTTATTAATTATGGATTATTTTGTAATTATAGCTTTAAAATTAGATTTGAGTATATACAATAAATTATTTAAACAAAATATTTTTATTATATATCCCAAATAATTTATTCTATACATTCAAATTAGCAGCTTGACCCAGTAACATGATTTGTGACAAATTTATCTCATTATCAATTAAACAATATGATTTGATCCCCTAACTATTTCCTTCAATCCAAACAACAAATGAGAGAGTAACTTTTCATCTAATCTGCTGAATATGTCAAATTCTGATTAAAAATTGAATTTGGTATAATATTTAATAATTAAAAATATAAATTCAATTACAAATTAAAATAATATAAATTTTAACAATCGATAAAATTAAAATTAAATATAATTTAAAATTAAATTATATAAATATAATTAAATTTTGGGGACGGAAAAATTTCAGGACGGGAACCACAATCTCCGTTTCCGCCCCAAATTCTAAGTCGGGGAATACTTTTCTCCCATTTTCGTCTCTACGGGAGAGTTTTTCGGGGCGGATCCCCATCAGGAACGGGGATTCTTCGCCCCGTGATCATCCTTATCAGTTGCTCATGCAGGTAGCAAGTTGCGCATAGGCAGTGGTTATCAAGTGAAGGTGTGTGGTGATCCTTGGCTTCCTGACTCTTTGAATCATAAGATAACTTTTTTCACTGGATAGCTCTATGAATTCTCTTCTAGTCTTTGATTTAATTAACTATGACAGTAAGAGTTGGAATTATGACTTCATCAATTCTCATTTTAATGTTAGAGATAGAGACTTGATTTTAAGCATCCCTTTAAGTTGGCAGCGAACATCTGATGTTTGGCATTGGTTCTTGGAGAAATTTGGCATTTATTTAGTCAAGTTGGCTTATAGGGCAATTCATCAACTTCCTCTATGTTTCACTTATTCCTTGGATTAGTTATATTGGAGTAAAATATGGAAAATTTTAATCACTTCGAAGATGAAGAATCTGGTCTGGAGAGTTATACATGTTATTCTCCCTGTTCGTGCTCTTCTTGTCAAAAAAGGTGTGAATATTCCTATTTTGTGTCCTCTGTGTGGTTTATATGAGGAAACTATTCCTCATATCATTGTGGAATGTTCTTTTGCTAGAGAAGTTTGGGTTAGATCTGATGTGGGCTACTTTAAAGGGGGTCATGAGAATTTTAGCTCGTGGATTGATTTTATTGCTAAACATCTATCCTCTGATGCTTGTGGTTCTGTTATGTCTATTTGTTAGGCTTTATGGAAGAATAGGAATGAGGCTATTTGGAAGGGATCATTTATGTCACCTGTAGCCGTCATCTGTTTATCAGTTGATATGGTGAAGGCGTGGGTTGTGGCAAATAAGGAGTTGCATGTTGAAGGCTGTGCTGGTAGTTCAAATAGGCTCAATACTCGTTAATTGGATTCCACTTGCTGTTGGATGTGTCAAGGTTAATACGAATGCTGCAATATTTTTCAAATCTCAACCAATGTTATTAAAATCGAACAGGATAAAAAATCGACGAGGTTGGGGGTTCGTGGTTCGATCGGTTCAACCGAATTCAATCGGATTTTTTTAAATATTATAAAATATTATAATTTTATAAATATTATTGTATAAAAATTAAAAAAATATCCATCAAACATTAATATATATCACAAATATCCTAATAATAAGTTACAAAACATAATTTTAATTTTATTATTACAAGTAATTAATTATGGATTTTTGAATATTATATATTAGAAACATAAAAATACAATCATATTATGAAAAAAATTTCCTTTTTAGATGGAGTACTAATGAAACAAACACAAAAAATATTAACCTTACATATATGAATATAATTATATTTAATTACAATAAATTCAAATAGATAATAAGTATATTAAATTATTAAATGACATCTTTAGAATTTAAAATACTAATTTTTTCAAAGAAATAAATTATGAAAATTTCATATATATATATAAATTACAATGAAACAAATAGATAATAAATATATTAAATTATTAAGTGATATTTTAAACTTTAAAATACTATTTTTTTAAATAAATAAATAATAAAAATTTAATATATATATACACATATATTTGATTACAATGAATCAAATATATAATAAGTATATTAAATTATTAAGTGACATATTTAAAATTTAAAATACTATTTTTTTTAAATAAATAAATAATGAAAAATAAATATATATATATATATATATATATATATATATATATATATATATGGGGGCTGAAAAAATAAAAAAAATATAATTTTTTGCAATTTTCAATCAAAAATTCGGTTTTATCTGGTTTTTCGGTTCAATCCAGTTTTTCGGCTCAATTTGATTTTTTATCAATTCGATTTTGTGTAGTTAAACCAACTGACTGACCTGCTGGTTCGCGGTTCAACCGGTCGGTCCGATTTTAATAACTATGATCTCTACAAAACTGGAGTGGCCTTTGTTGTTCGAAATCACGAAGGAAGATTTGTGGCAGCTGGCTGTTGGTCTTTTTCAGGTTTTTAGACCCTATTGTTGCCGAAGCAGTTGGTGTCAGGGAAGGTCTTAGTTGGTTGAAGACCAGAGTTTTCCTATAGTGTGGTTGTTGAATCTGACTCATTGCTATGCTAGTGATAAAATCTCTTCAAGACAAAACTTGTACAACCTCTGATTTTAGTTTGATTATTCATGATTGTTTAGCTCTCTCAAGCGTATAAACCTTGCTTTTGGTTTTGTCAAGAGATCAGTGAATCACTGTGCGTACTCACTGGCTCGTGCTTGTGGTTCTATGCCTGATTCTTTGATTTGGGATTCTTTACCTCCTTCCTATTTATATTCAGCTTTTCAAGCAGATGTTTGTTATTAATTGAAGCTCCCTTTTTAATTAAAAAATAAATTTATTATCATGCACTGTAAATTGATATCATATTTTAAGTCTAAAAAAAAGTTGAAATTTCTTACTATATTTTACATATATATACCTAAAATTTAATTATTTTAACTAATTTACCATGAGAAATTTTAACTTTTCCAATATACTATCAGATATTTTACGTATAAACTTATCTAAATTAAAATTTATTTGGGTTTAATTTTTTATTTTTGAACCAAAAGTAAAATTTGTAAGCCGGCGACGAGGCAGAGTCCGTTTCTTCACTTCTTACAAACCATACTAACAAAGTCTCTCAGATCTGTCTCTCTTCACCGAGAACAAAGATAGAGAGACAGAGCTAACAAAGTTATGTTAGCCATGAACATGGCGATTAGGGTTTTGGTCATCTCTCTGTTTTTTCTATCGTTTGCCATTAATACTTTGTCTCTTTACGAAGATCAAGTAGGCCTCATGGACTGGTGAGCTTCCTAATTGTACTCATTTTATGCTCCGTTTAGTGAAGAAAACTCATATAGATATTTCAACTGCTTCTAGCTACGTAGGTCCAATTCGTATCCTGAGTTTGAATTTGCTGAATCCGACCTGAGCTAATTGCCCATGCTCAGTTATTTACCTCAATCTTATTAGTAATTGAACTTCGCTTCTTATGTGACATCATTTAGATTCAGTTTTATTTTGATTACTGAAATTCTCAGTTTAATTTTGATGTAGGCATCAACAGTATATCGGAAAAGTGAAGGACGCAGTATTTCACACGCAGAAAACCGGTCGAAAGCGCGTTGTTGTTTCATCTGAAGAGAATGTTATCGCTTCCCTTGATCTTCGGCGTGGCGAGATTTGTAAGTTGAATGTCCTCTATCACTCGTCATGTTTTTATGATCTTTATATTTTTGTTCGTTTATAAGGATGCTAAATTTTTTTTTTTCGTTTGTGCAGTTTGGAGGCATGTTCTTGGAACCAATGATGCTATTGATGGAATTGATATTGCCATGGGGAAATGTAATTGTGCTCATATCTATAGTTACTTTTAATTTTTATTCTTACCATCTGCAATTGCGTTTGATTTTCTAAGCTATTTTTACATGTTTAATTTGATTTGATTTTTATTATTGAGTGTATAGCTGCTTGATTAAAAACAGATTCCTGCAATAACGATGTATTATCTACTTATGTGTTGTGTGTATGTGGACTATCTAGGAATCTGTTAGGCATGAATATCGTAATTCAATGTCATTATGGTTAGCAGTATTCTCTTTCTGATTTTAAATGGTCTCCTATTATTTTCTCTTAATTTGTATTTTAGGAAAATATAATATTGTCATCCTTGCATTGCATCTGTCAATTTACTACTTAACAAAACAAATTTAGACTTGCAGTGTGCAAGTTGGTCTATCGAGCTTGCAAATTTTGTTCCTTGTTTCATCATGTGCAACAACATTGTTATCTTATGGCTAATTTATCTGGATATTGTTTTTGACTTATTTTGTGCCCTTGAAGGAATGGGCTTGTAAGTGTTTAAGTTATTTCAATTCTTAAATATTCTCCTAAACCTTTTTCAGATGTCATTAGTCTTTCATCAGAGGGAAGTATTTTAAGAGCATGGAACCTTCCTGATGGACAGATGGTGTGGGAATCTTATCTTCAGGGCCCAAGTCGCTCAAAGTCATTATTTTTGGTGCCGGTCAGTAGATAACAATTTTTTGCTACTTAATGTGCTCTCTTGATTTTTCTTTGGTCATTGAATCACAATTAACAGAGTATCTATGGATCTTCCAAGTCATTCTTTTTATACTACTTACAAGTTAAAATGGAATACTTCTATAGTCGTTTGTAAAATCAGATTATACTTTTGCATGTATTTCCATCTATTTCCTAAACTGAAATTTTGTTAATCATATATTTGCTGTTATAAACCTCTCAAATCTCAATCCTTTTTTCTAGTATTCTGCTATGCATTGTGTGTTTTGGAAATTTTCATAACCATTATTAGTTACCTAAGGCTTCATTCCGCAGGCAAGCTCAAGAGTTGACAAGGACAATGTGATCCTTGTGTTTGGTAAAGGATGTCTTCATGCTGTTTCAAGCATACATGGTGAGATTCTTTGGAAGAAGGAATTTGCCGCTGAAAGGTTTGGGTGTTTTGAAGTTTTATGTTGCAAATATTGTTTTTCTTTTCAATAACTGCAGTGCTATTGATGTGTCTGTGATTTACCTCTTTGCAGTTTTGAAGTTCAGCAAATAGTTCAGCCCCTTGGCAGTGATGTAATATATGTCGTAGGATTTGTTGGTTCATCCCACTTTGATGTGTACCAAATCAGTGCAAAGAATGGAGAGCTATTGAAGCATGAAAGTGCAGCATTTTCTGGTGGATTTTCAGGGGAAGTTTCTTTAGTTTCCAGTGATACACTTGTGGTGCTGGATTCTACTGGGTCAATTTTGATGGCAGTTAACTTTCAGAATGGAGAAATCAGCTTTCAGAAAACATACATATCAGATATGATTGAGGATTTCTCTGGGATGGCAACAATATTGACCTCAAAACTTTCAGGGATGTTTGCTTTGAAAACAAGTACATTTACTGTATTTATAAGAGTGACGATTGAGGGTAAGCTTGAGGTGATAGATAAAATCAATCATGTAACAGCTATTAGTGATGCTCTCTCATTGTCCGAGGGTCAACGAGCATATGCATTGGTTGAACATCACAGCAATGTAATTTACCTTACTGTGAAGCTTGGTCATGATAGGGATATTGAGTTGCTTAAGGAGGTTGTTAAGATGGACCAAGAAAGGGGGATGATCCAGAAGGTTTTCATTAACAATTATGTCCGGACCGATAGGTCTCATGGCTTTAGGGCTTTGGTTGTGATGGAAGATCATTCATTATTACTGCTTCAACAAGGCGAGATTGTTTGGAGCAGAGAGGATGGCCTTGCCTCAATAATAGATGTAACAGCATCCGAACTTCCTTTAGAAAAGCAAGGTGTATCAGTAGCCAAAGTGGAACAGACTCTCTTTGAATGGCTTAAGGTACTATAGAATAACTAAAGTGGCTATTTAATAGTTTTCATATTTAAATCTATTTAAATTTCACAAGTTCTTGTTGTGAAATTTGATGTCCCCCCAATTATGCATGAGCAGAGTTGAAACTGAAGTTCCTAAGGTGCTCTTGCTTTTGGTTTTTTCTTTCTTTCTCACTCTCGTCTTTCCCACACACCCCACAACGGTATTTGCACCTCTGCCATATTCCATTCACCCTAGTTTTCCACCATGAGTTCATTGGTTTATATTGTGTAATTACATTGCCCTATGATTACACTATCCAGCACATACAAAATTTTCATAAGTTAATGGTTAACCTCCCTTATCCTTGACATTTAACTAGCTAATAAAATTTTGAGAATCAAATTCTTAACCTTTTTTAAAATTTATTTGTGTCCCATATATAAGAGATGTGGGAGTTCAGTTTGTAACAGCACAATAGGATGTATGGCTGCATGATTCGTACTTGTTTCATACATTTTTTTCTGCTTGTTTGTTGTGTAATTTTGGTGGTGCATCTAATTGACCAAGTCTTCTCTGATTGTTGTGTTTTGACATGTGACATTTTCTTGTTGCAAGGGTCATATTCTAAAACTTAAAGGCACCTTAATGCTTGCAAGCCCTGAGGAAGTAGTAGCCATACAAGCCTTGAGGTTGAAAAGCTCTGAGAAGAGCAAAATGACCAGAGACCATAATGGGTTCAGGAAACTGCTCATTGTGCTTACCAAGTCTGGGAAGGTTTTTGCCTTGCACACTGGAGATGGACGGGTTGTGTGGTCTCTTTTGCTGAAGCCTCTACATAAATCAGAAGCATGTGAAAACCCGACTGGGCTTAATATATATCAGTGGCATGTTCCTCATCACCATGCAATGGATGAAAATCCATCTGTGCTGGTAGTTGGCAGGTGTGGACCAAGTTCCAGTGCACCAGCTGTATTGTCTTTTGTTGATACTTATACAGGGAAGGAGCTTAGTTCTTCCATTCTCGTTCATTCTGTTGTGCAAGTGATATCACTACCATTTACAGACTCAACTGAACAACGGTTGCATCTACTTATAGATGTTCATGGACGAGCACATTTATACCCAAAAACCCCTGAGGCTGTTAGTATATTTCAACGCGAGAGCTCAAATGCTTACTGGTATTCAGTTGAGGCCAATAACGGTGTTATTAGAGGGCATGCATTGAAGGGAAATTGCATTGGTGAAGTAGCAGATGAATGTTGCTTTGAGACCAGGGATGTATGGTCGATTGTATTCCCCTTGGAATCTGAAAACATCATCACAGCTGTGACAAGAAAGTTGAATGAGGTAAACTTCCCCACCTGCTCCCTTCTCAAATGCTGACAACTAATTTCTAATGATCACCACTTCTTTCTGTGTTTAGAAAACTATTGTTATTTTTCTAATATTTTTTTAACTTTATATTTTATCTGCTATCTTTTTAGTTGGTGTATATACGAGTCTAGATTAGTTTTCCGTTGATATTTAACCACTCAAATATTCCTATATTGGCATGCAGATGCGATTCTCTGAAATTGCATAGGAGCAGCATTATGAGGATAAATGAATTTTGACTTGAAAATCAGTTATTAACACAATTATATGTATCAGTGGAGATCTTTCAATTATTCCTTCTTCATATGTCAGTGCTAAAGCAGCTAGTGTGGTGAAATTAGATGTAACTATTTTCTACAAAATGGGCCTAAATTTTACCTTTTCAACTGTTGATAAGGAGGAACCCAGTGTGAGACATACGATGTTGTTACATTTTCAGCAATTGTAGTAAGTCTGCTAAGGTAGAATAATGTGTGACATGCTTTGCAGTTGCTACATCCAATGACCATTCTTTGAGATGGGGCTTCTCTCTGTAGGAGTATTTCAATTGTGATCTCTCTCTTTGATTTTGTAATCCAGGTGGTTCATACTCAAGCAAAGGCTATAGCAGAACAGGATGTGATTTATAAATATATATCAAAGAATTTACTGTTTGTGGTTACCGTTTCACCAAAATCCATTGGAGGTATTGGATCAGCCACTCCTGAGGAATCTTGGTTGGTTGCGTATTTAGTTGATACAGTAACTGGTCGCATATTGCATCGCATGACTCATCATGGAGCGCATGGTCCTGTCCATGCTGTAAGTCTCTTTTTCTTCTCCTCTTCCTTTTTAATAAGTTGGAACATATTGCCTGATGGATCTTGACTTTCTGCAGGTTTTTAGTGAAAACTGGGTTGTCTACCATTACTTTAATCTTAGAGCACACAGATATGAGATGTCAGTCATTGAAATTTATGATCATTCTCGAGCAGTAAGCATTTGATCTTTTAGACTTTTGCAATTTTAATTTATGTTATGGTTCTGAAACTTTTAACTTCTGCAAATTAACTGCAGGACAACAAAGATGTTTGGAAGCTTGTTCTGGGAAAACATAATCTCACTTCTCGCATTTCTTCATATTCTCGGCCAGAGATCATAACGAAGGCCCAGTCATACTTTTTTACTCATTCTGTCAAAGCAATAGCTGTTACATCTACGGCCAAGGGTATAACTTCAAAGCAGTTGCTTATTGGTACTATTGGTGATCAGGTTGGTAAAAATCATAAAACAAGCTGAAATTCCAAGTTGTTTCCTGCTTTCTTTTATGAGCCTCTGATTTTTGTTCTGGTTGAATTATTTTTGTACCGTTTTGGAAATATAGGCATAGGCATTGGGGATGCTAAGCTATGCTTCTTTATCCGCTGATTGCAAGTGAATGCTTTTACAGGTTCTGGCACTTGATAAGCGTTTCTTGGATCCTCGTCGGTCAATCAACCCTTCACAAGCAGAGAAGGAAGAAGGAATTATACCTCTTACAGATGCATTGCCAATCATTCCTCAGGTTATTTTCCACATATCTTCCTATTATTCTCCTGTGCTTCTCTGTAATCTTAGTATCACTATTCGTTTGTATCGTTTTCTTGCGCGCAGAGTGTCAGTTTGATTGGTTCTGCTCTTTTGGGGCTTCGCTTTATGTCTATACAAAATGTCCAAGCATAAGACTATCTTGAGATTGATATTTGCAGTAGACCTTGAGTGTTTTATACCTTAGTTCAGCCTTCGGACTCTTTCATTTCAATGATTTTGCTGTAGGGGGTCCAAAGTAGCTGCTAATGACCTAACTTGGGCAAATTTGGTTGGAACTCAGTAGAACATTGCAAATCTTTGGCTGCAGTTGGTCATGTTTTTATGTTAAAGTATGAGGATTGTTTTTTTTTTTTTTTTTTAAAAAAAAGAATAAATAAGTTTCATGAATCCATGGATCAACCTTGAATAGAAACTACGGAAAATACAGATGTTTTTCATTATTTGGGGTGACTGAAAGATCCAAGTCAAGTACTTGCTAGGAAAAGGGAAGGAGAAGGAAGAAATTAAAGTAGGTTACATTGACCAAATGTTCATGCTTTGAAGTCTGTCAGGTACATACTAGGGCTCCTGCAATAGCAGGATTGTTGGAGGGAAGAGTCCGTAAGAAAGTCGTGATTTTCAGTGGCAGCGTATAGTACTAAAATGACTGTTCATAGGACTGAATGTCAAAACCCGGGAACTATACACACACATGCATGCAGAGATCAAATGCTTGGAGAACTTCTATTCCATGGCTTGTGTTTAGTCAAAACTAGAATTCGCCCAACTTAAGCTCTTTTTTCAGTGTATGAAGCAAGGGGTTTTATTTTACTTGTATGCCGTTGCCTATAGCTGTTTTTACTTTTATTTGCTCTTTTCTGCCTGTTTTTGAACTGATGAGATTTTATTATTACTACTACTACTACTATTACTATTTTTATTTTATTTTGTTTATTTTTTTGCAGTCTTATGTTACACATGCCCTTCAAGTGGAGGGCCTCCGAGGCATAATTACTGTGCCTGCTAAGCTTGAATCAAACACACTTGTATTCGCATATGGCGTGGATCTCTTTTTCACTCGGCTTGCACCATCAAGGACATACGATTCTCTTACCGAGGATTTTAGCTATGCCTTGTTGCTCCTAACAATCGTTGCACTTGTTGTGGCAATCTTTGTTACCTGGGTTTTATCAGAGAAGAAAGAACTTCGGGACAAGTGGAGGTGAACTTCATTATCTACCTATTCTGTGCTATAACTTTTTTTTTTTTTTTAGGGATAAAAAAGAAACAGCTTCATGTTTGTCGGGGTTAGATAGAAGATAGTCTCCGAATTTTTGTTATGTTGTTATAATTAGCATCAGATGCTATAATTTTTGGTCTTTTTCTGATTTTCATATAGCTAGTGTTGGAGAGATATTTGAAAGATAAACCATACCAATATTTAATTGAATCAGTCCGGACATTAAAGCGATGAATGCATCCTATAATGTAATTGGAGCAAGGGATGCCATTTCTACGTACATAATCAATGCCAATGCCTTTGCCTTTTATTCCCTTACCTTATCATAAAGGCGTAATATGCAGAATTTAACATACGTAAGCTAGGCTCTTTTAAACGCTTGAATGTGGTTTGATCACTATTTATAAACGCGTATTACATTCCAAAAAGATTGAATTTAGCACCTCTTTCTGTACTCGTTGTATTCATATATGTTACACAGACTTAACATTATTGAAAATTTTTCATTTCAATGGTAACCTCTTTCTTATGAGAGTGCACGTATTATTAACAATAAATGAATATTACATAATATTATATATAAATATTTTTTGCCAAACGGCAACTAAATAATGGAACTCTTTCATTGGAGAGATCTGTCTCTCAAACCAATAAAGAGAATTAAAAAAAAGATTTTTTTTTCTTTTGTAATAATGTTTTTGTATTATTTTAATTGATTTACTTATTTTGTGTATGTGTGTCTGAATATGAGGAAAAAAAAAATTTTTAAACAATAATAACTCTAAACAAAAATCGGATTTTTATAAGAATTTCATTTAATTTTTATGGTATGGTACAATATAGGTATCCTTAAATTTCTAGTATTTTTTTTGAAAATCCAGATATTTTAAAATTAAGTCTTATAATTGTTTTGAAAATTCAAAATGATTCGATATAGTTCTTCCAAAAATTTAGGATAGTTCGGTTGGATTTTTTGATTTTTTCCATGTTAAAAATAAAGTTCAAAATAATTTGATATTTCGGATATTTTAATTTTCTAAAAAAATAATAATAAAATATATAATATTATCAATAAATATAACTAACATTGAAAAAACATTTCAACTTAACTAAATATATATTAATCAACTTATAAAAATGATTTCTAAACTTAATTAAAAGTATTTTATCATCCTATAAAAATATTTTAAAATCAACATAAAGTATATCTTATATAATAAGATATTTTTTAACAAAAATTATAAAGCAAATAGATACAATTGAAATATTTTAATAAGTACAGATAAAAATTAAAATTTAACATTTTACAATCTTCTTCAGATATTATATTTGCCTTAATTTGAGGATTTTTAACAATATACAATTTTATATAAGTTGAATTTTTAGTTCCCCCGAATCAATATAATCATATATAATTCCATTTTTTTTAAATTTATTTTCAATATCTATTATATATATTAATATTATTTCACATGTATAAATAAAGGTGATAAATTGCTTATTTACATACCCTTATAATTATTGGTGTAAAAAATAAAACTGTTAGTTGAGTGATATTAAAAGTAAATAAAATGAAATTACTTAGTTACATGCCCATATAAGAATTGGTGTAAAAAATAAAAGTGTTACTTGAATAATATTAAAAGTAAACAGAATTAAATTGATAAGTTAGTTAGGTGATAAATAGTTTATTTACATGATTAATGGATTTACTATAATTCTTTTTTATATATATGGAAAGTATACCCTACCCAGTAAAAGGCCCTTTAGCTTGAGCTCTACCCTTTAGCTTGTGTCCAAGCCTCCTACCCTACCCTACCTTACCCCTACGCCTACCCGAACCATTCCCGTTGGCTCGGCCTAAGCCCTACCCCACCTTTGCTTGGACTAGGCCTCTTAGCCTAACCCAAGCCTTACCCTGCCCTACCTGAACCAAGCCCGAGCCCTATATGAGGACCCAAATGAAGCATTGAAATTTGAAGCCATGAAATGAGCATCGAATTGCCATCTATATCTCAGGATTTGGAAGGTGGAGTGCAATGCTTTGTTTTTTAAAAGGTGTAATTACTGCCATTGAAAATAAAATAACCTTAATCATTTGTTTGGATCAGTAAAATTGAGAGTAATTAAAAGAGGGTAACTCAAACTCACTCTCCTTTTCATTGTTTAGTGTTGCAAAATAGAGAGTAAATCAGACTAAAGCAAAGTAAATTGGATTTTCCAATTTACTCTATATGCCCCAAAATATTTACTCCCAACTTGAAGAGTAGTCAAAGGTACTCTTTTTTTTTGCTTCTTCTCTCTTCCTCTTCTTTCTTCGGTTAAGTAGATTTACTCTGTGTAATTTAGGTTAACCAAACAATGGAGAGGAAATTGAGAAAATGAGAGTATATAAGATTTACATTACTCTCATTTTCTTTATTAAAATAAATTCAATTCCCCTATTAGTTACTCATATCCAAACAAAGTCTAATTACTGCAAGGAATAAATAAGAAAACCGAACAGTGAGAGAAAAAGAAAGAAATTTAAAATTTAAAGGAAAAAGCTACAAAAATGCCCCATAAATTTTCTCTGAGGGGGCTAAAATGCCCTTAATTTTTTTTTTAAGCAAAAATGATCCTAAATCTAAAAAATAAGTATAACAATACCCATCCATTTATATTCTGTCAATTTATGCATAACGGCACTAACGTGACTAATGACATGGACATGAGACTGGATGACGTGGCAAACATATAGGATCAGTGTTGCCACCTAAGCTCCATGTTAGATGGGACCCAAAATTAATTATTTTTTTTTTGTACCTTTTAATTATTTTTTCCCTTAACTTCTTCTTCTTCTTCGATCCATAACCCCGACAATCTTTAACGATGGCTTTGTCGGTTGAGAAAATCACTTTCGGCCACGAATACAAGGTCAAGGACATGTCTTGGGCCGATTTCAGTCATCTTGAGATTGAATTGGCCGAGGTTGAAATGCCTGGTCTCATGGCATGCAGAATCAAATTCGGCCCTTCATAACTATTCAAAGGAGCTAAAATCACCGGCTATCTTCACATAACCATTCAAATCGGCATCGTAATCGAAACTTTAACCTCCCTCGGTGCTAAAGTCCATTGGTGCTCTTACAACATTTTCAGTACCAGGGACCACGCTGTCGCCGCCATCGCTTGTGACTCTACCGCTGTCTTCAACCGAGGAGATATATGCTAAGAATGGGCAACTCCCTAATCCTTCTTCTACTGATAATGCTAAGTTTCAGATTGTTATGACTATTATCAAAGATGGTTTAAAGTCAGATCCTATGAGGTACCATAATATGAAGGAGAGATTGGTGGGTGTTTTAGAGGAGACTACCATTGGTGTCAAGAGGTTGTATTAGATGTAAGCTAATGGGACCTTTTTTTTTTTATAATTAGCATAAATATACATAATTAACAGAAAATTTAAAATGTACACAAATAGTATAAAAATTAAAAATGCTATTCCTGTTCTGGCAGACGTCAAAATCAGTACAAATATTACAGTAATTATCTGCATGGTTTACTAGACAGAGAACGAGAGTTGAGGAAGCATATTTAAGATGAGCAGCAGTTTCCCAAATCTGTAAAGAGACTGCTTACCGACAAAAAATGCTTCTTAGTTGCCCAAATATCAGCACTGTGATACCCTACATAAATGGGCATGTCACCCATTATACTAATTAATTCCCTTCTCCCGTGCATAGTTGCGCACTTCCTGCCATTGCCCCCTGTAACAAGAACAGCTGGGCAATAAATATATCTATCTGTGCGGGTGAAACCAAAGAGTGAGGATGATGTTATGAATATATGAATAAGAAATTGCAACATAGAAGAGACCGGGATCCACACATCTTACAAAATTCCTTTTGCTTTGGTAAATGTCCTCCAAGGCTGCAAGATGACGATTTTTTAAGGGTTCAGGCCAATTGTACCAACTTGAAGTATTTAAGGAATCATCAATGGCAGCAAAATAAGCTGCATCTTCAAGCCAACCTACAATATTACAAGGAAGTTAGAATACGAAAGAAACAAAGAAAAAGCAGAGAATAACTTGCTCATAATGTTATGCACTTAACATGATGAGTTAGCATTAAGCAATCACGTACTATAAATGCCAGAAACAAAGATGATCCGGCGTGGAGTGGCAACAGGGTGGGGTGGGGACAGCTTGTGGTTCTCTCATCGCTGCATTAAACAGGAATCATAGGCCAACCTTATGGCAGAATGCCCCCAGCCTCAGTCCCATGAAAATCAGGAGCAAAAGTTTTCTCAAGTAACAAACAAGTATAACCCTATATTTGTTGCAAAAACAATGTTCAAGCTAATTTTGTCAGTGTTACCTTATTCAATGCCCTCTCTTAGAAAAGAGTAAGAGAAAGTAACTCTGTTGTGGAATATCTAATTGCAACCTAAATATTTTTATTCAAACAAAAACCAAAATATGCTTTTAGACGTTATACCCTAATACATAAATATAAAATCTAGAAAAATGACTAACAAGTAATAAAAAACAACCTGAACAAATAAAATACTTTTTAGCTTTCCCTCTTTCTAGGACAAACTAGGATCACGATTAGGACCTGAGGTATCCCTTAATCAGTAAAACATGAACTACATCGCCCTGCCTCTCCTCTCAAAAGCTTGATCTCAAACAATGTAGTTTGCGTTCCATTAAATAATATTCCCTCACTAAATATCATAAATTTTGCCTATTTGATGATGGGCCATATATACCTGATAATTAATTAGAATATATTGAAATTTTTATTTTAGCAAAATCATTAATAAACTATCATTACAGAAAGGGAGGGAACAGGTCCCTACAGCGTGGGAGTGCATTTCCTCTAATATTTCTCACCTTCAATTAATTCCAACCCTGAAGAAATTAAAGATCATCAAAATTAGATATAACAACTTGTTTTCTCACTTCATGTTACGCCCAAATGGCAATTACTAGAGATAAAACTCGTCCCATTTACTGGAAAGGAGAACTATTTTAATCTAACAGCAACTTGGTGAGTCAATCTTGTAAGCATTCAAGGTAATTTACAATGACTGATACGTAACCGTGCATAATGATAATTCAATGAGCATTAAGCATATTTTCGCTGCCTTGCCCACTTTCGAATTGCCATTACAGGAATTTATAGTTAAAAAGTCCCATTACAGGTAGCAGCTTGAGGTTGGCATTTTCAGGAAAAATGTTCTTAACGAGATTCATTTCTTTGTTTTCTTTATCTCTTATGCAATTTCATTATCGTTGTCAATTAAATTGAAAACTATAGTTGTATGTATTAGTGACAGTTCCACAAATATGTTTATATAATCATTTAGTAACTAGAATTTCAAGAGCATGAATGATAATCTAAGACAATATGAATCTTACTTAATACATTGGGGTCTTTACTGAAATCTTCAAGCTGACGTTTAAAAACAAGACTCTTGGCAGCCTAAGAAAGAAGCGGTATAAGTTTCTTTGCCTAACAGCGAATGAAAAGAAAATAACTTGACGCTGGAATAGAAAACAGCAACTCAAGCATTTAACTTAACCAATTTGATGAAATGTTCACCATCCCATGAAATATTATTTTTCCCTTTTGCTAGAACTTCATTGTCTTGTATGACTTTTGAGATGAGATATATCAAAAAATATTGACAGCCACGCTACAGCCCAACCCATCTTCCCCCAAAAAGGGAGGGAAAAGAAATAAAAACTTCAAGAACAGAGTAGTGGAGTACACATAAAAGATTAACCAAAGAAAAGAGAGAGAGAGAGAGAGAGAAACATTAACGTACTTTGAGGTACCCATTGATCGCACAAAATTTAAATAAATGGGTAAATAAACATGTGAGTTTAGAAATACCCTTCTATCGAGTACCTTATTTTCTCCTTTTATACTAGATCTTGACTGAATTTCACAGTAACTTTAATCAAGAGGGAAAAAATCACAGTATAATTTAGCAAAAATTCTTTGAATTTATAAGAGAATTCGCCAGAAAAACCACTAGAAGTGTAACAATTAAGGGATCCTTCAGCTCCGTAACAGGAGAAAAGTTCACCGACTCCATTTAATGACCCAACAGTAAATAGGTAGAACCCAACAACACCAAAGACAGTGAATATGATTAGTGATACTCGTGGGGATCAATATATCTCACATTGGATCTGGAAGTTCATTCTTTGCCGACAAACCATCCTTTACCAGCTCCTCAAGTTAGATTAAGAGCGTATTACCACAACTGGCATCCTGAAAAATAAATAAAACTCACAATTAGAGACCATCAGTGGAAGAAATATAAAAACAACTGAACAAACAACTAGTTACTCTTAATAACTTGCAGAAGATACTTGAAAACTGTTACTCTGAATTCGTTTCTTTTTTCAAACAAAAAAAAAATGTATTTGTCGCCAGTTAAAAAGAAACAATATTCACCTGGCTGCGTAAGGTGATCCATCTTCATTAACCTTCCATCCCGGTGGTACAAGAGGGAGCACCAGCATTATGAGAAGATTAATATAATAAACTGTAACGCAACGAATAAAATTTGAATACACAAGTAAAATAAAGTTCAAATATGTATTTTCCACTTTTGCTTAAAAAAGGTAACCACTTTTCGTCATCAGAAGGCAAGTTATTGCCGAGATCGAAAGGGTGGAAGAAGAAAGGGCGTTGGTTTTGGAAATGAGAATGGAGGTAGGGAGTTTCGGAGGGAGAGGAAAAGCAACTGAAGACTGATTACGATTGGGAGAGAAAAGAGAGGAAGAAAAAGAAGGGAGGAGGCACAGAGAAGGTAACAATCGCCATGAATTGGCATATAGATGAGATGAGAGAGAGAGAGAGGAGTTATAAAGCAAGAGTGAGTGAAAGAGAGAGGTGTTTTCTGTAAGAAGCAAAGCACGGGATCCATGAGAAACGGAGATGAGTTTAGGTGTACGCTATTCATTTCCGTTTTATTACATACTGACCCGCTTGCCCGCGCATTGCTGTGGTTAAAAATTTGTCATTTTCTTGTCGGCGCTAAGCCCCAAGACTAAGGAACAGTAGACCTTCGAGCATTGCGTCCAACTAGATATCCCTGTAACACCAATAGGAGGGCACTCAAAAATATGAATCCAAAAGGCCCCAGTTAGCTTATGAGATTATGAAGAGCAATTGAAGTTCAAAAGAAAAATTTGCTATCAAAAAAAAAAAAAAGGAGGCATAAAGTTAATAAGAAGGTTGACATTTCACATTCACGTTGTGTGAACGCTACTGAAATTAAGTATGAAATAGAAGCATGCAACAAACGAGTTATATCTTATTTCCACACAGTGGGATCGTTTGCCCATAAGAACGTGAACAGCAGATGGAGGGCCATTCTCCAGAACCCTGGTCCATACTTTTCAAGATATTTTAACCAAGGATTAATTATGTGAAATTCCAATGAAATCTTTAATTTTACCCTCGTAGGAGTGAAAAAGAAGTGGAGCCCATAACATGCAAGGTTTTAGACTCTATATAAGCGTCATACTTTTCAGAGAAAGCCACCAACTTCTCATATTCTCCACAGCCATATTTTCTCAAAAATATCACTTCTACTTTTTGAGAAGTTCGGGAAGAGTTTAAAATTAATGAAGTCTCTTCGTTAGTTTGATCATTTCTACTTTTTTTTTTTCTAATCTCCGGGTATTTATGTTTTGTCTTATCTTGCGGTAAATGGATATTTTTGCTTTAATAATGGCCTCGAGAAGTTAAAGGTTAAATGCTTGTTTATTGCTTGATTAGATATTTTGATCTGTATGATACTTAAATTTAGGTTTAAGGATTCTTTTTTGATCAAGTGTGATTTTTGTGTTTTGTACCCTAATAGAAATAACTACATCAAAAAGGAATTAAAAATTATGCTTATTAAATCAAAATTAGCCTAAACCACATCTAGGTCAGGAGATAAAATTAATATCCTAATAAGAATAACAGGCTTTAATCAAAATCCTACCACCTCTCGTTAATCACTCTTAACTAAAGAACTACATTGGAAATGACATACTAACGGGACAGAGATGAGAATAAATTCTTATGTAAAATGTAACGTCTTGTTATATTAACATAATAATATGCAGAAATAATTTTGTAATTATTAAATTAGGTAGGTAAAAAAAATAAAATAAAACAGTATCACTGATTTAGTTGGTTATTTGGACAAATTTTCTGTAATTGGCTGTCGTTTGAAAATGATGGGTCCAAGAATTGAATTTGTAACTCGTAGCTGACCAAACTAATTCCATGATTCTCGTATGGTTCAAGCTCTACATGACATATGATCTTCAATCATCAGCTCATAATCCTAAATTACATGCGAATGGATGGATAACAGTAGAGTTACAGCTTTTGTTGATCTTTCTTAAATTAAAATAAATAATTTTAGTTGTCATTTATGGAGCGATTAAGAAAAAAAAATTGTAATGTTTTAAAAATATTTGAATAAACCTGAATTTCCAAATCACTTAAAAGAATAAGAAATTGCATATTATGATTGCTCGTATTTCGATAAAAGGGAGTTGGAGGAGGATAAAGATGGTTGCGTTGAATGTGTATTAAGTCCACAATACTAATATAGTCCAAAGTACGGATGCGTTTCCAGAGTTGGAAGCTTCGCAAATGCCATGGTTAGAAAATTGACATCTCATGCCAACTAATTAATGTAAATGTAGCTAATACCCTATTCATCTTCACCGAAATCTTAAAATAATTGAGAGGGTGAAAAATGGAATTTGACACTGGGACTTGAACTGCAGGCTGCTTGTGAAAGCCTGCTATGAGAATCAGAGAGTATCGTGAATTATCTCTGCAATGTTTTCAGTTCGATTGTCTTGTTCCCCTCTCTCTCTCTCTCTCTCTCTCTCTTACATGATTAATATCAAAAACTGTTAAATTTTCCTCCATGGCTATAACTTGACAATTTCTATCTCTGCAATTCTATTACACAACCATGAAAACCCACCACCCAAAGCTCAAAACTCAGACTCGTCCTTTCTTTTCGTGTGGTTTCTTTCGCCAATGTACCCAAACAGCTCTCAGCCCCACTGCTTCTCATTCCCCTTCTCTCCCTCTCCCCTCCTCTGCTCCTCCGCCGCCACCCCCACACCCTCTTCTAAAAACCCCACAGCCCGAATCCTCATCCTCCTCCTCCTCTTCCACTTCTCAAAGCTTTACGCAATGGAGATTCCCTCTCATAGCCTCTCCCCTCCACCAACCGTCACCTAACCCACCAGAACCCGACACCCTCCTCTCATCACCCCCAATTAACTCCGCCAAACTTCAGCAACTCTTCCATGCAACGGAACTCCAGCTTAAAACCGGGTCGGAAACCGAGAAGCTTGATGCCCTTTATCTTTTAGAACGGTCATTGGTACCGAACCCGCCCACCGACCCGGTTTGTCCACCTGAACTTATGCATGGAGTGGTGGCGAGTTTGAAAGACAAGGCCGGAGCGAAGCCGGCTACGAAAATTTTGTTAGCATTTTGCTTGGCGGAGGGTAACCGACACGTGGCAGTGGAGGCTGGAGCGGTTGGTGCGGTGGTGGAAGTTGCGATGGAATTGGAAGGGCCTGCTTTGGAGCGGGCATTAGCGGCTTTGGAGCTGACTTGTACTGTAGAAGAAGGCGCGGCGGAGCTTCGGGCCCACGCATTGGCCGTGCCGGTGATGGTTTCTATGATGGGGAAAATGGCGGGAAGGGGAAAAGAGTATGCTATAAGCGCGCTTGCGGTGGTTTACGGTGGTGGTAGGACGGATGAGCAGGTGCAGCACGCGCCTGCAGAAGAGGTGGCGCGTGCTGTAGTGTTGGCATTGCAAGAGGATTGCACAGATAGAGCGAGAAGGAAAGGGGCACAGCTTTTGAAGGCTCTGGAAGAGTATGGACGGCCGGATTTAACACATGATGGAAATGAAGGGCTATGATGAAAGAAAATGATTATAAAATCTAGGATTGAAGCTAGTAAAGTTGTACTGTTCATTTATGTTCTATTTTCCTTTTTTTTTTGTTGGGATTGGAACGCTTATTTTTATTTTATTTTTTTTAACTCAATGCTAATTAGGTATAACTTGATTTTAAATTATTTTACCTTTCTTTTAATATTTTTATGAATTTAAAAAAAAGGTATATAATTGGACTAATAATGTTCAAAATACAACGTAGTCTTAACATTAATACAGGTATAAACTTATTTTGACACATTAACTTATTAATTAATTACTCTTCGATTCCACGTTAGAGTGAGAAAAAAAATCGAATATATAGTTAACTGTAAAATCGATTTGAAATCAAATTAAATTTTTATATTAATCAATCTAATAAATTCGGTTACAATTTTTACATTTTTTATTTTTTATTATGATTTAAATTTTTTAATATCGATTAATTATTAATTAATGATTAATTGATTTATATATATTGTAATACTTCAAAACTCGAGTCTCGAGTCGGCTGATAGCTGATGAATAGTACTTATGATATAAATTGTAGGAATAAAAATTTGTAAAAAAAAAAAAAAGAGTTGGGATTATTATTTAAAGATATTTGGGTTAATAATTCAAATTAAAATACATTTTGATAACAAATAAGAAATTAACATAAATTAATTTATGTGAAATAATAATATAATAATAATAAAAAAAATAAAGGAAGACAACAAATTTCTATGAGTTCCCAGAAATTTCATCTTTAGAGATTTCTATAGGAAATAGTATGGCCACAAAAATTTACTAAAGGAGGTAAAAATAGAACAAAAAGAAAAAGGAAATAAAAAAGGGAGGGAGAAGGGAAATCGCGAAAAAAAGGGGGGAGAGAGAGAGAGAGAGCACGGGAGAGGAGAGGCGCTGCCACCGGCGATTCTCGAGATGCCACGATCTCGTACCGCTGGCCACCAACACGCCGCCGCTCCACCCACCAGCAACGTCGCGTTTTGTCCCCTTTTGCTCCGATCTTCTCTTGTAACCGAAAGCTGCCTCCCTTCTCTCCGACAACCTGGGACGACGGACGGTGACGCATAGTCTTGACGAAAATAATAATCAAATAATAAAATTAGGCAGTATGAAGAAGAAGAATCAAATAAAGAATTAAAAAAAAAATCTAACCGGAGAGGCATTAGAAGGAGACCGGAGTCCAGATTCCGGTTCCATTTTTGGCAAAGCCAAGCCGATAGAGGAGTGATAGGAGACCAGATCTCCCACCCACACCATTTCTATTGTGTCGGGGGTGCTACATATCATATTCCGCAACACTTTGTTCTAAAATCTAAATAAGTCTCAATTTCTCAAATATTTTTCAAAATAACTCATTTTTTCAAATAAAATTTCAAAACACATTATTTATATATAAAAAAAAATGTTCCGGTCCGGTACAATTAGTAGGTATAAAATGGTACAACTGAAATTTTATTAATATTATATTTCTTTTTGTATTTATTTTTTACTTTTTTTATAATAATTTTTAAATCGTTATAAATTTGAAATTTTTTTAATTATTTTTATTTTTGTATTTATTTTATGTTTTTTTCAATAAATTGAAATCTACTCTCAGATTTAGTTTTTATATTTATACAGATTTTATTTGTGGTGTTTAGATCTAATTTCTTTTTGTTAATTAATTTTGAATTCATTTTAGATTTTTCTTATTCAAGTTTTTCCTTTTTGATTTGGGGATTATTGTCTTTTATGGTGTAAGTTATTTGCCTTACATTGTGGAATTTGTTGTCTTTCTTGAATGAAGGTGGTTCGAAATTTTGCTATAAACAATAGATAAATTGAGTTTTTAGTTAAAAATTAAATTACTCAAAATATGTTACCATTTTTCATTATTTTTATCGCAGAAGTTTATTTTTTTTTTTCAATAACTTCATTAATTTTATGCATTCTATACATTTTAAAATTTTATAATTTTAATTGTAATTTACAGATATACTTTTTTATATTATTAATAAAAATGTAATCTACATTAAAAAAAAATATAATTTACCAAATCAAATTGCGCCATTTTATGCACATAATGTGAGTATTAATCGGTTGCAATTTTCATGATAAATTTTGTTAGTTCATATCTACATGTTATGATATAAAAAGAATTTATTAGTGTGCAAAATTATAAGGTAAGTTTTAAATTGAACTTTTGAAAAAGTTATAGGATTGAATTGATAAAATGTGGATAGTTTTATTATATATGAAGCCAATAAAATAACAAAAAATTGCCATTAGTGTTTTGGTTTGTAGACCCAAAAATGCTTAAAAAATAATAATCTCAGTATAATATATTAATATGGTATGGGGTATTAAAATATTAGGAGGATGAATATTGAGATAAATGTATAATTTAATAATAAAAGTAGAAATTAAATGGAGGTATTTACAGAGATGGTAGTATGAAAACAAACCAATAATTGCACAAGAATTCACATAAATATTTATGCACAAGAATTCTCTGATTTCTTTAGTTGAATGGATAGAGTAATAGTATAGTATTGAAGAAGTGGGAAAATTGGTGTCAGCAGCACATGCTAATGCAATTGAACATCAATAATTAATGGACCGACATCAATAAACAATTACTTGTTTATTTTTATTTTAGCTGAAATTGGTCCACTCCCTTCCACTTCTAAAGTTGCGAATCCATTGTCTCACCCAGACAACCTAATCCCGTATTATTTCAAGTGCTAAAAAGTTCAAATTTAATTCTTAATTCATGTACATGTAATTAATTAATTAATTAGGATAGAAACAAAATCAATTTATTGCTCCATCACTACATAAAAGTCAAAAGCTTATAGCGGAACTAAGGAAATACATTCACATGTCCATTAAATATAACATAATATCTTGGCGTGAAATTTTGGTGTGATTTCCCTTCAAAGCATTCACTTCTTTTCCTCTCCCCATTCGCTTTAAAAGTCCCCTTTAATTTTCATTTTTTCCCAATTGCAAAAATGCCTCTCATCACCCAAGGCCTAATATTCTACCCATGCTATCTCTTTGCTGCTATGCTCCCTTTTCTATGGCTCGGTGCCCATGCCATGCCCCCGCAGCCCCCAGTCCGATGCCAGGCTACCCTCTGCACTCTCCACAACTCCTATGGGGCATGGAACGACCGAAAAGAGTGTCGTTTCGCGAATGTCACTTACCCGAAAACCGAAGAAGATCTACGGATAGCAGTAGCATATGCCAATAAAAATAAGGTGAAGGTTCAAGTTGTAAGCAGATTTTCACACACAATACCAAAGTTGGCTTGCCCTGGCTCACAATATGACCAAGACTCCTTACTAATAAGCACATTGAACTACAATTCCGCCATCGAAATTGACAAGCCTAATTTAGCAGTCATAGTAGACGCTGGAATGGGTCTGAGAGAGCTCATCGATAAAGTTGAAGAAGCTGGATTGAGCTTAGTAGCAGCTCCATATTGGGAAGGGGTGAGCATAGGTGGACTAATAAGCACCGAAGCACACGGCAGCTCATGGTGGGGTAAAGGCGGAGCAGTTCATGATCATGTTATTGGCCTTAACCTTATAGTTCCTACCTCAGAATCTCAAGGATATGCAAAAATTATCAGAATTGGACCCAAAGATCCATTGCTTAATGCTGCTAAATTATCGTTAGGAAAATTGGGTGTCATATCTAAGGTTAGTCCTATTAATTTTCATTTTTTATTATTTCTTGGTTGAAAATCTATAATCTTTTGTGAAATTAATAATAGGTGAAGTTATCATTGGAGCCAGCATTCAAGAGAACCGTAACATATAACTTCACAGATGATGACCCTGTAGAGGATATGGTGATTGATCATGGAAAAAAAATATGAATTTGGTGACATTACTTGGTACCCGTCAAGGCACACTGCTGTTTATAGATATGATAACAGAGTTCCCCCGAATTCATCTGGTGATGGAGTGTTTGATTTTATTGGATTTCAAGCCAATTCTATTCTGGTTTCTCAATCAACTAGAGCAGCAGGTAAATATATAAAAGTGTTCAACCAATTCCTGCGTTCTAATCCACCTTCTGATCATTGAAAATGTGGAAACTTTTATGCAGAGAAATCACTGGAGAAATCTAGAAATGTGAATGGAAAGTGCTTGCTAGCAAGTTCATTTGTAGGGTACAAGAAATTGGTAGCCAATGGATTAAAGAATGGCCTAATCTTCACAGGATATCCTGTGGTAGGGCATCAGGGGAAAATCCAGACTTCAGGTTCTTGCTTATATTCACCACAATCAAGAATTGATAGCTCATGTTCTTGGGACCCAAGAATTAAAGGGCTCTTCTTTTATGAATCAACAGCTATATTTCCAGCTTCAAAGTTTGGAGATTTTATAAGAGATGTAAAAAAATTGAGAGACTTTAAGCCTGAGAATTTCTGTGGAGTTGACATCTATAATGGGTTGCTGATAAGATTCATAAAAGCTTCACAGGCTTATTTGGGTCAATCTGAGGACTCGGTGGTTGTTGATTTTAACTATTATAGAGCCGATGATGCTTCAACTCCAAGACTAAATCAAGATGTATGGGAAGAAATTGAGCAAATTGCATTCTTCAAGTATGGGGCTAAACCACATTGGGCCAAAAATAGGAATTTGGCATTTATTGGGGTCCAAAGAAAGTATCCTAATTTTGGCAAGTTTATAGAAGCAAAGAAGCAATTAGATCCTGAAAATTTTTTTTCCAGTGAATGGTCAGATGAGATATTGTCAGGAAAAGAAGCAGAGAAAGGGGATGGTTGTGGGTTAGAAGGACAATGTATATGCTCAGAAGATAGGGACTGTAGCCCTCAAAATGGGTATTTTTGCAGACAAGGGCTTCTCTACAAAGAATCTAAAGTCTGCAGGTTTTTAACATCTTCATCCACTTCATTAAGCTAACTCTATTTCTTTTCATACCCACCATTTTAATTAACAAATAGTGTTCTGGCATTCATCACTACTAGTCTGCTCACTGCCAATTTCATTCTTGTATTATCTTTTTTCTAGACCGAATCTATACGATGTATATGCGTGCGCATGGTTATATATGCATATTAGATGTTGAATGAACACTCTTGTCACATTGGACATGCACAAGAAATGAATACTCTTATCACATAATTGAGACATTTAATTCTCTTAAGTAGAAAATGCACAAGGATATTTATTGTGACTCAATGGACATCAACTATATCAAATAAATTCATACAATAGATTATATCAACTACAATTTTTTTCATATCAAGCATGTTCAACCTGATCCCAACTCATTCAAATCCAAAAAAGACTCGTTTCGAATCCAATTCAATCCATTTCGACTTGGCCAAAATCCAGTCCAACCTGAAGTAAGTTTTATTTTATTTATACAGGCTCGTGTAAAAAAAAATCTACTTAGATCAAGCCCAAATTTGAGCCATTCCGAACTCAGCCTAACACAATCTGAATTCAATTCATCCCGAACCAAGGATGGATTTATTTATGCAGGCCTATGCAGAAAAACTTTCAAATTTTAATTATATCTTACTCGAACCTAATTCATTCCTGTACTGTCAGAACTCAGCTCAATTTGACCAGTTACCAGCTTAGCCTGAAGTAGATCTGAATATTCTTTATACAGTCTTGTGTAGAAAAAAAAATGTCTGTTATATTCTCGACCGAACTTGATCCATCTTGGTTCGGTTTGAACTCGGCTCTTCCAACTCCAACCCTGCCCAGATCGAAGTGTAAATATGTTGAGAATGTAATTAAAAAGAAAATTATGCTTGAGTTTTGGTTTTGGTTTTGGATTTGGATGATATGCATGCATATATCTTAACTATATAGTCCACGGGTTGTGTAACGTCCCCGAATCGGCCGCCAGCACAATATTGTCCGCTTTGCCACCTTGAAAGATGCCTATCCGCTTTTGGGTTCAGGTTCATCCCAGGTTGCTCACGGTTTTGTCCTTGGGCCTAAACCTAAAGCGCACTATGCTGGGGGAAGGAAGTCACACGTTTATAAGGCAATGTTCATTGCCTTCCACAACCGATGTGGGATTGAGACACAATCCACCCCCCTTAGAGCACGACCCAGCATCCTCGCTGGTGCATCGATCCGGTAACCTGGCTTTGATACCAACCGTAACGTTCCCGGATCGGCCGCTAGCACAGTATTGTCCGCTTTGCCACCTTGAAAGATGCCTATCCGCTTTTGGGTACAGGTCCATCCCAGGTTGCTCACGGTTTTGTCCTTAGACGCATTATGCTGGGGGAAGAGAGTCACACGCTTATGCTGGGGGAAAAGAGTCACACGCTTATAAGACAATGTTCCTCGCCTTCCACAACCGATGTGGGATTGAAACACAATTCACCCCCCTTAGGGCAAGGTCCAGCATCCTCGCTGGTGCATCGGTCCGGCCACCGGCTCTGATACCAACTGTAATGTCCCCAGATCAGCCGCCAGCACAGTATTGTCCACTTTGCCACCTTGAAAGATGCATGTCCGTTTTTGGGTATAGGTCCATCCCAGATTGCTCACAATTTTATCCTTGGGCCTAAGCCCAAAGCGCATTATGCTAGGGGAAGGGAGTCACACACACTTATAAGGCAATGTTCCTCGCCTTCCACAACCGATGTGGGATTAGGACATAATCCATCCACTGTAATGTCTCCAGATCAGCCACCAGCATAGTATTGTCCGCTTTGCCACCTTGAAAGATGTCTGTCCGCTTTTGGGTACAGGTCCATCCCAGGTTGCTCACGGTTTTGTCCTTGGACCTAAGCCCAAAGCACGCTATGCTGGGTGAAGGGAGTCACACACTTATAAGGCAATATTCCTCGTCTTCCACAATCGATGTGGGATTGGGACACAATTCGCCCTCCTTAGGGCACAGCCCAACATCCTCGTTGGTGCATCGATCCGGCCACCGGCTCTGATACTAACTGTAATGTTTCGGGATCAGCCGTCAGCACAGTATTATCCGCTTTGCCACCTTGAACAATGCCTATCCGCTTTTGGATACAGATCCATCCCAGGTTGCTCAAGGTTTTATCCTTGGGCCTAAACTCCACAATCGATGTGGGATTGGGACACAATCCACCCCCTTTAGGGCACGACCCAGCATCCTCGTTGGTGCATTGATCCGGCCACCAGCTCTGATACCAACTGTAACGTTCCCGAATCAGCCGCTAGCACAGTATTGTCCGCTTTGCTACCTTGAAAGATACATGTCCGCTTTTGGGTACAGGTCCATCCCAGGTTGCTCACGGTTTTATCCTTTGGCCTAAATCCAAAGCGTGCTATACTGAGGGAAGAGAGTTACACGCTTATAAGGTAATGTTCCTTGCCTTCCATAACCGATGTGAGATTGGGACATAATCCACCCACTGTAACTGTAATGGCCTCAACATCGGGTCAGCCGTGAATAGTATTTTTCGACAGTGAATAGTATTTTTTGGGCCCGAAAGTCGAAAATATTTTATTGGACCATTTGAAAGGAATAGTCATGGTGAGCATAAGGTTGAAATTTGAAGTGAATTTGAGGTCAAATAGGCTTTCAAAAGTCAAAAATACTAAAAAGGTAGCGAGTCAATTTTCCTAATAGAAAAAATGACTTGATTTTGCTTAAATAATTAAAAATAGTAAATGAACTCCGAATATTGTCAGATTTTGCGTGCCTACATGAATTTTTATGTAGAATATTTTGGTGATGAGAATTGAATTTTTCGACAATATCGACAGTTGTCGAATCGGATCAGTTCGGTTGAATCGGACTCGTAACGAATTTCGATTGAGCCAAAATTTTGTGTGTTATCTATTTTTGATGTGATAAGAATTATGAAATCAAATTTGAAGTGATTTGGAGTAAGGAGATGAGAGAAATCATTTAGGACTTGAATTAGGTGGTTAATGGGCTTTTATTTGTTAATTAAGCCCAATAGCCTAACCCAAGCCCATTTCACCCAAAAGACCTAGTATAAATAGAGTGAAAATTTTGGAGAAAGCCAACATCTTCATCTTCTTTCTTCTCCCCTCCCTTTAGCCAAACCATCTCCCACCATTTTTGCTTAAATTGTTCTTTCATTCTCTCTCCATCTCACACTAAATTCAACCTTAGGATAGTAATTTCTACCTCTCTAGTTGAGTTTAGTGTCATGCTCTCTTCAAAAGAAGGAATAAAATCAAGGAAAATCAAGAGAGATAATTTAGGGTTTCATTTGAGGTAAGTGAAATCAATGAGTTAAAATTCTTTCTAAGGTGCCTACTTGTATTTTTTGGTGCCTAGATTTCATTTATGATGTCAATTTTAGCATTTGAGGTCAAAAAACTAGGGTTTTAATGGGTTAAAGTTTCGGTTTCCCTAAGGAATCAAAGAGAAGTTCAAGCTTCCAAAACTAAAGGCAAGTAAAAGGAAGTTTAGGCATCCCAAAGCTAAGAGAAAATATAAGTGACTACCAAATCCTTTGATTTCCCTATTGATATGAATTTTCCTTAATTATGTAATTAAGGTAAAAATATGTAAAATTGTTAATTGATGCAATTATGTTAGGATAATTGCATTTGGTTTAGAGAAATGATGAATGGAAAAGTAAAAATGTATCTGTTTCTGCTCTGTGAGACTTGATCTTTCGAGATCATTTCTCTATCTGTTCTGTGGGACCTTCGGGTCCAGTCCCGAGTATCCTTTGTAGGAAACCTGTTATATTGCACTAGGGACACATCGAAATGAATAAATTAGTACTATTTAATTGAATTGAATATAAAAGATATAAAAGTTGTATCGAAAAATAATCCATTTAAAAGAGAATGCAAAGTTGAAATAAATCTGTAGAGGTTTTGTACTTAAAAAGAAAAAGAAATGTTTTATAAGAATAAGATATTAAATCAATGTTTAGTTAAGCTTTTATAAGAAATTCAAATATATCTTGTTTTACGTGAAAAAAATAATTTTAATTGATTAGTAGTTCTTGTACCATTTATCACTGTAAAAATAATGACAAGTCTGGAAAATAATATTAATTTTCCTGCTTAAAGTTAAAAAGTGATGATAGTGACAAAAAAGTGAACTTAATGCTTAGGTAACGCTTTTCTGAAAGATAAGTTACCTGAAAAGTAAAATGATATAAAGGCATAGAATTATGTAATGAGGGAAAAGTAAAAGATATAAGTTTTAATTAGATAATTAAATATGGGTCAATGTATAAAAGAAGAAAAGAAAGTTTTGACTGCAAAGTACTCCAAAATAGCTATATCGCTTTGCGATGAAGCTTATAAGCCTTTTTAACAGTAATATAATTATTGGATCAAAGTTAAAGTAAAGTAATAGAATAAATAGTAAAAAGTGAAGTCAGAATATAGATTGAATAATTGACCAGTAAAGCAAGAATTAAAAGTAGTTTATTTTGATACTAGTAAAGACACGAGTACCAATACACATTGCTAAATGAAATGATAATTAAATTGCTATGGCTAAAAGATAAAATGAAAGTACTGATAAAAAGTAAAAGTTATAGTAAAGATTAACGTAAAGATAAAAGGTAAATCCGATATTGATCTACCTAAAAAGATACTGTAAGATAAAGTTGAAAGTTTGGAAACAAAGAACAATAATTATCAAAATACGAGTTAATAACATGACTAATGTTAATAAAAGTAAGAAAAAGTATTAAATGAAATAAGAATAATAGTAGCATAAATTATGTAATTATGCTTATTCTTGGAAAATTCTTAGATTAGTAGTCACCACTAGGCATATTTAATGCTCAGCACGTAGTGTTTACTGCATGCAGGTTCTGAAGCGTTGCGGGAGCACAGTACATTGAAGGACCAGATCGGAAGAGAAGATTTTTGTATTAGTTAGTATAAGCTTTTAGCATTTATATACTTAGACTATTAATGTAAAAGATTGAATGGTATTTTGATTATATTTTTAATTGTCAATGGATGAGTGGCTAGTGGAAGTTGTTGGTATGATGTTTGATATTTGTTATAATTGTTATAAGACTGTTAATTGATTCTGAAATTATTGTAAAAATATCTTAAGTGTTTCGAGTTGTTCAATGAAAAAAAAAAAGCTTATCGTTTCCAGCTAAGTTTCATTTCGGAAAGGACTGTTCCAAGAAGGGTGTTACAGTAACGTCCCCGAATCGGCCGCTAGCACAGTATTATCCGCTTTGCCACCTTGAAAAATGCCTGTCCGCTTTTGGGTACAGGTCCATCCCAGGTTGCTCACGGTTTTGTCCTTGGGCCTAAGCCTTTGCGTGCTATGCTAGGGAAAGGGAGTCACACACTTATAAGGCATCATTGTGTCCCAATCCCACATCGGTTGTGGAAGGCGAGGAATATTGCTTTATAAGCATGTGACTCCCTTCCCCCAGCATAGCGCGCTTTGGGCTTAGGTCCAAGGACAAAACTATGAGCAACCTGGGACGGACCTGTACCCAAAAGCGAACAGACATCTTTAAAGGTGGCAAAGCGGACAATACTGTGCTAGCAGCCAATCTGGGGACGTTACAATTAGTATCAAAGCCGCTGGCCGGACCGATGCACCAGTGAGGACATTGGACCGTGTCCTAAGGGGGGTGGATTGTGTTCCAATCCCACATCGGTTGTGGAAGGCGAGGAACTTTGCCTTATAAACGTGTGACTCCCTTCCCCCAGCATAGCACGCTTTGGGTTTAGGTCCAAGGACAAAACCGTGAGCAACCTGGGATGGACCTACACCTAAAAGCAGATAGGCATCTTTCAAGGTGGCAATGTAACACCCGATAGCCGGATATTGATCCGAATACCGGTGTCACACTATACTGTGGTGGTCTATAAATTATTATTAAATTATCAATCTGTAACATTCATTATTTTAATCATTTAGTTATGGATCCCACATTCTAAAATATCTTATTAGTTAATTTATAGAAAATTCGGGCAACATAACGGCTGAAACCAAAATTCTTCCTTCCTGCAACAACTACAAAACACTCCCAAAATATTCACAAACATCTAACCCAACCTCCACAATCTATATATATACTCCACAATATCAGTCAAATACAGAACAACCATCATTTTCAAAATTTTACATATAATCGTACCTATATACTATACAATTCATGTGCTTATCCCATCTACTTATTTACAGTACATAACATATATATACAAGTCCAAAATTATATACAGTCCCCAAAACTAGACATGTTGCCCTACCAGGCAACATCCATATGTACATGCTAAACAAAACCACAAAAATAATGGATCCTTCTAACATTGATTCCCTTCCAGCACAAACTCAATCTCTGTTTCCTGCGTGCGGTGTAAAATCACACGCTAAGTACAAAAGTACTTAGTGGTGAACATAAACTTAAACCTCAGAATTTCACTACAGTTTATTCACATATTATTCAGAATTGTACTTCATTATCTCTTTTTCATCAGTTAATTTCATTATTATACAAATTTTTCGATTAAATTCTAAATTTCACTTTTATTGATAAAATTATTATTTTGCCCTTGCTTGAGAGATTCATTCTCAATTATGGATTTTCAAGTTTTATTCTCAAATTTTTATCACTTTAAATTCGGATTTCACACTATAGGGATAAATTTTCACTTTACTCCCTAAAGTTTCAAAAATATACTTCTGTCCTAATTTCTTTGTTTGTCAATTCTTTTAGACTTTTACCCTTATTTTTCAGTACGCTTTTATCAATACAGTAATTTATTCTCGATTTTCAAGTTTTACATTTTTACTCATACAATATCTTTTTATGTTTTAGTTAATACAATATTTTAATTCTCTTGCCCCTAGTATAGCATGAAAATGTATCACTAATTAGGATGAGTGAAACTACGGACCCTATAGGTCCTAGTACTTCGATAGTATCAATTACACACATATTATTTTTTTCTTTCTTTTTTTTTCTTTTTCATTTTTTCCAAATACTCCAATACAGACGTGAAACTATATCAAGGTTATCACTATGCAAGTCGCCATAACTTGCTACCGCGGTTACAGAAATGTCCCTATGGCTAGCCATGTACATCCTAATTTTTGATTTCACACATAATACTAAGGGCACAATACAATTACAATTTAATACAATTTACAATAATGCATCATTATCGATTCATGGTAATAATTAGTATACATTATTAAAAACAATCTCAGTACTTCAAATATACCAGTTTTTCAATTAAAATCATACGATTTAATTACAATTATTTTATTTATTTATTTTATTTATTACTTTCTTTTCCACTATATGCTCTTTACTAGGGATGCTCACGGGGCGGGGAAGGAGTCCCCACTCCCCGCCCCATGCATTTCGGGGATTCCCCGTCCCCGCCCCTAGAACGGGGAGGAAATCCCTCATGTCCCTCGAATTCTTTTTTTTAAATATAATATTTTATAAATAATTAAAATTAAAATATAATAGTTAATAAATAAAAAATTTAAAATTAATAATAATTTAAATTAATATAAATTTTATCCATTCATAAAATTTAAAATTAAATATAATTTAAAACTTAATAATTATAAAATTAAGTTATATTTTAATTTTAATTATTTATAAAATATTATATTTTAAAATTAAAAAAAAATTCGGGGCGGGGATCCCCGCGGGGCAGATACCCCGTTCCCCTTTCCCGATTCTAGGACGAAAATTTTTTCTCCCCCATCCCCGTCCCCACGGGGGGAAAATTCGAAAATTTCTCGCCCCGAACGGGGTGGGTCCCTGCCCCCGTGATCATCCCTACTCTTCACATGTCATATAAATTAATTATATTCTATTTTACACTTATTCTGATTTATATCTCAAAATTTCATAAATTTTCTTAAGGTCCCTATTCGGTTATCTTATTCCAATTTCCTTATAAATTGTATTTTCTACTCAATTTAATCACAATAAACATAAAATAGATTTTCTATTCAATTTAATCACAATAAACATAAAACTATCTATTTTTCAATTATTTCAATTTAATCCGAAAAATTACATTTCAGTTCCTAATTTTTTTAAAGTGACCGAATTTTTTTCTAAAATTAAACTTGTCTAAATTTTAATTAAATACCATAATTTCACTAATTTATCTTCTAATTGCACAATTCTAAGTCCAATTTTACAATTAATTCGTAATTAATAATTAACCTAAATTTTTTTCTAATTATATATACAACATATATATTGTGAAATTAAAGGGTTTAAAATTATTCACTTACTAAATCACTCAACAATTTTGTCTTTTCCCTTATTTTTGGTTGATTTGCTTCCCTCTCCTTGCTCTTCTATTGGCAGCAAATTCATGACCAAAATCACCATAGATTAAATCAAATTTTTTGCTCAAATAATTTACACAATACTATAATCAACACTTAATTACTCTAATTATCAAATAAAACTAAATTTTTCCCAACTCACCAAATTATTTACTTGAAGAATTGGACTATATTCATCTTCTTTCACCACCCATAGCAACAAAAGGTGAAGGAAAGCAAGATAAAACAATTTAATTGAGATGATGATTGGGAAAATCTTAAGAAATAAGCTTTAAAAACCAAGAAAGCAAAGGAAGAAGAAGCAAAAGAAGAAATGGCAGAAAATGGGAAAGGAATGGCCCTTTGGCCGGCCAAAAATCAAGAAATAAAGATCTCTTATTGCCACATTTAATTGTTTACCTACTTTAGGACAAAAACAATTAAGTTCTAAGTGGATCCAATACTACATGTCACTATTTAATTGATCAATACATTTTTAATTGTCAATTTTGATAAAAAATTATACCAAAAATTTCTAAAAATGTTAATTAGGCCATGCTTAAAATTTCAGATCAATCTGATGTCGTTTCGATATCAAATTAGCCCCGAATGTCAATTTTAACCAATCCGAAAGCTGAATTTTCAAAGTCTTCAAAAAATTCATTTTATCATTCCAAAAATTTATATACATAATTTTTAGTCAATTGGTGCAATCGGAATAATTTTTTGAAGTCCAGAAAATATTTTTAAACCAGTCAAAGTTTTCAGTAAACTATATCGATCTAGTTATTTATTTTTTTTCTTTTGAAGATCTATTTGACCTCAATTTCAGCACAAATTATAACACCAGATTCGTTATAAATAATACTTTCCAATGGTGAAGAAAAAATGTTATGGACCCAATGAACCTCGGGCGGTACTATTTATCTCAGAAAGTATTATTTATATGCTCGATGATTTCTGGGGTGTTACAGATAAAGTGGATAATATTGTGCTGACGGCCAATCCAGAGACTTTACAGGTTGATATCATTACTCATTTGCTGAAATATACTTGAACTTGTTGAACATCACTCGTCATGATGAGGACATGAATTGTAAAATATAATAAAACAGCGAATTACAATATAGATAGATTAATACATAAATTCATCTGTCAGGGAAAAATCTAATACGGCTCTATATTTATGGGAAATATATTAAATAATTTTTTTAATAATTAAATGAGCAAATTTTATATCATTCAGACATTTAAATTTTGGGATAACTAGAAAAACAAACGTTTTCTTAAAAAAAAAAAGGTCGGACCAATTAACAATTTAAAATTTAAAACTCTATCGTTTAAAATATAACAATTGAAATTATAATATTTTATTGGCATTTTAATTACATTTTCTCATCCATTTCCATTAAAACTAACCAAAAAGTCAACTTTTTATTCAAATTAATAATTTTCAATTTTTATCCAATATTTAATATCATTCAAATTAAAATAAATTTTTATTATTCAATAATTAAATTTAAATTTTGCCAACCAAAATAAAATCATAATAATGTTAAACTAAAAGGCAATAGTCTCAAAATATAAAATTATTTTTAGAATATGTTTAAATATTGTACAAACTTATTTATATCATATTGCATTAATTTGAATATCGTATAACATTTTTTTCAAATAGTAATAAAATATTTTAGAATATTTGATTTTTATATTTAAGATGTAAATTCCATATTTTTTTCAATTATAATTTAATTTGTTAGGTTAGATAAAACACAAGTTGTTTTCAAAAGTAAAAAGTATTTGATTTTATATAAAAATATTTATATTTATATTTTAATTTAAATTGTCTTAAAAAAGCATTACCGACATGATGAATAATAAAAATTATTTTTATTATATATTTAGATAAAAATAAAAAAAAACTGAAAAAAACGATCCTTTTGAGTTATTAATGATAAGTGTTGTGATAATTATGAGATATTTGGATGACTATCAAACTCATCATTCTCCCCATTCTAGTAGAAGTCTACCTCTTCTATTTTGTGCCTATAAATACCCTATTGTGGTTATTCAGTATACACAATTAATAAGAGAAAATTCTCTATTCTACTATTTCTGTCTTTCCTTTACTTAGTTTATAACACGTTATCAGCACGATAGTCTTTATTGATCATTGGAAGTCGGTGGTTTACGACAACCCGGCTTGAAGGAATCAAGAATTATAATTTACAAGATTAAACGGTAAGTAGATTTAATTTATAAATTTTAAATTATTTTAATTCTCATGAGTTAATGAGATTGATTAAAGGTCGATAATTCTACCCTACAATAAATAATTTTAAGAACTTCAATATACGAAAATATTAAGAATTAAGAATAACATTTTCTATTGCCAAGCACATTAACATGATTTAAGTGATTTATTTTGCATAATTGCAATTTGATCCTTGCTTAATTATATTTTAATCATTATATTATATATGATGAATATATTTTATGTAAAGCCATATTTGGTTTTCAATTTTCTATATGTATATTGTTGTTATGTGTAATACAATTATTTGAAGGCTCCTGAAGAGTTATAATGCAATTATTTGCATACAATTTGTTAGAAAATATATTATTTTTCAAATATGTCCCGCAGACATATATTTTCAAAAATATTCGCTGAAATGAATATCATTTTGAGACTGAAAGATAAATACTTGAGATCTACTTTGTATGAGATTAGTAATATATTGTTTCAGATAATTTGATTTTGATACAAATATTAGTAAACTTGAAGTTTACTAACAAATATTAATAGCCTATTATTTACCAATTATATAAATATCAATAAACCTGAAGTTTATTGATTATAGTAAACTTAAAAAAAAATTGATATAAATATTAATAAATATTTATTTTATTATTTGTCACAATATTAGTAAACATAAAGTTTACTAATTGTTATGCAAGTATTAGTAACATGCAGTTGACTAATTATTCAAATATCAATAAACCAGAAGTTTGTTGATTAATCGATACTAATATTGGTAAACTCGAAGTTTATTGATTATAATAAACAATAAACTTGAAAATTGATACAAATACTAATAAACATATAGTTTATTGACCGTATGTCACAAATATTAGTAAACCTGACGTTTACTAATTGTTTGATATTGATATTAAGAAACTTGATGTTTATCAATTGATATAAATATTGATATAATAAAAATAGTAAGCCTGAAGTTTACTAATTAACAATTAATTACTTGACATGACCGGTTTGACCATTCCGGATCAATTATAATACATAAATTATTGAGAATTTATATGTTTATTAGAGAACCAGAAGTTTCTTTAATTCTATTTAAGGAATTCTCATAATCTATTTGTTCTCAATAAATTATTTTTACAATTAACATTAGCTGAAATTAATGTTAATACGATTTCTAGTTCTGCAAATGTAATTTAAGGCTTTGGAAGAGTCCAAATTATGCTTCCAAATGGAATAAAATTATATATTGATGATGCGTTGTATTCAAGTAGATCCCGAAGAAATCTACTAAGTTTTAAAGATATACGTCACAATGGTTATCATATTGAAACTATAAATGAAGGAACTGTTGAATATTTATGTATAACTTCTATGAAATTGAACCAGAAGTTCATATTAGAGAAGTTTCCAAGTTTTGCAACTGGATTATATTTTACCAAAATAAAGATGATTGAATCTAATTATATGACCGAAAGTGCTCAGATCCTAAACATTTTATACTTTGGCATGATCGTCTTGGTCATCCAGGATCAACCATGATGCGACGTATTATCAAAAATACAAATGGACATGGATTAAAGGATCAAAAAAATTCTTTTATCTAATGATTTTTCTTGTAGTTCTTGTGCACAAGGTAAATTGATTGTAAGACCTTCACCATCCAAATTGCATTTGGAGTCTCCTATTTTTCTTCAAAGGATACATGGAGATATTTGTGGCCCAATTCATCCCCCTTATGGACCATTTCGATATTTCATGGTTTTGATTGATGCCTCAACTCGATGGTCACATGTATGTTTACTTTCTACTAGTAATATTGCTTTTACTAAACTTCTTGCTCAAATTATAAAGTTAAGGTCTAGTTTTCCTGATCATCCTATCAAGGCAGTTCGTTTAGATAATGCATGTGAGTTTTCTTCAAAAGCATTTTATGATTTTTGCATGTAAATTGGGATTAGTGTCGAGCATTCTGTTACATATGTTCATACTCAAAATGGTTTAGCTGAATCTTTTATTAAGCGATTATAATTTATTGCTAGACCTATGCTTATGAAGTCACAACTTCCTGCATCTGCTTGGGGACATGCAATTGTTCATGCTGCATCTTTAGTTCGTATAAGACCATCCACATATCAGAAATTTTCACATTTGCAACTTGTTTTTGATTAACAAACTAATATATCTCATCTTAAAATTTTTGGTTGTGCTGTTTATGTTCCTATTGCCCCTCCTCAACGAACTAAATGGGTCCCCAACGACGTCTTGGTATATATGTTGGTTTTGATTCTCCTTCTATTATTAGGTATCTAGAACCTTTAACTGGTGACCTTTTCCGAGCAAGATTTTTAGATTGTCAATTTGATGAATCAGTTTTTCCTCAGTTAGGGGAATATAAAAGTAAAGGGCCAAAAGCACAAGAAATTAGTTGGAACACTCCAACCTTGTCCAGTTATGATACACGCACAAATCAATGTGAACTTGAAGTTCAAAGAATAATAAATTTGCAGAATGCTGCAAATCAATTACCAGATTCTTCACAGACACCCAAAAGGTCACTAAATCTCATATTTCGGCTGCCAATGTACCTGCAAGATTGATTATCCCTGAAGGATTTTTGGTAGGTACAGTAGCCAATGAATCTAACATACGCCAGAAGCGTGGTAGACCTATTGGTGCAAAAGATATTATTCCTCGAAAGAAGAGAGAAATAAAAAATCATTTAATTGATCCTCCTGAAGAGGCCATAAATAAATCAAATACATAACTACATATTTCTAGAGAAGCGACCCTAGAAGTGGTTCCGGTACCGACAAATTATGAGATCTCATTGAAAACTAGAAATATGTTAGAAAGAGATGAAATTATGTATTTGCATATGCTATTACTTCTGAAATAGCAAATGATGATGAGCCTGAGCCTAAAACTATAGAAGAATGTCGACAAATACTTAATTGGCCAAAATAAAAAGAGGCAATTCAGGTTGAGCTAGATTCTTTAGCTAAACGAAAATTATTTGGACCAGTAGTCCAGACACCAGAAGATGTCAAACTAGTTGGATATAAATGGGTCTGTAAGTAAAAGAAATGAGTTAAATGAAATTGTGAGATACAAAACACGACTTGTTGCATAAGGTTTCTCACAAAGACCTGGTATAAATTATGAAGAAACGTATTCTCCAGTCATGGATGGAATCACGTTTAGATTTTTGATTGGTTTAACTGCCTCTGAAGGGCTTGATATACATCTAATGGATGTGGTGACAGCTTATTTATATGGATCGTTAGATAATGACATATATATGAAAATTCCTGAAGGATTTAAGATGCCTGAAGCATATAATTCAAAACCTCGACAAATGTACTCGATTAAACTCCAAAGATCTTTGTATGGATTAAAGCAATCTGGACGCATGTAGTACAATCGTCTAAGTGATTACCTAGTGAAAAATGGGTATGAGAATAATTCAATTTGTCCATGCGTTTTTATCAGGAAGATAAATTTAGGATTTGCTATAGTTGCAGTTTATGTTGATGACTTAAACATAGTGGGGATTCCAGAAGAGATCTCTATTACTGCAAAATATTTGAAAAAGGAATTTGAAATGAAAGATCTTAGAAAAACAAAATTTTGTCTTGGGTTTCAAGTTGAATATTTGCCAAAAGGAATTCTTGTACATCAGTTATCTTATATAGAGAAAATCTTGAAACAATTTTATATGGATAAGTCTTATCCATTGAGCATTCCAATGGTTGTTCGCTCTCTTGATGTCAAGAAAGATCCTTTTCGTCCAAAAGAAGATAACGAAGAGATTCTTGGTCCTGAAGTACCATATCTTGGTGCAATAGGTGCACTTTTATATCTTGCAAATAGCACTAGACCAGATATAGTTTTTGCAGTTAATTTGCTAGCAAGATTTAGTTCTGCACAAACTCGAAGGCACTGGAATGGTGTAAAACATGTTCTACGTTATCTTCGTGGCACATCTGACATGGGTTTATTTTTTCCAAAAGGAGTAAATTCAGAATTGACAGGGTATGCTGATGCTGGATATCTATCAGATCCTCATAAAGCTCGATCACAAACAGGTTATGTTTTCACATATGGTGACACTGATATTTCTTGGTGATCTGTTAAGCAAACAATCACTGCCACTTCCTCAAATCATTCAGAAATATTAGCCATCCATGAAGCAAGTCATGAATGTGTGTGGTTGAGAACCATGACTCAACATATTAAAGGAACAAGTGGGTTGGTAGTGGAGAAAAAGCCAACAAAATTGTATGAGGATAATGCAGCATGTATTTCACAACTCAAAGGTGGCTATATCAAAGGAGATAGAACAAAACATATCTCACCAAAATTCTTCTATACTCATGAACTAATGAAAGAAGGATAAATCGATGTTTGCAAAGTTCGCTCAAGTGATAATCCAGCAGATTTGTTCACAAAGGCGCTACCAAGTTCAATTTTCAAGAAACATGTGTACAATATTGGAATGTGCCAATTAAAAGATTTAGTTTGATTCATTTTTGAGGGGAAGCACATATGAATATTGTACTCTTTTTCCTTCGCTAAGTTTTTATCCCATTGGATTTTTCTTAGCAAGGTTTTAACGAGGCATATTCATAGTGTATAGTCATCCAAGGGGAAGTGTTGTGATAATTATGAGATATTTGGATGACTATCAAACTCATCATTCTCCCCATTCTAGTAGAAGTCTACCTCTTCTATTTTGTGCCTATAAATACCCTATTGTGGTTATTCAGTATACACAATTAATAAGAAAAAATTCTCTATTCTACTATTTCTGTCTTTCCTTTACTTAGTTTATAACAATAAGAAATTATTATTATTATTATTATTATTATAAGCTAAAAAATAATTTTTTGAGTAAAAAATTAATATTTTTATTAGTTTTAACCGAATTATTGATGGAGAAATAAACATTAACAATCCAATAGTTATGATTTTAATTGTGAATTAATTCAAACGTTAAGGTTTTTTTTTAGTTATCACTTAAATTTTTATTGAATTATAAAATAAAATGTGATGTAAGACCTCCAACAGTACTTAAAAAGTAGTAAAAGATAAGAAGTGCACAATTTAACTCTGAACTTATTGATAAACATATCAAACCAAATCCTCCATTAGTTTGTTTTGGATGGAAGAAGAATTCATGGTCAAGATTCAAGAACCGACTTACAGGGAAACCCTTTGGAACCTTTTTTTGTTTATCGTAATCAACAAAAACCTTTGTATAATAAACACACAAAATACATGAAACATATAAAAATACTAGTACATTTGAAATTACTTGTGGCAGGTCAAGGCACATCCGAATATATACAAGCCTGACCATACACCAGTATGCCTTCAATAACTCACCAACATCCATAGTAAAATGGAATCACTCTACTGGAATTAAATCAGCTTGTATGCAGAATATTACTTTGACATGTACCCTTTGATCCTGCATCCTCTTCCTGTATGTTTTCATTATGATGAAGCTGGCAAAACAAACTGAGACTTTACCTGCTACGCAAACAAAAATCAAGAGTCAGAAAATTCCAGACAGTTTCCATGAAAATAATGAGAAAGAAGAACCATGTAATGTTAACCAACTGGGTGTTAAGGTTCGAGAGAGCTACCAGGATTGAAACTGGATACAATCATGAAACTAAATGCCGTCGATGTTCTTTTACAGTAGCAAGCTTCTTCTGTCGCTTCTGCCCAACAAATCTAGTTGAGCCATATGCATTTGCAAAAGGAACCACCTTTCCAAATTTTAGATCTTCACCTCGTATCATGTATAAATTCCCAGCTTCTGGTGAGCTAAAATCAGCAGGGTTTCTATTCACACTGCAGAAGCCAGTCTCAGAATTGCTTTTCGAGGGACGAGCAGGTCGTGTGCCATTAGGGGCCTCCAACTTGTGTTTGTTTGAATTCTCTAAGCCACTATACTGCAAAGGAAACATGCAAGAATCCAGCGCACCAAAGAACGTTGTTTGCATGCTATGAACTGGAAAGGATCCACAATTCGTGCTGCCAAAATTACAACTGGAAGATACAGATTTTTGTGTTCTACATCCTGTATTCTGTGTGCGAAAATCAGAGCTTTTTCTCTTCACTTTCTCTTGGGAAACTTGACCTGTAAAATCAATGGCTTTCTTAAAGCATTTATCATGTTGAAATGATGAAGCCGATGGACCAACTGTAGCTGGGATAACAGAAAAATGTCTATGGGAATCCTCTGCATGTTGATTTTTGCCACGATGGTCATATGATGTATGCTTCAAAGTGTTGGAGCCCTCATAGGCCACAGATTCAAGCCTAGAAAACTCCTTAGGAGTATCTTGGTCATGAGCTACACAAGTTCTTTTGAGGAACTTTGGATTTGTATCTAGATTTATCGGTGCACTGGACCTTAGTCCTGCATCCATGAGGCTGAGCAAATGCATTGCTGGTATGGTTTCATTGGTGTACAGATCCAGAGATCCCATGGGTTTTTTGTTAAGCTCAATCCCTTTATGTTTGCAAGCAAAAGGATATTCTGCACATGTCCTGAGAATCTCAGAACCAAAGTTCCTATTTCGCTTTCCAATGCTAGGAGAATTCTCATTCAGGAATTTCAGATCACCATCACCATTCACTTTTTCCTTACGAACATTAGTAGGAGAATTTGAAAGGACATCTATATTGGCAGATAAAGAAGCACACTTTTGAGGGATGCTGTACAAAACAGGCATGTGATTCGGCATCACGGAAGACCAAATATGATTTGTATCTTTATTCTGCTGTGGAATGCCCATGCATGTGTTGCACATTCCTGAGTTCTGCAAACAATTATTAGAGGACCTCTTCCCTACCAAATCCCCAATCCATTTGCAGTTTTGAGCACTAGTTTGCCTGCCAGATGTAGAAGCAGAATGTTGGACTCCACTTGATGACTTCTCTTGATGCTGGAAAAATGCTTGCAACCCAGCAGGGAGAGGAATTTTATGCAGCTGGCTCCCATTCAATTGATTTACGTCAGCTTGGCAAAAGTAATCAACTTTCTGTGTCATGGGTCCTACATTTTCTCCCCTCTTGGTTATTCCATTTCTTCCGGTTTTTGGACAAGGATTTCGTTTCTGAGCAGTATCCAGATGAAATAAGCTCACTTCTGCATTCCCATATGATTTATTAAAATTCATTGACTGGCAATTCTTAGTGTTGTTAGCCATGTCTAACTGGCATCTATCATGCTCAACATCAGGAAGACACCTCTCATACTGATGCTTTGCCATGAGTTCAACAATTTCCATCGGAATATCATCTACATTTCCCTGTTCAGGTGCCTTATTAGCTCTTTGGTCACTGTCTTTCCTTGCAAAAGTCGATCGTTCCTGCATTCCTATTGCTTTCCTGTTGCCATTTGTACTACAAAAACTCTGGAATAAAGAGATAGAAAGTAAAGAGTTGTCCTAACCAAGGCAAGCCATGAAGCAGTTATAAATATAATTTCACAAGAGAAAAGAAAAGGGGTAACAGACAAAAAGTATTGGTTCTCATAACAGCGCCTTGCTATTTAAATATGAAATGGTACAGGAAGATGGCGAACGAATGAAATAAATTGCAAGACATCTACAAGATAACATTCTGCCATGCATTCATTAACTTTTTATTATGAGATATCGGATCATTTTATCTGAAAAATAAGAAATTTCCAGATTCACCTTGATCAGTCATCAAATATAAATTTTGTCTCCAACTCTGCACTAATGTATTCCTACTTCAGTGATAGATTAAAAAGCAAACCAGCAATATTAACTTCCAAGGAAACCAAAACCTAGTATAATGATCTATTCTAAAGATAAGAGTTGAGAGGAAGGAAATAACAAAAACTGATGCTATAAGCATGCTTCCAGGATTAAAATTCATAAATACTAGCAAATGTTCAATGACACGCAAGTACAAAGAATTTACTTCTAACATCAATCATACATATTTTGTTGACAAGCATAGAAAAACACATGATGAAAAATCAGCAAGAAATGATTAATGTTGGAAATCGGGGTCCAAATGGATTTTCCTCTCCATTAAGGAAAGTAAATGTTTACCCACGCTCTCCCCGCTAAATTAGACAGTAGAGGAAAACTCTTACCTTCTGCTGCATATGAGAACAACTGCCAATTTCAATCTGAGAAGTGTAGCTCTGCTTCTCATCTAGGAGGGGCATATTGTTGGTAATTCGCTGGCTATTCATGTCATTATATACTCCTTTTCCAAAGGTCATATCCGAAGCCGATTTAGATGAAAAATTGAAATTCCCAAGGCAATTGGTTTCTGCAGCTTTCCTCTTAGTCTGACCTTCTCCTGCCGGGCCTTCCTGCCAAGTCAATAAAGGAATCCCTATGTCTTCACCCAGAGGATTGCGCTGCATGTCATATCTTTGCATGTTCAAGTAGCTGTTAAGAGCAAGATTTAGACCTTCACTTGGTGCATCCAGAGCTGAATGAAATGGAACCCTAACAGGCTCTACACAAGAGAGATCCACATTTTTTGTACTGGTTAGATCTTTTTGGTGCACATGATTGCTAGGAATCAACATAGTCTCTTGATCATCAACTTCAGGAATCTTGATTTTCTTCTTAAAAAGTTTCCTGTCCATTCTTTGAGCAGACAAAGGGAAAAAGTCTATCTCTCTTCCTGTAACTGGTTTAGGCATAGGATTAGGCAAAACTTCATCAGCAACATAGTTCCTAAAAGCATCGTCAGTGTTTTCTCCAGCTTCAATTAGCAAATCTTTTACAGGCACTAGAGACGACCTTTCATCCAAAGTAAGAGCTTTTCGGTTCTTTCTTTTACCAATTGTGAGACTTCCATCATTTCGATATTTGGTGAAATGGATGCTAGTTTGCAATTGCATTCTAGCAAATGCTCTTGCAATGGCATCAGCAGATTCAACATCCCTCTTTGAAATTTTAACTTCTTTACTTGCTTTCTTAGGGGAGCCTGTTTCTACAGGTTTCCATTCTTCATCAAGGTCCAATTTTATTTTCCTATGTTGACCCAAACACCTTCTCGCCTTTCCTTGGATTACCTCCTGATCTTGGGGAACAAAATGCTTGTCACCGGCTGCAGATGCATCTGCAATGGTATTTGATAATGAATCATCACCCTTGCTGTTACCATCACCATTTTCACTCAGCAACTCAGTTAGCAGGCGCACTTTTCGCATTTTCCGCCTATGCAACCCACTTGAATTGCCATGATGAATATTGTTTCCAACCATGATCTCAGCACTGTCAGATGAAGCATAATCAAATTCATTCAATTCTGGGGAACAAAATCCACTGGCCTTGCCAGCAATACTTGCCCTCCCATTATTGCAATCTTCTCTTGAAATATCACACACAGCTAACTCTTTTTGCTCATCAGCCACAGAAGTTGCTTTCCTTTTTTCATTGATTGCAGTAGCATTTGTAACTGTACAATTTTCAGCCAATTCAGTATTAGCAACTTCATGATGTCCATAGTGTGGCTCGCATATATCTACTGATATATTACATTTGGATTTGAGATTCACTGTGGCAGATACCAGACTATCATTAGAACTGTACCAACAAACTAGAACTAATTTGTTTTAGTTAGCTTCAGGTTATGGGCAGGAAAGTTTACATGATGGCTTGCAAATTTACCTGTATCATCTGCGTGATCTGTTTTCTGCATCATGCTTGAAATTCCTGAAGTTAATTGATGCATTTCCTTATGCAGATTATCACTCGAATCTGCATCATTTACTGGAGAGAAGAAAATGCAGAAATTAAACAATTTAATATGGTACATATGATTGTGCATACAAGCTTTAAGTATGTATACCTATGGTGAGAGCATTTGTTTTAGTGTTCTTTCCTCTTATATTAATGCATGATGAAGGATGAAATTCAGTGGTATTATTCATATTGGCTGAAGCATTAGCATCAATCTTTTCCCCTTCAGGAATGTCTTCCTTTGGAGGATGATGAGATTCAGATAGTAGCACACCAACACCTTCAAGGGTTGATACATGGGAACAACTGATATTGGATTTGAATCCACCACTACAAGACTTAAGAATACGCCTGTAATCATTTTCATCACCTCCAGCACGACTATCCAACATGCAGCTCTGGCAACGCCAATATCTAAACTTTGGAGCATGTAAAGGACGTAGCCTACACTCATTTTCACTGCATTTATTATCGTCATCATCTAAAGCAAATGGCCAACAGATCTTCCAGTCTTTTTTGCGAATTTCAGATACATATCCACTGCATTCAGAAAAAGGCATTCTGTAAACAATATCGAAATAATTTAAAGCAACAACAAGAAAGTTCTTGATGAGATAAATCAGCACCTAAGAAGAAGACGATGAAGAAGAAATTGCAAATTTCCAAATCTCACTCTATATTTTCAATATCCAACTACCATTATAATTAATTCAGTATCCCAACAGACAACTAGGCAAAATTTCATTGACCATTAGAAGACCTCCACAACAGATTCTCCCATTCAGATCTCACTGACAGCATCTTAAACATAAAGCCAAAGGAAAAAGAAAAGAAAAAATATATATATATATATATGGAGCCTGAAGCTTGTATTTGTTTACCCAAAAATAAAAGAAAAAAAAAATTGATAGGTGAGAAAAAATCTTCAAAAAACTAACTTATGAGGACTTAGTCATTACATAAACCCCCAGATTCTACAAAGTAAGATCTATCACCTCTTTCTCACTCTCATATTATGATTACATATACATTAATCATGCATGTGTGTGCGTGTGTGTGTGATTAGACCATACAGCACCACATTATTACATAGAGCCTACAAAGTTACAAAACGATTAGGATCAAAGTTTACCGTATGGAAAAATGTTCACAGTTTTCTGCATCATTCTTTTCATTAGCATTGATGAGGTCTATGGATATCGAGTCAATCTTAATGGAAGATTCCACACACTTGGAGACAAAATCAGAACTGCTACGCTGATGATTCTCCTCTAAAACAGCATGCTTCTCCATGTTACCCAGTGTCCAGCTAACTAATTTGCAACAAAACCAAAACTGTTATCACATGTTATTACAATATGACATAGGTGGGTTTAAAACAGTATGGAAGGCGAACATTCAATCTTTTGATGGCACCTCTCATAATCTTAAGCAAATATCCCAGACAACCATGTTAGGGTTTGTCGTTATTGATAGGAAAACTATAATGGAAACAAAATAATTCGATGTGAATATCAGGCTAAATGAGTAAGAAAGTCAAGGTTCACCATCTTGAGTGACGTAGCACATAAAATCACAACATCTTACACACCAAAAGCGCATAATTTTTAAAAGGAACAGCTTAATTGAAAACCCTAGGTTCACAGAATGAAAAATTAAGGCGCGCGCTTATCGGATTGATGCTTTAAGATGAGCAAATTGAAACATGCAGTCGAACTCCTTCACTTCAGATGGCAGATTAATTCAGAAAATAATGCCAGTGAGACAACGCACTAAATTAGGGTTACATAAACTAATAGTATTTCAAGCAATAAGGGAACAGTTGCAAGCCTCAGAAACACAAACCCAGTTTAAAATGAATATAAAAGCTCAAACTTTAATATCAAAATCCTGCACATTTAATCGACAAATTAAAAAAAAAAAAAAGAAAAGAAAAATTAGGGTTTCCCCATTTACAAATTGAAGACCATTGAAGAGTCAACATAGCTTCCGCAATAAAACGACCAACAAAATAGCACATAAAATATAGCAGAAATCCAAAGATTCATGGCTCAAACGAGGCCCAGATGATAAAATACAGAATAATAACCAAACTGGACGTACTAAACACAGTGAAATGACCCAAATACCGGAAAAAAGCCAGCTTGGACTGAGCTAAAACCAACCCAAATCACAAGCCGGGCAACCCGAAATAGTCAAACAAACACAAAATAACGGTAATTAAGTTAAAATACCCACCTTATTGGAGGTGACAATGAACAAGCCCCGATCTTAAACAGACCTGAATAGCTGGATTCGATCCTTCACGGCGAGACAAACAAATGGTACTAAAAGAAAGAGCATTTGGCCGCAAAGAAGAAGATAGAAGAAATAATCAGAGATTCGAAGGTAGTAGAGTAGATTTAGAGTGCGATGTTCGAAAAACCCTAGCTTTTTACAAAGGTGAAAGGTTTTCGATTCTTAAGGGAGAGAGAGAAAGAGGAAAAGAAAAGATTTTTATCTTGCGCCCATAGAAAGAAAGTTTTTTGTTGTATTAAAAATCATCCATTACACATGCCCTTGCCTACGCTATGTCCATGTTTTTATTTTCCACTTATTTAAAATAGGGGGAATTTCCACGTGGCCAAAGAGAGAGAATGAGAGAAAGGTAGAGAGATAAGTAACTTGTGTAAATTGGAAGATAACCAATCATAACTCTCCGCGTGGCAGGAAGGTGCGGTTCTTATCACAATCCATTAGCTTTTGGTGTGAGGCTTAAAAAAGGGAAACCCTAGACGCAAATAGTGAAAGTTACTGCTTCTCGACGCGTGAACACACGCTCTCATCTTATGATGATGACTTCAACTGAGTACTTGTCTTGTCATTTGGTGTAAAGATGCTTTTCCCACATACATGGCTTTTGATTGGAGCGTGTACTGCACTTGTTTCGTGAGAGAGAGAAAGATTAGCTTAAGAATAAAAAACCCTAAGTTTTTTTTTTGGTTTGGCAGATGTAACCCTAGGCCAAAGTTGCCTAATAAATATCTAACCCTAAAATTGGCCTAGCAGTGGCTTAAATGGAGAAATCACATAGTGGCTAAATATACATAGAATTGAAATTGAAGTATGCAACTTTTTCATACAACTCAAAATAGAAGCAAAAACTTCACCATCCTCATCATTCACACCAATTGTACGTACAACTGCTATTGATTATTGTAATAAGCTTAAATGATGAATCCAAATAACAATCTTATTTCAAAATTATAAGATATCGAATTCAATTATATAACATATATATACCGTATTATTACGAGTTAAATATTAAAAGATTGATACATAATTCAATATATATAGTACACATGTCAACGATAGCATATATATGTGCCGTTGATACTAACATACCCAAATCTTTCGATAGTAAAGTGACTAATATAAACAGTCGAAATTTAGTTGTCTTTCCTTTTTATGACTGTTAATAGTAATATGTAATTATTCCATTCATGTAAAATTAATTGCAGTAAATTTCTGCATGATGACAAATTAAGTTTTAGTCATAAATAAGCTTTATTATTATTATTATTATTATTATTATTATTATTATTATTATTATTATTATTATTATTATTATTATTATTATTATTATTATAATTGAGTTACCTGTTAACTCACACCTCGAAAGAAAATATTGTGTGAATTACATTGACATTTAATTTAATAACAAAGTACACTAGTATAAAAAAAACTAATAATACAGTACATACCAAACCTAGTATTAAAATAACTTGAATTTTGATAATCTTTAAGTGGTCATCCTTTGTCATTTCTAGGCAAAAACTTTAAAAATCGGATGTTTTTATAATAATTCTTGTAGCTTGGCAGTCGGACCACGATGCGGTTGATTTTTAATGAATAGAGTCACAGTAATAAAAATTATAACAGTTTTATATTAGTAATTGAAATGGTCTTCGTGTGGAATTAACGTGTGTTTGAATGTTTTGCATGCAATAAATTACTTATATATTAAATTTTCTTGGCACTTACAGTTATATAATAAGTAGTATTCCATATTAATACAATGCAACATATTTACCATAAATGAGTTTCTCAATGAAATAAAAGATTACCGGAGATAATAAATTTATAGGCCAAACTAATAGCAGAATGACACGTTCGATGAAAATGTTAGAATAGTAAGTAATAGACACGTTCGGTATATGAAAAGCTCATGGGCAGAGCTTAGATGAGAATTTTCCTAGTAAAAAATAATAATTCTCATCGATAATAATTTATATTTCAAAGTATTTCTCCCAAACTAAATTGGATTCATCTCCTTAAAAAGAAAATATTACATAAATGCTAATCTCACTCTAATAATATTATACTGTAACTAAAAGCTCAAGAATCTAATTAGAAAGTTGACAATTTTGAAGGAAATATATGTACTTTCGTTTTATAAATTTAGAAATGGCAGTTTAAGGTCACAAGAACGCAGTGACTCCAGTTTGGTGAGTTGCGTGATGACACCTAATGTTGGATAGTGAGATGAAGAGAGAAAGATGATAACGAAGTAGTGGTAGAATAAAACGAATTGCCTTGGGAGTAATCAGAATTAAAGTATAGAAATGAACAAAGTTAATTAGATGGAAATAGGCGAAAAGGCAGTACAGAAAGGTTCGTATTGAGGTCAGTGGAAGCCATTGAGAAGCGTGTTGAATTTAGACACCAATGTTAAATTACTGACTTACCTCATCATTTATATCGTATTTATATATGGTGTCTTTGGTTGAACCTTGAAAAGGATCTCTCACCCTCACCCTTCTTCATGTATCAGGCAAAGGGCCCTCCCTCTCCAAATCACCACTACTTTTCATGCATTTATGAATATCACATGATATTAAATTAAATTAAACAGTTAGATGGGAAATTTGCTTCTACAAACCTAATTACCTCCTTTTTTCTCTCCTTAATTTCCTCAAATATTGCTTTCTTTAGCCTACTCTAAGTCTAACCCAAAGTTTAGACTTGAATTTTAAAACTTTATAATAATAATAATAAAATTCGAATCTCACACTAACAAGAAACCTTTCCTGTTCCAAAATACGATTGCCATCCGAAAAACTTTACTCGATTTGATAGATCTCGAGTCCTCTTTTTATGTGTCGGCATACGTATATGATTGTGGAGGAGAGATTAGAGAAAAGTGTGAATCAAGTTAGTGAAATTGATAATAAATCGGCTAAGTTCTGCAGAATCTTGAAAACCCAGGAACCAGCTGGTTAACGGGGCTTTATTTTGTTTATTATCGGCAGCGGCAATAAGTGTGTGGTGGTGGTGAGGTAGAGAGAAATTGCAGGAAGCAGGAGGTGGCCCCGTGTATTATTCTGGTTATTACTCATTTTCAGCTTTATTGGGTTCCTAACCGAATCACATTGCCCAATTCCTGTTTTAGAGTATTTAATTAGTTTCAGTTCTTCTTATGTAATTAATCTGTTTCCTTAATCGCAATTATGTTATGTAAGACATTAATCTGTTTCCTTCAAAGAAAACCAAAACAAGGGTTAGATTTTGTAATTAGTAGTGATTTGCATAATTAACTAGTTTTAGATGCTCATCTGACAATACTGAATATTTTATTAAATCTGTATTAATTAAAGTAGAACGATTGAATATTGAGTTTGCCGAAAGGAAAAGAAAAAGATCGTCTAATGAGAAGCCATTGAAAAGTATCAAATTAGTTATGTGAACTTTTCCAATTTTAATTAAAAATTAATTTATTGATTTTAATTAAATCCATAAGATTTTTTATATACAGCTGGCGAGTTCTAATAATATATGTGCTTTACGATATAGTGCTGTTTGTTGAACATAAATTAAATTGCTTTCCTAAAAAGAAAGAAAAAAAATATATCGTTTGTAATAAGTAATTATTTATCATGAATATAGATTCCTATGAGTTTTTAAAGCTAAGTTAAATTAAGTCGCTTGTTAAGTTTCCTAATTTATGTGGTTTTTTATTTTGCACCAAGTAGTCACTTATTTATGAAATTAATTTCACTTAAAGTCATTAAATTATTGTCTCACTTTTATCAAAAAATATAAAATACAATTTTTTTAACCAAAAAAATTAGTTTAATTTAAAAAATACTTCAAAAAAATTATTTTAATCAAATTTTGAAAGGAATCCTAGGGGAAATATTTATTAACATGCCACATCACCCATTTTATCCAAGTGTCTAATACATAAGCACCACAATCTTTCACTCATATCAGCCACCACATCATGATCAATCAAAAAATGTTACGCAAAAAATTTTATACATGTTATCTTTTTATTGATCATGTTATGACGGTTAACGTAACATCCATCCCATACGACATATTGGTGTAGCAATCAACGAAAATTTCTGGTAAGATTCATTTCAAAATTTGGTTAAAGTGATTTTTTTAAAATATTTTTTAAAATTCAAGTAATTTGCCATTAAAGAAATTTGGTTTTGTGACTTTTTCTTAAAAAGTAGATATAAATATGGATTATTATTCTTAGCTAAATATACACAGCATATTTAGAAAACCCGCTGACAAGCAAAAGTACAATTTACTATTTAAAAAGCACTTAATAGAACGATTTTTTTAAATAAGGTTTTGTCCGAAAATTCAAAAACAATATAAACAGTATTTCCAAACTTTTGGTACTTATGGTACAGAATCTTTTTCCAATTTTTAGGGCATGTTTAGTTCAATGGTTACAGACTTAAAGTTATTCGGTGACTGAGATTTTATGTTAATCTCAAGCATCAAGCCAACCATAAATTGTATATATATCTATATGTATACTGTACTATATATAAAAATGTATCAAATAGCATTAACTATTTTTTAGCTAAATTAACTTTCATGTTTTATTTTATTAACAAAAAAATAAAATTACAAGAACAAAAAGTCTTACCTTAAAAAGTCCTATTTTAACTACAAAAGCAAAATCAAAATTTTCTAGATTAAAAAAGAAAATTTAATAATTTAGTTATACATATTCAAACCTGATTAAAACAAAAAATAAATTATTTATTTATTTATTTATTTATTTATTAAAGTTCATATACTGTTATCTTCAATTCAATTAATTAAAAATATACATACACAATCTAAAACCATTGAATTTGTAAAAGCATTATTAATTAATAATTTACATGAAACTATTTTTATATCTTTTTTTTATCAATAATATAATTTTAGCAATTAGCCATATGTGTGTTACCATTTTCCATTCTTCTTTTATTCAATATAAAAAGTATTATTGGTTCTAGAAAAAAATTACTAACTTATATTTTTTAATAATAATTTATACAATTAAATTCATCCGAGTGAATTTTTAAATCTTTATTAAACTGAATTTTTATTTTAAATTAATTAAAATATTGATATATAAGCATATATAGTTCTAGAAAATTATCTTACGATTTTAATTAAATATTGTTAGCAAATAACCTTTTGAATTTTGATTTGAATGGGAACTGAATTCTATTTGATGTAAACAAGGGCCAATTATTTAAATGTTGATTATTCTCTTATATATATATATATATATATATATATATATAAGTCAATGAATTTCATTAATTCAAGGAGCTAGAAATACAGAGGCAGCAAAATAATGGCCGGCAGACCGGTACTTCTCACTAATAAGAGATGTACATCTCTTGTAAGATGAATTTTACAATAAAAAATCTCCTCTTATTTACAATCTCCCTATATTTCTATATGTGTATATTGATAAAAGAGGAAAATTTTAAAAATCTAAAATAGATGCAAATATATATAAAAAAAATCATTAAATATTATTTTTTATAAATCATTAATTGTACGAATAAATAACGGTATATATCACATGCAATACATAAGTGCACACAAAACTTATATATATATAAAGGTAGTTATAAAAGAACCATGGGTATCAAATCCATATAAAAGCTGCTTTTTCAACCATTTTTTATGTGGTGAATCAAAACTAGTTCAAGGCTAAATACCTAAAATACCCCTGAACTTATATTTATTTTTATAATTGATACATAAATTTCTATCGTATTTAAATAACCAACTGAATTTCAAATATCATTTTAGAATACTAAATTATAATGATAATTTATCAATTCAATTTTAACTAATATTAACATATAATAACAGATATTGCTCAACATTTTTTTTATGTTCGGGTGGTATATTATCATCATTATTTGAAATTTAGGTGGTGATTTATGACAATATTTAAAGTTCAATTGGTAATTTAAATATGATAAAATTTCATGGATCAATTATTAAAAAAAAATACTTGTTCATGAGTCATTTTAGGTATTAAGCCTTAGTTTAATGTATAAGCTTCCTCTCATGCATGGAGTGTGTGTGTATATATATATATATATATTTGCTGTTGGATGGTAGATGACGTTTTTTAAAACTATAATTATTTATATATATTCTTTAATCTTTACCATGTTAAGATAAATTTTATATTGTTTACAAATTCCAATATTCTAATATTTAATTATATTTTTTTATGGCTATGATAACTTTTTTTTTGTCAGACCATGAGATATCCTAAACGAATCCATATAAACGGGAGATACCTTTAAATTATACCACACTCGAACTAATATCCACTCGAGTCAAGAAAGACCACAAAAACGGTAAATTTCTATCAGCAAGTGTTTAATACAACTATATTTTCAGAAAATGAAGTTGAAACTATTGATTAAACTAACAGAGATCCTTACCATCTCAGCTATGTGCTGTTGATAACCTATTAATACAAGAAAAATTAAAAACATTAATATTTTTTAAATCAAAAGGGTGACACAGCTATCAAAAAGCACTAAAGGAAAATTATAAAATCGGCAGTTTTTATGAAACAGATGTAGAATAGTTGTTTGTAAGACGAAGCTAACTTAATTAGCTTACCAAAACCTTTACACCCCAAATCCCTTTTAGTTTCGGGTTGAATTTTCTACAGTTGTTAATCATTTTTTTCCGTAGATCATGCTTTTCGCTTATAATTAATTAAGATTTCAGATATATAATATTTTTCTTTTTTATAAATTTTTATCGTGTTAACCTATCAGAAACTAATTAAACGAAACAAATCCTACACGTGCAAAGCATTAAATTGTAATTTTGTCCCATGCATTCATACCATACAAAACAAGGAAAAATATTTTTAACAATTAGAAGCCGAATCTATCCGAAGAGAAAAAGACATGTAATTTTTTTTTTTTTAACAAAAGTAAGAATTGCCGATTATTAAAATAATAACAATAATAATAACAACAACAGCCTTGAGTTGAGCATCATTTATATATGGGCCCATGAGCATGTTTGTACGTAAGTGTGTACAGATACGAATCACACAATGCTGGAACTTACAGGACGACTATTGCATGCAAAGCATTTGATTTGCTATCATTACATCCTCTGCTTTAATCCACAACCCTTTCCTCCTAATTTAAAAGGAAGCCTTAATTAATCTATATTTATCACTTTAATTCCTCACTCATTTCGGTATATACAGTAATAATTTTTTGTTCACCAAACATTTGTACTAATAATTTATTGAGGTTCATATGGCTATTTAATACCGACTTAAAGTGCTAATTAATTGTTAATGTACATCTAGAATAATGAGGTCTAAGTGGTATAAATAAACAAATGCAGAGACCTAGTCATATATTAATAGCCAATTTGGCAAAACTTAACAAAATAGTTTTTTCAATTGATAAAAATCGTATTAAAAAAAGTTGTATTTTAAAAAGTTGACAATTGTTTGGTAAAAGATTTTTTTTCTTTTTTTTTATATTTGATATAATTGTAATTATAAAATTAAATAAGAAATATTTTTGTCTAAAATAAATTTTAAAATAGTTACATTTAAAAGCTAAAATTCAGATTTTTAGAAAAACTTCAATTTCTAATTTTTTCTAACAAATGATTTTTTCACTTTTCACAAAATTGATTTTTCTAAAAACAACATTTACCAAACAAATATATTTTCATTATATAATAAAATTTTTATTCAATAATCAACTTTTTAGCCTTTTAAAAGTAATTCCAAATGCTCTCTAAGCCAAAGATATACATTTAAAGTAATTTTTTGGATCATTAGAATAAAACTTTAACTGGGAGATTAATTTTAAACTTAAAGGATTATAATCAAATTAATTAAGTGCATAGAAGCTACCTCACTAATTTGTTGCAAATTGTTTTATAACTGCTTGGAAAATTTCTAAAAGGATCTGTGAGAGGCAGAAGTTCTTCGTTAATTAACAACGCACCAATCTCTCGCAAAATAATTATTGTGGTCATTTTTGAAACAGAAAATTTTTTCTCGTAAATCTTTCGCAAATTCTCAACTGTAATTAGGATTTTTTTTTTTTGCAAGGAATTTATTGCTGGCAATTTGACAATATTCTTGTACTATAAAGTGGACGCACGCAAAATCAAGAGAATATGGAAAAAAAAATATAATATACATGATATAAAAAAAAAAAATTGAGGGGAAAGGGAAGCTATCTACAAACTTTAAAAAAGAAAAAAAAATAAAGGAATTTTTATAAAAGTCATGAGGATTCAAAAGTTTTGGGAGGGCCTTATGGCTTTGGGTCCGCTCCTAATTGCATTATTGTTATATAATCATAGTTTTAAAATAAAATATATAATCAAAAATATTTTATTATGATTTCTCAAAAAAAAAAAGGGTTAATTAGTATTATTACAAATATAACTGCATATGAAATTATCCAATATAAATCGTGGTTAAACCCAAGCTTTTGAATGAAAACCATTCAGAAAATTCTTGTCTAAATGACATTTACAAATTCAATAGTATAACACCATCGTAGGATAAATAAATTGAAAATATACTGGCCATGTGATTATTAATTATATACGTTAATTTATTATTAATTTGATTCATTAAAAAATTCACGTGCAACAAGTTTAGATAAAAAATTTCCAAATGATTTCCATGTGTTGTTGTTGTTATTATTGATTATCTTTTCTTTATGTATACATTTTTGTTGATTTCTGATTGTTCCATACTTCCATTGATGTGTGTTAGAGATGGGTCTGACTCCAATGACAGTGGGACTAACATGATTGTGTGTCATACTATGGGATAGCTATTATTTATCTATATAATATATTTTAGGCTCCCTGTATTCATCTACCTTCTTTTTTTTTTCTTTTTTTTTGTGTGTCTTAATTCATATATATATATATATATATATTCGGCTTATTTGTATATCATAATTAAGCAAATAAAAATGAAAATTATGATCCAGATTCTATATATAATTCATGTAATTCATAGGTATTATAAGCAATGCAATCTTGTGTCAGATTTTATCTCAATCGCAATTTTCTGCATCATTTTCTATTTACATTTTAGAATAGAAATAATAAAAATAATTAAAACATGATTTTTTTTCCCTTGTTTCCACCTTAAACTATGTAATTGACGTACGTTTAGAGAAATAAGGGGAAGTGAGGGTGCATGAGTTGCGGGTGTGGGGTTAAAATAGGATAACAACCTCCACCACTCAATTACCACATACAATATATAGTTGTACCAAAATTAGAGGAAGCCTACAGTCCTCTATGAAGGACCATTCACAAAATTTTTCAACCGTTAGATTAGATGCCATACCTTCCACTTAAAATTAGGTATGGACCATATATCCCATACTGTATACCATATTGCATACTACTTGATAATATTCAATATTTTGAGTAAGCCTAGCCCATCAAAGGCTTCTTGAGAAAGCTCAACCTCAAAAGGCCCAATGTCATTCAAACCTTATTGGCCAGTCAACTGAGAACACACGAACCAAGGTGATCTGATTAGATAAGACGGATCCCTAACACACTAAAGTCTTTTGCCACATGCTTCCATCAAATCACAGTATGCGGACGGTCATCTTTATGCCAACCTACACCTATGCTTTAGTAGGTCTCTTGTTCAAGTCTCAAAACACTACAAATAGCAAATTCATTCTAAAACTCACTACAGCTTGACATCCTCTCACATTCACTTTTCTCTCTAGCATTTCTCTCTAATTCGCTAACTTAAGTATTGAACTGTTAACGTCCAATCCGATCGGCCTAGTCTCTTTTCTTGCAAGTTCCACGGCCCATCATCCGACCGAACGTCCTGAATTTTATTCACATTGATTCTTTCCTTTTTCTACTAAGGGTCTCCCTTTTCTCTATGAAATTTTAGGAATTATCACTACTTTTTCATCCAAAGCCAAATGTCATTTTATGGAAATATATATATATATATATATATATACACCATTTAAAATTTAAAATGTTGTTTTATAAAATAAAGACAATATTTATCATATTTATTTTAATTTTTCCATTTTATTGATATCAACATTGTATTAAATATAAAATAAGATATTATAGTTTATTTTATTAAAATAAGAAAATAAAAAGCGACATATAACTTGTGATGGCAATTTATTTTGTGTTTTATGAAAATTCAATATATATAACTAAATTCCATCAAAATTTATAGTAGTAATTTATACAACTAAATTATCAATATATATTACTAAATTATTAATTAAATTAGTAAAACCAATCTTCTTGATAGATCAATAAATTAGATATTGTTCCTACATGACCCAACCCTTAAAAAATAGGTATATAGTTGTTTTTGCCTTTTTGGTCCAAAACTAAGAACTAGGGATGTGCATCGGTCGGGTTTCGGGTGAACCCGACCGAACCCGAAACTCAAAATTCTTATATTTTCCTTATCCGACCTTACTCTATATAAATATTGGACCCCTACCCAATTAACCCTTTTTTTTTCGGGCCCCAATCCGAATAATTCGAATTTTATTTTTTTAATTTACATATTTAAATTAAAATCCTAAATTAATACAAATAAATAATATTAAATGTCATAAAAAATATTTTAAAAATACAACAAACTAACAATTTCAAAATTACATTAAATATATATTATATATTAATTAATATTGTAGAGAAATTAGTTTTTTTATTTATATATTTAAAAAATTGGGTTGTTCGATCGGGTTCGGGTTAGTCGGGTTTCACCCGACCCAACCTCGATGTATATATAATATCAAAAATTGAACTGACCCTATTAACCCAATTAACCTCACCATAATTGATCGGTTTGATCGGATTGGTTCGATTTTTGTACACCCCTACTAAGAACTCAAACTAAAGAGACCAACCAATTCAGCTTTTCCCTAAACTTCCTTCTCTCACTGTTGCCCCACGCCGTACCTATCTTGTTTGGGATGAGATACGGTCTCGTATATACGATGTTAAAATAAATCAACACACGAAATTTGACAGTCTAGATGTTGACACTGAATTACTATTTATTTTTTCCATATTTAAATTATAATTTATTCATTTTACTTGCTTTTTTTTTTTAATTTAACACCTTCTTATTACTTTTTTCCTTAATTTTTGTTCTACTTAATTAATCTTGTTTTGTAGTAATGTGACAGTCAATTATTAATATATATGCAGTTGACAATTTATTATATTAGCTACATGAGATTAAGTGGAACGAAGATCTAAATTAAAAATAAAAAATTATATCCTTTTCAAATGTAGTGTACATATATCATTTTATTAAAAAGAATTATATAGTAAAGTTTTGTTTTTATTTCTCAAATAAGAAAATGATTGATGACTTCAGCATGCTACCACCATTAACTATTAACTCAGCATATATATATATATATATATATATATATATATATATATATATATATATATATATAAGTGTAATTTACATAATTGGCCAAAAAAACCAAATATCTTAATTAGATTTTAGAATGCCATTAAGTCGGAAAAAGAAAAAAAAAATATATATATATATATATTAGCACCTAAATTTGGCCATACTAATGGATCTTATCATTCATTAATTACGTATTTTCTTAATTGACATGATAAAAAATAAAATAATTTTACTATATAACATTCTATTATCTGAGTAGACGCATGACTGATGAAATTATAAATCAAATTCTACTAAAAAATATGCAGTGTACACATATATATGGTAGGTAGTGATTGACACTAATCAGACATTTAATTAATATACAGCATATGGTATAATATACCACCGACTAACATAATTATAATTATCTTTGAAATGCGTGGCTATGGGAAAAATAAAATAAAATAAAATAAAATTTGGTTTCTATACTTCAATTGGATATGCAGAAATTCTAATAAAGCGGCTCCTCACTTAATTTAGACAGCTTTAATCGTTATATTGAAAATATTTTTCTTTTTTATTTAATTTTTATTTTAAATTATGATAAGAATAATATTCTTTGTCTCCGTTGTTGTTCTGATTTTTAGTTTATAATGTTACGAGTTAAAAAATAAATAAAAAAATAAAAATGCATTTTTCGTGAACCCTCCAACAATTTGATGGAGACAGCGAAACACTTCCCTGGCTCCTCCTCAACCTTAACTTTATTAGTTGGATTGGAATTTATCTTTGATGTGTGTGTATATATATATATATATCTATATATATATTTTTTATGATTAAAATAAATAAAAAATTCATAATGTTTAGGTACACTGCTAAGGTATGTACAATATCATTAAAATGCTTTAGCCACTTATTAGCGTTAAAAAAACTATGTACATATACGCGGTAAGAATCAATTTTATCTATAATCGCTGACTTTATGCATAATCGTTTAAAAATAACCGATTTACTTTTTATTGCTTAAATATCACTTAACTTATTATATTTTTGTAAAAAAATCATTTTAACCAATTTTTAGCGATAATTATTGTCGGAATACTGACGTGACACGTCACGTCATATGCCTGAACACACGTGATATGACATGTCGACAGTTATTTTACTGAAATAGATTATATCACACGATACGTCAGTACGCCACGTCATATTTTTTGACATACATGACCTTTTTTCCTGACGTGACGTGCTACGTGTGTCTAGATATATGACGTGACGTGTCATGTGTGTCTAGATATATGACGTAACGTGCTACGTCAGCATTCCGACAAGAGTAATCGCCGAAAATCGGTTAAAATGACTTTTCTGCAAAAATGTAATAAGTTCAGTGATATTTAAGTAATGAAAAATAAGTCAGTTATTTTTGGATAATTAGGCGTAAGTCCAATTATCATAGATAAAATCGACCCTACGATAAAATAATTCTCCAAAAATTTCCTTGGAAAATTCATCAGCTTGATTACAATTTTATTAAACAAAATTTCAAATATATTATTTATAGTTTTGTAATTATAAGAATTTTGTGATTGTATATTAGTAATAATTTCTTTTAAAATTTTATATTTTGAAAGAATTGGAATAAAATAACTGTCTAGAATTTACTCTAATTTTATTTATCAAAATAATAATAAATAAAATAAATGATTCGAACTATGTTGAAGTAAATTTTTCTCTACCGGGGAGATCCATACAGTTAAGTGCCATGTTGATTTCTTGGCTATATTTAATGGAAGTTCTGAAGGAATGGTACCTCGTTAAAAATTTAAAAGTTTGGGACTAAATTCTAAAAAGAAAGAAACAATATGACCGTAAATCAAAGTAGTGAAGCACAGTAAAAGGTCGCCATCAAGCTCGGAAGAATTACTATAGTACCTCCAAAGTCCAAACTATAATTGTTAATTCATTGTTTTATGTGCAGTGACCACAAATTGCAAAATTCTTGACACCAGCCAGTTCCGAATATGTGCAATATTAGTATGAGAAAAGAACCCCACGTCATTTATTCTTATTGATTACACGTCATAATTTTTCTCTATCAAATTTAATTTAGTAGATAATGAATTCTAAATTATCACTCCACTGCGTGATAAGATTTATTTTGGTTCTTACACGTGTGTTGAAATAACCATTAAATTATCTTACTCGCAACTTAATTTATAATTCGCAACGTGATTCAAATTTTCAAAATTTACATATTAGTATAATTTTTCAAGATAAAATAATATTTGTATTATTTTAATGCTATAAATTATAATTTTTCAAGATAAAATAATAACGGATAAAATTAATCTAAATTTTAAGTGCACGCACTCGCAATGTAATAATTGTCGGTATTATTTAGATAAATTAGAGAAAAAAATTCTAGCAAAATTTAGCTTTCACAGTTGTTTACAGCTAATTTTTAGCTTGTAACTAATTGTCTAGGAATCAAATAGAAAATAACCCGTAGTTCAAAACAGTTAAGAGACAGTCTATTCTTTCAGTAGAGTAAGGTTTAGATACTATTTTCCTTCGTCTCCAAATATAATCGGATGTACTCACTCACTCTTAACTAATTTTATTTAGATAGGACATTTATTTTCTTAATTAGGATTTTTTTTTTAAACAAATTGTAGTGGCATGTTAAATTAACTCCTATCAAGTTATGATGGATTGGTTAATATATCGGTTCATTTTTTTTTTATTATTCTATAGATATTGGCTTTGGTTTTGAAAAAATTGCTAATTATAAATCCAATCATTTATGTTAATTAACCAAATTTTAAGTATCGACCCGGTTAACCATAAAAAAAAGAAGAAAAATTGGCATAAAGATGCAATAATAAAAATATGCATAATTAATTTCAATTGTTGAAAGTACATATAAACAATACGAATGAATATATTTCAATTAATATTATAAAATAAAGGGTTAATTATTAAATGCGTTCAAACTATGATTTCATTTTTATTTTGCCCTTCAATTTAACTCAGATCAAATCGATTCTCAATCTTTTATTATAGCAATTTCAATTCAAAATTTTCGTTAATTTTTCTTTTTTTTTTAAACATAATTAGTGAAATGCCGAGTTAGTAGCATTGTGTGAGAAAAGGATTAATTTGATTTTATAAACGTGGAGTCTGGCTATATATTTGAAATGTAGGTAATATGTTGAGAATATTTGTAATTGTTCCTATACATAATTGGATATTTCGTTATTAATTATTGATCGCAAATGTAACGAAGAGATCGAATATATTTAAAATCTTGGAGATTTATTTAGTCTGTTTTAAAGTTTATGGGCCAAAATTAAAACTGAGTTTGTAAGTTGGTGGAAATTTAATAATTAGCCCTAAAATAAATCATTATATATTTAAAAATTACCATTGAGTTTAGTTCAAAATAAATCATCATAATATTAATTATTATTATTTACACTAGTTTCATTAGTTTTTCACTTTTATTAGCAAAATATAATTATAAAGAAATAGTGTTGACCTATTTGGAAATTAGCATTAACTTTTTTTTAAAGAGCATATATTATAATATTTTACGAATTAACATACACACAAAAAAAAAACTAGAACTACGTAGTACGTACTGGATATATTAGTCTATTAAATATATCATAATATTTTTTTCTATTTAAATAAAAATCAAATATATGATTGGTCTACTTTGAAGAATGAAATTAAATACAATACAAAAGCATCACTTTATATAATAAGTTTTAAAGAGAAAATTGTAATGCATGGAAAAATAAAAATGGATAAATGTTAATTGAGCTTTAAAAACTAAAGCTATAAATAAAAATAGAAATTTATTAATTAAAAATTAAAATTAAAACCAATTTACTGATTAATTAACAAAATTCGATTTAGTTTCATACTAATTTTTCAATAAGTCTGCTTTCAGATTTTTTCTCACATCTTAAAATTAAAAATATTATCTTTTACGGGTAACTTGTAGCAAAAAAATATTTGTAATACTTAATTAATTAGATAATACTTTGTTTGCCCCACAATAATTGAGTCGTCAATAATTGCATTGAATTACTTTTTGAAAAAAAAAACTTTTGATTACATTTTTTTTTTCCAAAGGGAAGTACTATTGATTAAACAAATGAGAGAAATTGAAAAAAAAAAAAAAAACTCGCACTGCGAAATTAAAAATCTAGTTAGCAAATGAACAGTCATATAAATTTGGCGAGAAATATAACTAAAAAAAAATTATAAAAAGGTAACAAATAAATGATTTTCTTTTTTTTTTTTTTTTTAAAAAAAGCCGTAATAGGCAATGAAAAGCAAAATGCTTTTTAACCAGTTGAATTAAATGATGACAATCTGATTCTTGAAGAAAACTAAGAGGAGGTTGAGCCTTCAATCTTTCATTAAAATTTTCATTACACTTTAAACTTCAAACTTTTTATGTGTTTAATAATTTATTTCATCTGTCCCATTTTAAATGATTTTTTTTATTTTATTTTATCTCAATTTAATTTTTTTTCGAAATTTAACTAATAAATTTATATGTATATCCCTATTTATTATACATTTATTAAATAATTTTTATCACTCTTTATTTTTAACTAGAATTAAATGAAAAATTTGAAAATATATAATAATATTTTTGTCAATATCTATAGTTTTTTTATAAAATTAAAATATTTTAATAAATTTTTTAATTCTCGTAAAAAATAGAAAATTATTTTTTAAAGTAGGATGGAACGAGTAATATTATAAATGATTTAAATATTTTCATATAATTGACTGTTAATTTTTATATAAGAAATTATTTATATCCTTTTATTTTTTAAGTACAATTTTTTAACCACAAAGAAGGATTGGAATATAAAAGAAGAAGTTATCCATCATCATTGAAATTTAAATTTAAAATTCGATCAGCAACAGTGTTTTTAATATAACTAAAATTAAAATGACATGCATCCGGAAATTTAGCATGTTGTCAAACACATAGATACGCAATTGTTTAATCTAAACATTTAAATTTATTTTAGGATAAATGTCTATAATATTGAATTAGATATTTGGAATTATGTGTGGTTGGCACAACTAAGATTGTTTGTAAACCTATCCTCCTTCTCTCTGGTCTATAAAAAAAAACCTAAAATTCTTTTCTTTTTGAATTCAAAGATTTTTAATTTTTTTTTATCTAATTTTGGGACTGCAGTCGTTTCATTTACTGACGGCAGCCCTTTTTATCCGTTATCTTGCTCTTTTATTAAATTTGAATTTATATTTATATTTTTAAATTTTTTTTTTGTGTTTTTTATTTTTTTAAATTTTTTTATAATAATTTTTAGATCGGTATAAATTTTAAATTTATTTGTTATTTTTTATTTATATTTTTATTTGTGTTTTGATTTCAATGTACTCATATCTGAAATTTTTAATTTTATTTTTATATTTGTCTAGATTTTATTTATATTTTTATAAATTAATTTGTTTAACTAATGTCAATGCAGTTTAAATTTTTTATTATGTAAGTTTATTTTTTATATTTAAAGGTTATTGTTTTTGTTTATTAAAGTTTTTGTTTTTCTATAATAAATTTTTCTGTGAACAATAGATAAACTGAATTTATCACTGAAAATCAAATTATCTGAGGTATGTTATCATTATCTATTATTTTTGTCGAAAAAGTTTAAAAATATATTTCAGTAATTTTATTAGTTTCATATATTTTATTTACTTTTTTAAATTTTATAAATTTATTTGCATTTTTTAAATATATTTTGTATATTATTAATGGATATTTATTTTACATTAAAAAATTATTTCTATAAAAATTAAAATCTAACATTATGTCCAAGTTTTCATAATAATAATATTTCTTCTTAAATTCTGTCGGGCTGATCACGTGGCAAAATTTTTAGAAGGGCCCCAATCCTTCTGCTCCAAATGTATATATAATATACCCCGTGCAAACTTCCATTTATTACAAATTCGTCCCTACCATTCTTGGAACGACATCGTTTATCCTTTTCTGTTTCTTTTCAAATCAAAATTTTAAAATTATTTTCTCGAATATAAATAGTAATAAAGTGTATTTATATTTAAATCCTCCAATTTTCTGTACTGATTTGAGCAAAGATCACTAGAATCATTACCTTTTGTCGTCGCACAACAGTAACAAAATCCTCCCTCTTTAAGACTTCATTACCGCCAAATTTCCCTCCCATCGTTTTCTAATGAAAATACCTAAAAGCCAAAATCGGCTTTAGCTAAACCAACGGCTGCTGACCAATCCTACCATTTTCACTCAATCCGAACCGTTACTAAAAAACTTTCAAGTTCATCCGTCAGATCTGTCACCGTCCTCATCCTGCCCTCCAATTGTGCTAAAATTAAATTTTCAAAAAGCTAACGAGGGAGAGAAAACGGAAACGGATTAATTGGACCAAAAAAAAAACCCTCAGTTCATTAAGCTCCCTAATATTTCAAAACTCTTCCATTGTTAAGTTTCGGTTCATTATGTTGTTTTGGCGATTGTACAGATCATAAGCAATACTTCTTTAGCTTGCAATGGAACTTAACAAGTTTTTATGATAGTTGAAGATTTCTTGGTTTTATTCATGGTTTGCTTTGAGAATTAATGGGAGAAAGTGAAGCTATCTCCGATTTTGCTCCAAAGAACTTGGCGCGCCAGTTGGATTTTACGGCAATTTGTAGAGCAACCACGAATGTTGTTTTATCTCAGCACTCAAAATTGCAGTCACCTCCGCCGTCTCATCCACAATTATATCAGCAGACGCCACCGAAGCAGACGCAGCCAGTGCTGCAATTTCAAGTCCCGCCACAGCCGGTGCCGGTCGTGTGTCGGATACCTCACCCCGTGCCGAAAATTCCAATGCAAATGAAGCAGCTAGCGTGAGTTTATTTGTTTGCTTCTTTTGATATTTTTTTGCTGAATAAATTTCGACTCAGAGCGTTGTTTCATAACATGAATTTTTGGATGCCATTAACATGATACTCTCGTAAAAATAGAGAATCATGGAAAAAATAGAGTTCAATTGCGTTTGAAGCTGAGAAACAAAATATGACAGCGGGTATATATCATATCATGATTTGATTGTTCAATGTAATCACTTGAGAGAATAATGAATTAATCAATCTTTTACTGAACATCAACTGAGAAAAATATCAGCGGTGGGTGAATCTTGTGTGTAATTATTGAAGCATATACTTAGTCCATATCTGTTCTCTTATTATTTGGCCGATGTAAGGATATCGGTAGTTAGCGTTTGATACATAGGTGCGAGGCTTTTAGTGTCTTATTTTATTTTAAAATTAATGTAGTTATTTGAAATTGGTTTTCTCTTTTCCCTCATAACTTCACAGTGACTGTCATATTGAATATCATATCAGTGATCTGTTTGCTATTTGAACCATTGATCCCGAACTTATTCTTTTGTTCAGCAATCAAGAATCCCCTGGTAGACAGCCTGGAAATATTATCGAAGCTAAAGATGGGACTCCTAAGAAAGGAAAGCAATGTAATTGCAAAAATTCACGATGCTTGAAATTGTAAATACCTCATTCTCTTGCTTCCATTTTCAGTTTATATATATATATATATATATATTGTGCCTGTCTGTTTATATTTTCATCTTGAAGTTGTTGTCATGTGGATGTGATTCTTGTAAATCTGCTTTCAGGTGTAGTCCAGAAAAATTTTCAGTTAAAATGGGCTTCTAATGCTCTATAGTTATAAACTAAACCATATTGGTGTTTCTCAATTTTTACTATTTTTATCTGATTTTTCCCCAAGAAGTTATAAATTTTTTAATGTTTTATGGGGAAATTTAATAGGTAACCTGAAATACTGTTTCGCTACATTCTTTGCAATGTGGCTTTAGTACCTAAGCTTTGGTTATTTTATCATCACGGTTACACTATATTCTGCATTCTCTCCCACTTTTTCATAGTTCTAAATATTTCATGTTTTATCATTTGTTCTCTATGGATGACCTTCTTGTGGAGATTATAACCTACAAGTGTAGGCAAAGTGAAAGTTATTTTAAAAAAAAAGGCTTCATTCAGTGTCTAATAATCTTTTCTAATTTCATAAAAACCTGCAAAATCAGTGGTTAAAATCTTTTTTTGAAGAATATTTCAATATTACAATGTAATGCAACTTGCTCTTTATTGCATCTTCATTTTCATTATAACAAGAATAAACCTTTTGTTTCAGGTATTGTGAGTGCTTTGCATCTGGAATCCATTGCAATGGTTGCAATTGCTTAAATTGTTTTAACAATGTGGAAAATGAGGCCGCTAGGCAAGAGGCTGTTGGAGCTACCTTAGAGCGCAATCCAAATGCTTTCAGACCGAAGATTGCCACCAGTCCTCAAGGATCTCTGATTACAAAGGTATGTTTCAACATGTTCCAGTTGTGATTTACTGATACTTAAAATTTGATTGTTTCACTACTCCATGATTTAATCAAATAGCTTATGGTCCCTTTTATAAGCATGTTTCTCTTTCTTCCTAATTAAAATGAAAAAAAGATTAAAATAAAAAGGAAAATGCACTACAAGTACATTTAGTTTCTTATTGGCTTTGGCATATGGCATATTTCTGATTTCCCTTTCGATGCTTCAGTGGAGGAAATTCACCTAATAATGAGTTCTCTCTGTTCCTCCTAATTAGCTGTTGCTGTAAAAAATAGATATCTTGTAATAGAGCCTTTCACTCTGTGAATTTCTCTTTTGACTTGTTCTTTCTTTCTGGAGCAAGGTCTTAAATATGGCTTTTTTTTTTTGTCTTTAGAAAAAAAAATACTGCACAAAATATGTATTAATTCCTTTAACATAGACTTTGCAGCCTATTTTTATATTTTTAACTTTTGTTTCTATTTTCATATAGCTTTTGTGCATTTAAAATGTTCCAAAAAAAAAAAAAACAGGAGGATGCAAGGGAAGCTCAAATGATTGGGAAGCACAATAAAGGATGCCACTGTAAGAAATCAGGGTGCCTCAAAAAGTATTGCGAGTGTTTCCAAGCCAATATTTTGTGCTCTGAAAATTGTAAATGCATAGACTGCAAGAATTATGAAGAAAGTGAAGAACGAAGGGCCTTGTTTCATGGTAATCATAATGGCATAGTATATATGCAACAAGCAGCAAATGCAGCTGTTAGTGGGGCTACTGGATCATCTAGCTATGGGACCCCCCTGGGGTCAAGGAAGAGAAAAAGTGAGAAACACCCAGGCAGTGTAACTAGAGATCAACCTGGTCATAGTACTGGAGGATTCCAACAGGTATGATGTGCAAACCCCAGTTCATACTGCTCACCTGTATGTTTTAGTAGCCAAATTCCTTTTTATGAAGTGCTCCGTCTACATGCACAAGAGGATGTTCCTAGTTTTTGGCTATTTTCATCAAAATTAATAGTTAAGTTATGCTGTATTTTAGATGTTGGTATTATATGAAGCCTTTGAGATCTTAATTTTCAATTTCTTCTTTAAGATCAGAAAGGTGTAAAATTTTATGTTGTTTTGTCCTCATTCACTTCTTCAATGATTTCTTTGGCTTTTTGCATTTTTAACTTCTCTCTCTCTCTCTCTCTTTCACTTTTATACAGGAAACTCATATGAGAAATTCTGCAGCTTCTCTTTCTCCCTTGTCTGACCATGTTTCTCATGCTGCTTATGCAACTGCATTGGGTTCTTCGAAACTTAGTTACAAGTAAATGCTTCTCATTGTCATTTCCCTCACATTGTGCAATTTTCTCTTTCAATACTGATTAGCATTCATCAATGCGGATGCAGGTCTCCTTTGGCAGGCATACTTCAGCCGCAAGATGTAAAGGAGATATGCTCACTCTTGGTCATACTTTCACAAGAGGCCACAAAGGCGGTTTCAGGTTTGGATTAATGCATAGAAATATATAATCAGCTATCCATAGCATTTTAGTTTACCTTTTGAAATTGTAAATAACGTGACCACTTTTGATTTAATTACTGTATTTTGATGTGTTTCATCATCTACTTTTTGATAAAAATCTGCAGAAATCTGCAAATAGCCTTCAGAAAATATCAATGGGATATTCATCAGATTATATTTTGGTTTTCTTAGATATTTGGAGACCAATGATGTATCTAACTTTAACATGGACTCTATCAACATAATTTAATATTACTTCCACATCTAGTTAGATGAGGTTTTTCATTTCTTGTACATTACCACATCAACCAAAGGGGAGGAGGGAAATGGGGGAATCAATTCTGGGTTGTTTGGAGTTTCACAAGGACACCCCCCTAGTTAGATGAGGTTCTACACTAAAAAATATTTATAATGTTAATTCAGATTGAAGTATGGTCTAGAAGTAATGGCAAATAGTTTTTGTTAAGAGGAGAGAAGTGTTGTGCCAGGGAGTATAAGGAGAAAAGACTTTACATTATTACCAATCTTGATCACAATAAAAATGGTTCTTTATTAAATAGTATTGTATTGATTTTTCAAACAATGAATTGGTTCCTTTTCACACAACTGCCTTGTCCTCAGATTTTCTGTCATTTTGAGTAAATAAAAAAGATTCTCAAAGTTCTTTTTTCACGTGTAGTAAAACTTACGTAATTTTTGATCGTTTAATAAGTTGACTGATGAAAATGTTTGAGTTATCTGTCTAGTGCTGTAAGCTATGTGTTTTGCTTTTAATAAAGAATGTTTTAGATGCTCCTTATTCACTTATTTTTGAACAATTTATGTTCTTCAACAATATCAGTGAAAGGGGACAGGCAACTTGAGAGAGGAAATAATCACAAATTCGAAATGACTTCTGCTTCATCCATTCAAGCGAGGGAAGATAGTCTAAAAAGGCAGGACATTCATAAGACTTTGCCTGATAATTATGTTAACAGGAACAGAGCAGGAAGAGAAACAAATAGTGATTCTAGAACTGATGGGATTAATTTAGAAGATGGAAGACCACCATCACCAGAAATTGATTTGATGTGCCATGAAGAAGAGATGATTTTTATGGAAGCTGGATCACCTACTGGAACAGCAAGATACTGTCAAAATAAAACTCAGATAACATCTAGTGGGCATGAGTCCTCAGCGACTTATGCAGAGCAGGAAAAGCTAATCTTAACCAGGTTCCGTGATTTGCTCAATAGGCTCATCACTTGTGGGAGCATGAAAGGTACTTGTCTTGGTTTTGATTTTCCATGACTAGTTAAATTAAGGAAAATTGGTCTTGAACAAACTGCTATATTGCTTTTCAAATTTATTTTTAATTCTCGAGGAGAGAATTTCTCAATAAGCAACTAGTTTGACTTAGCAATGATAGAGGCTTTACTTGGCATTTTAGTTTTCTGCCCATTGCTACTCAATTTCAGTGGGTTCTGATGGATTTCTTCTTCTTTAAAATTCTGAGATGTAAACATTAATTGCTATAATACAACTGATCTTTTTGAAATTGCAGAAATGATGCGTTCACCCTCAGCCAAGATTAAAACAGGCAACCAACAAGAACCAGCACAGAGAGACATCATTGATGCTGGAGCTGAAACAGCAAACAACAAGAAGGGGTAAAGTAAATGTGTTGTGAAACCTGCCGCTGTAGCAATTCTGCTTCTAAAGGTTGTCTGCCTATGATATCCGAGACAAATGCAGAAAAGTGGAGAGACCAATCAAGCGAGCAAGAATTGAATTATGGACAGGAATGCTTCTCTATAGCATCAATTCTATAACATGAAGGAACAATTTCTGTCGAACTTCATGCGGTAAGAAGTTCCAATCTTCCTAATATTCTTCATTAGGAATTGCTTGCTAATTATAAAAACATTCTTTTAGATAGTATATGCTATCTGTGCTGATAAAGCGAATTTAATGATATTTTGTTCTATCGTATATTCTTGTAATGTTTATATATTACTAGATAAAACATAGAAGATCTTGTTTTAGCTATATGCGTCCAAGCCATTTATGTCTTCTAGTTTCAGATGCTTCTCTTCGAGGTACTAATGCAGTGTTATCTTTTCAGCTGTTTGCCCGTGGAGACTGATACAATGTTGTAAGTCGTAAGTAATTGTTAATATAACATATAATTTCTATTTTAGGCCGCAAACATCGGGATTCAGTGTCTACAATCTATATATCTTAGCAATCTTCATACGGTTAAATTTAGAAGTAATCTTATTCTTTACGATACCAGACTTGGCTCTTTCGGAGCCCATCTCCATAAATTAAATGAACGTTCATAGATGTTTGCGGTAGCTTATGTGTCATTATAAATAGATACACAAAAAGAATCTTAGGTTATTACGATATGTATGAATGTTGATGGTGCTCTATGTTTTTAAATTGACAGCCATTGCTAATACAGGACTTCTAAATAAGGTTCTGTTGTAAATTATAATTTGTCAAATAATTTAGTGAAATCAGCTTTGGCGACTCAAACTGCCTGTGAAAAATTGGAGTTGATGATTCATTTTCTATAACAATTTGAGGCTTATATCTTATTAAATACTAGATGCCATAGGTTTTAAGAGTTCTAACATATTTAACATTTTATTTAAGATTTTTTTTGTATTTATCTCTTATCTTTTGGTTAGTTTTTACTTTTATTTTGGCTTAATTTTATTTTTCAAAAAATGTTTACAAAATTAAATAAGGTCAATCCAGTATGTGCATTGCGTTGTTATTTATCTACAATCCAAAATCAATGAAATTTGAAATCAGTATATGTTTAGTATACTATGGCATTAGACGGGCTTATGACAAAATCTAAGGAGAAACTGGTAATTTTGTCATTTTGAATTTTGATTGGCATCTTGCTGTGGCTTCCTCCCACCGTCATTGCTGGATCTTTTTAATTCTTCGAAATGCAAATTGCAAGGGAAACAAAGTATGGTTGGTTCATGGAAATTTCTCTACCCGGGACGCCACAGTCAAATCAATTGAAACCAAGCCTTCGCTTTTGGCCAGTTATAGAAAACACTTACACCTAATGCTTGGAATCATTTTCTTACAAAAGTTTTATGATGTTTCCCAAAGCCATGGTAAAAAACAGCCATGGACCAGAATTTTTAAATAAAATGTATTTTGGGGTCCTAAACTATTAGCTTTTCCTATATTTCAATATATGCACGTTGAATCTCAATATATATTTTAAAGTTGACTAGATGAACTTTTGATAATGCGTGTACTTTACACTTGTTAGTTCTGTTTATTTTGAATTAAATGTGTATAAATTGTATAGTTTACAAACTCAATATGCATTTTTTAAAGTATAAGAAATCAATGAAAAAAAAAGCTAATAGTTTAGGGATCTCAAAATTTTTATAAATATAAGTTATGTGTAAAATAAATGAGAAAATTTTCATGATTTTTCATCAGTATAATTTGGTGAGTCAAGCAGCATGTTATCAACTAGTAATACGTGAATTACTCTATTTAGTCTAATGAGATTTCAGTTAGTCACTTAAATTTGCTGCGAGAACTGTCCCATTTTATTTTCGACTTACTGTTATTTTAAGCCGGGCAATATGATATATAAGATTAAACTCTCGTGTTAATGTTTTTCTTTTGCAAGATTTCAATCTGAAATTTTATTTCATAAAATAAGTAGCAAGTAAAAAAGATTTGTTTGAACTACTCAAATTAATTCCTTTTATTAATTTTATCCTTGGTCGTAAGGTCATGACTCATGAGATTTCATTTTAACGGCTGCAATCCTCCCAAAAAAAAAAAAAAAAACCGCTACGTGAAATTACAAGGTCATAAAAAGCTTCGAGGTTAAATTTCATGACTGTGTGCGCAGCATCAACAAAACACCACCGGACACAGTCCTCTCCAGTTTCTCCATCAGAGCAAGAAAATGATTATATCCCACCTCGCAAGATTAACTCTTCTTTCACAAATCATCACACCCGTCCATTCTTTCCGGGTCCACAAGCTCCACACGTGTCCACTGCATGCTCCTTGCCTTACCTCTCGCCCGCTTACATCAGTTTCCTATAAATACCCCATTCGAGCAATAAACAAAAAAGCAGTTATTCCTACTGAACCTACTACCTTGCTTTACATGGACCAAGAGTCTCTATCTGCTGAGAAGATACGATCTCATTTCTTTCATGTTCTTCGTAGTAGGCGTTCCTCTTAAGGTTTAATCACATCTTATTCAGTCCAATTAATCCATTATTATCTGTTTATTTTGTGTCAATTGTCTGATTTGAAATCTTTTTTTTTTTTTAGTTCCGTTATCTGTTGAAAATGGGAAACCAGTGGTTAATCCTTTGTTTCAGGATAACACGCTGCTGACTAACAAGAGCGAGGTCGATCAATTTCTTCTTATTGTTCTTCTTCATTTTTAAGAGAAATTTTTTATCGAAATTTTGTTTTTGTTTCAGGCGATGGAGTCTTGTCCGAAAGTAGAGATTAAGAATTTTAAAGAGTTACTGAAAGAGGAGAATCTTTATTTGACTACTGAGGTATTACTTATCCAATGGAGTTGATTTTTTCTTTTTTTTTTTTTAATTATGATGTGATTATTGATAAATTAATTAATCAGTCAGATAATTGATAGGCAGGAGAGCAAGGGCGATTGCCGGTGTTAATTTTGAGCTTCAAAAATAGCAAGGAAAGAAGACCTGCCGTTGTTTTCCTGCATAGCACTAACAAGTGCAAAGAGTGGTTACGGCCATTGCTTGAGGTATTCACTGCTGTTGATTCGCTTAATTTTTTGTTGCTGCTGCTGCTGCTGTGAATGAGCAGGTTTTAACGGAAATGATTTATTATTTTTTTTTTTCCGTTTTGATTGTTTCAGGCTTATGCTTCGCGAGATTATGTAGCCATTGCAATCGACTCTCGCTACCACGGTGAATTTGCCTCCAGTAAAACCACATACCGAGATGTAAGTATGAGATCGAGTCTATTACTACTTTTAATGTGATCTGGATTTGTTGTTTTTGTCAAATTTCTGAGCCAAGAGAGTCAGTTTGTATAATATTTGTTTTCCATTTAGTATGCTGTGGAATGGCAAAGGAAAAAGGTAATGCTTTGGCATTTTTACTGCCTCAGCATCTCCATTAAATAATCTTTTAGTTCCTTTCGACTAGAATGATCAGGTGTTACTAGGTGAGTTGTACTCGAGAGAATGATGTTGATACACTCTTCAATATTCAACTGCAGGCTCTCATTTCATCATGGAAGAGAGGTGATACAATGCCATTCATATTTGACACTGTAGCTTCTCTTTCTTTTGTGCTGTCTGTTTGTTATAGTAACCTCTACTTCTGCTTTCACTTATGAGAGTTGATCAGTAGTGAACATTGAGTTTCATTTTGTCTTTCAATCAATTGAGATTAGGGAGTCTAAAGAAATGGAACACAGAGTATTTAGAGTACTTGTGTTTAGAAATCCATGAAATAAATAGAATTGAACTCCTGCATTACATTGCTTCACTAGCTTGTTATCTAACTCTTCATCATTGCAGGTCTGGGACTTGATAAAACTGGCAGATTATCTTACCCAGAGAGAAGATATAGACCCTAACAGGATAGGCATTACAGGCGAATCTCTGGGAGGTTGGTCAATTTAGATTAAGATGATAACCAATTTAAGGTCACAGATGCTCATATATGAAAAATTGCATGCAATTGTGTAATGTAGGAATGCATGCCTGGTTTGCTGCTGCTGCTGACACTAGATATACAGTAGTCGCCCCCATAATTGGCGTGCAGGTATGTCTAGCATATTGATAAAGTTGGCCAAGAGTTGGCAAATGCATATTGAATACCTAACTAAATTATACAAAATACATTGTAGGGGTTTCGTTGGGCCATAGACAATGATCAATGGCAGGGTCGGGTTGACAGCATAAGGCCTCTATTTGAAGGTATGTACACAGGAAGAGGAAGTAGATATGATGAGATCATCAGAAATACCGCAACACTACTAGTTTGAAAATTTTTTATGATGAGATCATCAGAAATACCGCAACACTACTAGTTTGAAATTTTTTTCTTTTGTTTTATGTCTACATTGGTTGGAGTTCTTTCAGCTTTAGCTGCTCTGACTGGTAAATTTTGTCTGCAGAAGCACAGATAGATTTGGGGAAAAGTGCAATTGACAAAGAAGTGGTGGAGAAGGTTAGTTGCATTTTCACTTTAGACATATATGTGTCCATGTTGGAAGAACTACACGATTTATTTTTTTTAGTTGTCAATAAGCTATCCTCTTTTCTTCTGGTATTTTATCAATGGAAGTTTGTCACCAGATCAAGGAAGTTTTCTGTAAATTTTAGAACTAGGGTACTGAAGCAAGTAATATGTAGTCTGTGATTCACATTTTCTGCTACCAAATCCCCATGGTGGTGATGGTTTCTCTTTTATAGAATCATACATCTTTACATCTCTTGACAGGTGTGGGACAGAATAGCTCCAGGTCTGGCCTCTAGATTTGATTCACCATATACAATTCCAGCCATTGCACCACGCCCACTGCTAATTCTCAATGGTAATTCTTTTCTTCTTCCTGATAAGAAAATGGCATCCTAATGAAGCAGATTTTACTTAAAGCAGCAGAGTGCAAGCATAGACCAAAATGCTTGAAGAAGCATGGAAAACTAATTTTAACTCCATAAAATTAGCAAAAGCAAACTCATTTTCATTAGTTATTTGAAAGCTGTTGGCCGCAAGGTGGACAAGGTTGTCTATGGGAAATTGTCTGGATGTTTAAATGAATTCTGACCTTGCTATGCAATGTTCATTTTTCTCTTGATGATTCAATCATGTATGACATTAACTGACATGCATTTGTGCATTTTGAGATCTGGGCATGGAGTCATTCCTCTTCTTATTCTTCTTTGATTTTTACATGAATAAACGTTTACTGAACCATCTTCATTGAAGTCCGGAATTAATCTTAATTGCATCTCAAATATTTGTCTTGGGTTTGGAAATTACAGGTGCAGAAGATCCCCGTTGCCCACTTGCAGGTTTAGAAGTTCCCAAATCACGAGCTCAAAAGGCATATAAGGAAGCCAATTGTCAGGATAAATTTGAGGTATGGCTATATTCTATAAAGAGGAGTTTAATAGGGTATTATGAATCACAGTTTTTTCTAGTTGTCTCTGCAAGTGGGGTAACTGAGAGCACCATAATCACGTTACACGGGTTACTAAAGTATGGATTAGGTCCAACTTAATAGCATATTTATTTTCTTTATGAACTAATCTCCCAAGATGATTCTTTTCCATCAATGGACACTCCGCTTTTGGACCCCCATGTGGTAATTGCTGTTGATTATTGTAGTTCATGTAACGTACGTAAGAGCAGTAATTGCAATTGATTTGACATTATCTCCTTAACAAGCAGCTAATTGCACAACCTGGAATTGGACATCAAATGACTCCAATCATGGTCAAAGAAGCAAGTGATTGGCTCGACAAATTCCTGAAGAACTGATGCTAGTCCGACACGTGTGTTCTGTTATTATGTTCTAATATTTTCTTGTGAATTATTTAGAGTAAACCTAAATCGACAAAGGTAGGTTTTAATGTGTGCTTACTTTTCGGTCACATCGGTATTCCAGATTCCTATTTGATTGAAATATAATTATAGTTTATAGCTTTCTTTCTATTGAATGATTTCTCCACATCTTTGATTCCTGTTTGACGCACACCCAGTTGCCATTTTTCTGTTTGATCCCATTTTTTCGCTATTTTACCAAGAGCTTCATGATTTAGACATATTCCAATATTGTCCAAGGCAACAAACAATAAAATCTGTCTATATTTTCCATAAAATGGACCTCAAATTCAACAATTTCGCTATCTTCGGCAAAATTTACTGTTAAAATCTGCTGCTTTAAATTTCCTTATTTTTTCAAATAGAAACCAGGAATCATCGAAATAACCTTTCCTTGCTAAAAAGCTTACAGTGGGTTGAATTCAACAGTCTAAATGGCAATGCTATAGACCAACCTACTTGGCCTCGGTTTCAAAACTGTTGAAAAGTTCATTCAGTTCAAATGGATCAATGAGGGTTTTCAAAACTGCGAAATTAATCTTCTAGCATTACTAGATGCGAAAAATTCAAAGCGTAACCGAGCATGACCGAACAGGTCATTTGACCAGTTTCTAGTTTAACTGGCCCGACCAGCCAGTCAGGTTTAGTATTCAGAGCACTTTTTAGCATTGAGTTGCTGTATGCGCTTGAATGGAGATAAATTAGCATGAAATGTACAAGAAGGAAGATATATTGCTCAACAAGGCAGTTGAAATAAATTTTAGTAGTGGGTTTGATGCTAAAGCACACCGCAGCAGTTTGTCTTTGCAGTGGCTCAGAAAATGATTTCGGCACTATAACTTATTCGTAACAATGATAACAACATGCTCGTATGATCAAAGAAATAGGATATTCAATAGCTCGGCCTGAAGGGTGAGGTAAAAGGATCGGCTGCGTTCCTTTGGTAGGGGTCCACTCAAGGCTCTTTCCTGGCAAGAAGCCAAGATTCTAACATCGCTCTTATTCACCCTTTTTTGGGTGAGGCTGCAAGTCTAGTATACATTCTTGCCATAGATTGATAACCCCTGATGTCACCTGATCGTAGTAGATTGCCTGCGAAAGAGAAGCAGCTTGTAAGAAGAAACATCATCTGCATTCTATTGCAAAGAAGTATGCAAAACATAGTCATTGCTTATTTAATCACTCAAAGCTCAAAGAAGAAACCCTTACCTAATGCTGGAGTACCACAGCTCTCCAGTAGAAAGACTACATCCAGAACCTAGTCATTGTGCTATTGTAAATTTGACTCCTAAATTATCACTTGCAACTGGTACTTCACATGAAACCCTGAACTTAGAGATTACCCTAGCATGGCAAAATTAACAAGCCCTTTAGAATCCTATTTACTTCCTAACCTATAACATCTCCATAAAGCCTGAAATTACTCCAAGCACTTTAGACAACCTCAACATTGATGACAAAGTGAACAAAAAAGGTATAAGCCAAGGAAAAGCTATATTCACTGGTTTCGGACGCTTAACCAATAATTAGTTGAAATATCTGCCTTTTCTTGTTATTTCCCCTGTCAGCATGACTGACTATACTAATTCTTTACAACATAGCTCCCTTTTTATCTTCCCAACTGTCGTTGTGTTCACAGAGTATTGCCTAACTAGGGAATTCTTGTCTTCCAAAATGATTATTCAAGACCCTTCTATTCTTCTTAAGAAGTTAAAACAAATGAAAAAGCATTTAAATTTGGATCAGCTTACCAGAATCACAGTTTAAAGGGCTATCAGGTTCAGGGTGGGCCATCAAAGCAATTATCGCCCTGCAGACAGACTGAAGTGTCCAAGCTGGGCTCCATGCATTCTTCAAGATATCAAGGCATATCTCTCCTGTCTGCCAGCAAAATTACAAATTGGTGAATACTTACACAAACTGTTTCAGATTAATTTTGTCCTACAAAAATTTTAGACAAGCCTCATATTTTTGTAACATGACAAGAAAGTTTTTGAGGAGACGCCCAATCTAAAACCACTGTTAATCCACTGGTTGGTGACAAATCCAGGTTTCGAAACATGAATCATAACTAAATATGATCCAAGGTTGATAAGGTTTCATATGTTAACTTGAAAACTGGAGAAAGAATACTTTCTCTATTAACAGAAAAGGGAAAACATGAAATAGAGATGTACATGTGAAAGCCAATTACCAACATGGAATTAACTATAAATTGTAGTTTGATCTATTTCCACTGAACTTGGAAAAAGAGGAAAAAGAACAGAGAGAGATAGAGACAAGATTAAATGAAAAGCCACCAATGAAACTGGGAGAAGTACAATTGGTTGGTAAGAATAACATATACAATGGTTGAGCAGTCCAAGCAATATTTATCAGCTAAAATCATTTGATGCTTAATGCTATTAAAAATAAATAAATAAAAGAATGAGATTAAGTTGTCATAGCATACAATTCATACCTTAAAATGCACGTTTGGATGAAATATTTTCGTCAAGAACCGCACTTGAGGAGGCTGCAAAGGATACTGTTCCGGAACAGAGAAGGCAAGCTGGAAGACTCCACCCTCGTAAGGAGTCTCAGTTGGTCCCTGTACCAAAAGAAAAGAGAGCAATCAATCCATTGAACAACTCAACTGCAGCTTCTGTCCTTATACAACTAAGCCTACCTTTATAAGAGCATTCCACTTAAAGATGTTGGAATCGTCACAAACTAATTGAATATCAGGATCTGCTGATTTCTCTCTTTGCACTTCTTTGTATTCCTTGAACAACCTTGCCCTTGATGCCTGCACACAAAGAATAGCTAAAAGAAGGTTTCACATATTGCAAGGGCAAAAACCTTATAGTACTTAAATGTTCAAAAGGTATATTACTTTATCATGCAAATGGTAGACATCAAATCTGTACTTTCCGAATTCAGACCTTTTATATATAAATAATCAGAAGACCCAATAGAAAATGGGGCTAACCTGCATGCTAGTCGTGAATTAGTAACCGGAAATGCTTGAAAAGGCCTGTAAATCTGAAGCTGATCCAAAAGGTGCATAACCGAAATTAACTGATCTCATAAATTAAAAAAAAAAAACCTTACAAATTCGTAATTTAACATATGTTTCCTATCTCAAACTCATCAGCAAATCAAACATCTTTAACGATTACATAAAATTAACCCACTATTAAACAAAAAAAAATTGAAGAGGTTAACAGCCAATTCTAGGAAAAAAGCATCACAAATCTACGAAGAACTGTGAAATTCGAGCTCTTTATTAAGATAATTGAATTGTTATTGATAAGAGAGAAAGAGAAAAGATTTTCAAAATCCAACAAAAATCAAATGATTAAAAACTTTGTAAAGTTATTTCGCTCTGATTTTCTAAGCGTCCAAACAGATCGATAGCATCTTTATTGGCATTTGGTTTTAAAGAACAAAGTTACTGATAATTTTGACAAATAATTATCATTATTTTGTGCGTAGAAGGATAAAGTAGAAACGCACCTGCTGAAGTTATTCCTGAGATGCGATAGACAGAAAGAAGACGAAGCTGAGAAAATGCGCTCGATGCTAGAGTTTTAATTCTCTGTGTACAGATTCATATGCGGTTGTTTCATTCTTGATTCATCTTCACCGTCCATAATAAAACGTAAAATAATTTCATCCGATGTGTGCTTTGTAGTAAAATTTTGGCAAAATTCTTATTTTGACCCTAATATTATAACAATGGACGGTTAAGCTTCTTGACTAAAAACTTATTCAATTAAGCCCTCTAATTTCCAATTTCTTTATAAAAGTTTTCTGAATGGAGCAATAAAGAAAAGAGAAGTTCTAGCGACGCTGTGATTCGAGAGTCTCTTTTGGTTATACTCCTATGGATTTAATGTCTCTATCATTCCTTCATCCGATGCCCCTTTATTTTCAGATTCTTTTGGAAATTATGCATCATTTTGTCGTCGGAGATCCTTCTTCACAAGATGGAAAACTTCTTATGGCTCGAACTGGGTTTCATTCTCGTTTTTCTCTTAAGGTTTTATAAGAAGTTTTTAAGCAGATTTGGAAAACTATAAAGGGTTATCATTTACAATCAAAAAGCCAGAATCATTTTGTTCTTTGATTTCAATCTGCCGATGAAGCTGCAATGCTTCTTCAAGGTATGCTCTGTCAGGAAACATCACTAGTTGATTCAAGAGCTTTCTCCTCAACTTCCTTTTTCTCTGCAACCTAAAAATACAAACGTGTTTGCTTTCCACTTACAATCTGCTGAAGATGCTGGCATGGTTTTACAGGGTCGACTCTGGTCTGTTAAGCGCCATCATCTCCTTATCACAGAATGGGTTCCGAAATGTCCCTTGGATAATCCAATCCTCAAGCTTTCGCCTTTTTGGGTTCAGGTGCATGGCTTTCCCCTCAATATGCTTAGTAATGAAAATGCTTTACAATTGAAATTTCTATTTCCAGGATTCCTGCATATTGATGATGTCTCCAATGAAGTTCTTAATTTACGTTCTTTTGTACGTATGAAAATTTTGATTGATGTAGATGAGCCTCTTCCTTTGGGCTATGTTTATTCACTGAACAAAGGAAAATAATTAATTATTAAGCTCAAATATGAACGTATGGTTGATTTCTGCTTCTATTGTGGGAGGTTACGTCGTTTGAATTTTAGTTGTCCTACAGATATGGAAGTGCTGAAATGTAGGACTGGTATATTTCAAAAACTTCAATACTCTGCTTCTATGATTACTTCTTATGTGTCTCCAAAACCTTTGGAAATTCTAAAACCAGGTGATATTTTGACTTTTTCTAATTTGAAGTTAGGCTCATCTGTTACCGTCAATGATAAGGATATTGTTATACATGACACTCCCATTGCTGTCCCAATGATGAATGGGAATAGGGATGCTCACGGGGAGGGGAGGGGCGGGGGCGGGGAAGGGGTCCCCGCTCCCCGCCCCATGCATTGTCGGGGATTCCCCGTCCCCGCCCCCGCCTAGAACGCGGGGAGAAAAAGCCCCCCGTCCCCGCCCCGCGGGGATCCCCGTTCCCCGATAAATTTCCCAATTTGCCCTCAATAAATCCCCAACCCGATCCGAATTAAATATTTCTTATAAATTATATTTTATTTGTTTAAAAAATCACATAAAATTAAAATATAAATTTTAATAATTAATAACTTAAAATTAAAAATATTTCATACCATTCAAATACAAATAAAAATCCCACACAATTCAAATTATAAAATAAATTTTAATTAATTAACAATTAAAGAATATAGTATCGTTATTTAATTTTAAGTGGTTCTTGTTCTACTGGTTCTTGTTCTTCTTTATCCTCAGTTTCAATGGGCTCCCAAGTAACATCTTCATTATTATTGTTATCTATGTCATCCTCTGCTCCTTCATGGTCAATTGTTCCACATACATTGAGATAACGTGATAAACCTTCAGCTACAATCAGAGAAATTCAATATAAGTAATGATATCTCACTTCAATCGCAGGCTCTGAAGGCACCTAGGCCGCAGAACAATATAAGAATTCAAGCATATTGTGGCAGTATACGTTAGAGATGGAAACAAAGCTTATATGATCTATAAAACATATCGATACCAAAATTAGAAAATCTATGTCCTTGAAACTGGTTAATGATACTCAAGAACAAGCCATATGCGCTAAACCTTTATTCCGAACATTAAGCATAAGCTAAATAACAAAACAAATATCAAAAGGGAACCCGCGTGATCGTAACCGATTCATCAGAAGAGTCATGAATACAACTTCAAGAACTTGACATTTTAACTCAGATAATAAAAATATATCATCCGCTTTTGTTTCAAGGTTGATTATTTTCAATAAACGATGTACTGGAGGTAGTCTGAGGGAAATTTACCAATTTCTAGAGAACCAAACCAAACAAAAAGAAATTTTTAGTTAACTTTCGCGAAATTTATGTGCTAAGGCTTGCAATAAATTATAATTTAAGAAAAAGAGAACAAAATTAGCACAGAAACCCTAAGCCCGTATCTGTTAAAGATCGAGTGTCTTTATGTGTGTACTGAATAAGACAGAGAAAGAGGGAGCTAACCCCATGTCCATATCATTGTAGTCGTCGTCCGCCATGGTATATCAAAACCAGATCTGATCCAAATCAGATCTGATATGCAACTCCGATGAGTTGATTTGACTCTTCAGCTGCCGGATATGTTCAAGCTCCGCTAGAAAACGATTTTTCAGCTCGACCAGCTCCTTCTTTGACGAGATCTGCCACTTTGAGTTACAGATCTCTCTGGTATGAATAACCTTAAGATCTAATGAAACCGACCATCCGTTAACTGGTGTTGCTAAGAAAAAATCCAAAATCGAAGAATTATAGAACCAACAGAAACAAAAGATAAACTCAACGAAGAAAAAAAAAGTAGAACGGAGAAGAAGAACGAATGACTCACTTGTAACTGGAGAACGGCAGGCGGTGGCTACTAGCGGAGGGAAAAAAGAGATTGATTTTAGGGATTTATTAGAAGAGAAAACGGCAAAGGGACGTAGGAGAAGAGGATGAGAAAAATGAAAATGTTAGGGTTTTACATATTTATATAATGGCATATATACGTAAATAATTTGAAAATCAATGGCTTTTATATATATTTTTCGGGGCGGGGCTCCCTGCGGGGCGGATATCCCGTTCCCCGTCCCCGTCCCCGATTCTAGGACAGGGATTTTTTCTTCCCCGTCCCTGTCCCCGCGAGGGGAAAATTCGGAGATTCCCCGCCCCGAACGGGGCGGGTCCCTGCCGGGGCCGGGGATTCCCCGCCCCGGTGATCATCCCTAAATGGGAATCATTTGACAGAGACCATATGTGCTATCAAACATACCCAGACACGTTTGAATTTGGATGATTCATTGGGTTCTTCTTCAGGATCCATCAAGCGGTCTTCTGTCTCTAGTAATGCCTCTTCTGTGGCGCCTTCTATTCCATGTTTGTCCTTTTCTTCCGCAGGTTCCGGAGCAATTCTTACAGATGCTTTGGTTTGCCATGATTTCCAAGATGGGTCTCTGTGTTCCTCTTGGATAACACTCCATCCGTTTCTTTGAATCCGGATGAGGTTTCATCTGGTTTTGATTATTGGTTTGATGATGTTTTAGCTTTGTCTGATGCAGGCTCTTTCCTTGTTGACCCTATTTCATACTCTTATATTTCTTGCTCATTGAACCAAGCGCAATCCAAACCCCCTCCATCTGGATATATGCCTCTGGCTGGGTCTGAGCCTTTTATCTAATTCCCTGAATCTCGTTATACGGTTTCCATGGCTACTACCTGTAAGCAGGATCTGCGGATGAACACTCATGTGTCTCAAATGTTGAATACACCTGATCCAGCAGATACTAGTGTCAAGCTTCGGTCTAAAAAGAAAACAAAGAATCAAAATACAAACCGTTCTCTGAAATTGGCAAGTACTGTTTGCTCCTCTTCTTTTGCCACTCCAATTGAAATCACTGCTACTACTTCCGGGTGTTCTTGTGCTGCAGGTTCTGGTATTATTTGGAAGGAAGTTTCGGTAATGGTGGGTGTTGATGGTTGGAGACTGCCCAATCCACCCAAGGTGTTTTCTGCTTGTTCACTTGCAATTGTTCCTACTGTCAGTCCTAATCCCTCCAAAAAGTGGACAAGGCGATCTTGCAAGACCTTGTTGCCTACTGTGGTGGATACTTCTAACAATAAAGAGGAAGCTAACTTGGTTGAAAAAGCCGTTGACGAAATCCCTATCAAGGAAAAACCACATGTGAGACTTGCTGGCGTAGAGCCTGTTCCTAAGAAAGCTCGTGCTTCTTCCCGTGTTGCTTCTGTTGTGGTGGGGGTGACCAGCCTAGAATGGTCCCAGCATCTATCATGAGTTTATTATTTTGGAACTGCCAAGGGTTGGGGAATTCCTTGATAGTGTTTCACTTAAAGGTTCAGAGACCAAGAACAAAAAAAGGTTTTTGCAATCCTTGTTAGCTAAGTGCCATTGTAAATATTATAATAAATATATAGTGGAACCAGTTGACCCTTCTGGAGGCTTGGCAGTCTTGTGGTCCAAAAATGTCAACTGCTCTGTGATAGCTGCTGCTACTTTTTTTGTACATGTAAAATTACTGGATTCTACTACTAATGAAAAATGATACCTTGTTTCTTGTTATTTGAGTTCTAACTTTCAAGATTGTTTGTCTCAATTTTCTTTTTTAGTTGATTATAAAATATGTTTAGGTTCTCATTATGTTTTGGTGGGTGATTTTAATTCTATCTCGGAACCTTCGGAAAAGATAGGCGGTCTTTCAGCAGATTCTTCAAAGATGCAGTCTTTTCGGGACTTTGTAAACAATATGAAACTTGTAGACCTGGGCTTTACCGGTCCTCATTTTACTTGGTCTAATAATAGATAGGGGGAATGGATTGAGGAACAACTGGATCGAACTTTAGTATCGTCATCTTGGCTCTTATCCTATTAACATGCATTTGTTAAGCATTTGGATGTGTTGGGATCTAATCATAGACATATTTTATTAATGACCAATCCTACTATCCCTAGAGGTAGAAGTTATTTTACATTTGATAAAAGGTGGCTTCTCTATCCAGCTCTTTCCTTTGTAGTGTCTTGTGCTTGGACGTCATCTCGAACAGATAACTCTAGTCTTTCTATTTCTGATCGCATTGCATCTTGTCGCCATGGTATCTCTTCTTGGGCTAAGGCTTTGAACTCCAATTCAACATCTTCTATTAAAGCTATTACCTCTCAAATTCACCATTTGTGATCCCAAGCAAGAGTAAATTTGCCTCTTATTAAGAAGGTGGAGAAATAATTGAAATATGAAGTTTTAAAGGAGGAGGCATATTGGGTTCAAAAAGCTAGGCAAAATTGGCTTTAACAAGAAGATAAAAACACTGCCTATTTCCATGTTGTCACCATAATAAGAAATAAGCTTAATTGTATTAAAGGAGTACAGGATGCACACGGTTCTTGGTGTTCTTTGCAGGAAGGAATGGCAAATATTTTGCTCAATTATTTTCAACAAGTATACACTTCCACTGCATCTGTAAATGACAATGTGCAAGAATTTTTACAACATTGTTCCGTGTATGGTTTCAACGCAAGTCAATGACTCACTGTTAGCTCCTATCTCAGAGGATGAGATTTTTCACGCGGTCCAATCAATATATCCTATAAAGGCCCCTGGCCATGATGGGTTCACTGGCGCCTTTTTTCAAGCTTTTTGACCTACTTTGAAAGATGCTATTTGTAAAGCAGTTGAGATTTTTTTGACTTTGGCATTTTGCCTGCTTCAATTAACCATACTGTCATTGCTTTAATTCTAAAAATTGCCAATGTAAGTTCTTCGAAGCATATTCGCCCTATTGGCTTATGCAATGTTCTTTACAAGATTATTGCTAAAATTTTTGTTCATCATCTGAGACCTTCCCCTTCCCCTTCCTTAAATGATATTGTCTTGGAAAACCAATCTGCTTTTATTAAAGGGCGACTCATCTCGGATAATATACTTATTGCCCATGAGACTTTGCATCATCTTAAGAATAAATATCAGGCTCAACTGGGGGAAGCTGCTATTAAACTTGACATATCCAAAGCTTATGACAGTTTGGAATTAGACTTGGTTTCCATCCCACTTGGGTATCTCGCATTATGGCCTGTGTCTCATCGGTCTCTTATACTATCAAATTGAATGGGGTGAAATATGGTGACTTTAAGCCTTCCAGAGGTTTACTTCAAGGTGATCCTTTATCAACTCTATTGTTTGTTTTGGCTACAGAAGAACTATCCTATGCCTTCAAACATGCGAGCTTATCCTCACACTTACAAGGATTATAGTACTATGAGTGGGCAGCGGATAAATTGTAAAATATCCTCTATTTTCTTTTCCAAAAATACTTATGTAAGTCAACAATAAATGGCTAAATCTATTTTGGGAATTTTGGAAGTAGCCTTTCATGATACTTATTTGGGATTGCCATCTCTTTTTTCACAATCCAAATGCGATACTTTTCGCAAACTCTCTGAACGCCTGCAAGCTAAACTAGATGGTTGGCAGTCCCATCTTTTATCCCAAGGTGGCAAGGATGTTCTTATTAAATCAGTTGCACTAGCAATTCCAATTTACACGATGTCGTGCTTTAAATTACCATCTAAACTTTGTGATTCATTGTCTACAAAAATTATTAATTTTTGGTGGGGTTCGTTACACAGGGGTAAGAAATATCATTGGATAGCTAAATCCAAATTGTGGCAAAGAAAATGGAAAGGTGGTATAGGTATTCGCAATTTGGAAGCTTTTAATCTTGCATTATTAGCCAAACAGTGCTGGCGTATCTTTCGATTCCCTCATTCTTTTTTAACATGCGTTCTGAAGGGGAAATACCTCCTTAGAGGGGAGTTTCTACAAATCGGTCCTTCTTCCAATGCTTCTTGGGGATGAAAAAACATACTTCAAGGTTTGGCAGTGTTGAAAAAAGGAATGCGCTGGCAGATTTTCAACGGTAACAATGTTAACATTTCTGATGCCTAGATTTCCGATTCTTTTCCTTTCACACCTGAATTTAATCCTGAAATTCCGCCATTAATTGGATGTGTCTCATCCTTGATTAACCCTCATTCTCTTTCTTGGAATGCTTCGCTTATCAAGAATACTTTTATTCCACGCCAAACGCAATTTATCTTAAATCAACCTTTGGCCATTTTTTTGGGGGAGGATTCGTTAATTTGGCATCATACCACTTCTGGAGAATTTTCAGTTAAATCGAGATATCATGTGGCACTTCAGCACCTCGGTTTAGCTAATGACTTAACACCTTTTTCTTTGATTTCGATTCAATGGAAAATTTTCTGGACCTTGAAACTCCCTCACAAACTAAAGGTGTTTTTTTGGAAATTGTGCTTTATTGGTTTGCCGATGCGTATAAATTTAAATCAACGGTTCTCTATATTTTTTGACATATGTCCAGCATGTGGTATATCAGAGTCATTGGTTCACTTATTTTTCCATTGCCTTGCTGGACAACAAGTTTGGAACATGTCTACCTTTGGCAAATTTTATGATAGCCCTACTTTCTCTTTTAATGAGGTTTGGAAGTTAATTCCAACTTCTTCAAGAAAACCCATTTCTGATTATATCCCTCATCTATTAATCCACATTCTTTAGGGTATTTGGAATGCTCACAACAAGTTGATCTTTCAAGGTAATCCCTTTACTCTTAGGGTTATTTGGCGTGACTGTTTGCGCTTTTTCAATGATGCAAACAAGTCTGAGCATGCTAATCCAAGATTATCTACATCTATTTCTGTTTGTGAGCCACCCCCTCTTTTTTCTTTCAAAATAAATATAGATGCGGCTCTTTCCCTATCAAAAAATTTTGGTAGCATTGGCCTTATTGTACATAATCACCTTGGTCAACCAATTACCTAGAAAGTTAAAGCCTTCTCCTCTCCTCTTGATCCTCTATTATTGGAAGGAATGGCATTTAGAGAAGCTTTAATCTTAGCAAAATTACATGCATATTTGACCTTCCATATTGAAACGGATTCCCTGAGTATGATCCAAACTATTACACGAAATACTGATCGTCAAAACTGCTTAAGGCCAATTTAGCTGATATTTTTTACATTTTACTCTTTTGTACTGTTACTTATAAACATATCCCCCGTAATTCAAATGTGGCTACTCATTCATTAGCAAGAAAAGGTCCAAATGTTGGTTTTGCTTATAATGTAGCAGTCCAATCTAATTATATCTTTTGTAACTTTCATTATCTTTTTAATATATAGTTCTCTTCTTGGCAAAAAAAAAAGCAAGTGGTTTATTTAATAAAATATATCGAATTACTTTATTTTACCATAAAAATAAAATTATCTTTCTAAAAAAATTAAAAGGAGGAAATAGAAATAGCAAATTATATAAAACTAATTGCAATTAAATATATTTTTTTAATTTGTAAGAAAAAATCAGAAGAAACATTTGAAATGTGAAAGAATCGATGTAATCCAACGGTGCCGATCAAAACCCTTCAATTTAAAACGTTTTTCAAGTTTTAGACTCTAGTGCCAGAAAGGTTTTGGGCCTTTCCAAAATAATTTCTTAAAAGAATTTATTTCCACTAATATTTTATTGAGTGTTAATATACCTTGAAGGGCAATAAAACGTTGATTTTTTTGACTTTTTTTTAGATTTTTACATAAATATGACAAAAAATAAAAATAACAAAAAAGACACTTATTTTTTTTCATTCTTCCAATAATACAATATTTTAAATTTTCACTTTTATTTATACCACGTCTAATTTTTAAAAATACCACTTTCCTTCTTTTTCTTTTCATCGCAAAATTCAACGGAACATTTTTTTAAATAATGTGTTTTTAAAAAAAATTACAAAAATAGGATATGTTAAAAAATATTTACGGATTTGGGGTGAAATACAAAATCGCTGCGTCAGGTAGTGGTTTCAGACGTGGGACCCACAGAAGAATTTTGATTTTTTTTTCTAAAACTGCTGCAGTTTATAGTGATTTCAAACGTATCAGTATTTGTCGTTTTTATTATTAAATTAATAGAAAAAATGAAAATTAATATCAATTGTCACTTGTAGTATAACTGGTATGCATCCTTTCTGAATTTGCAGGAGGTTGTGGGTTTAACCCACAACCAGCTTTTATTTATTCATTTTAATAGATTTTAGATATTATTAAATATAAAAAATAAATATCAAATGATACATATTATTCCAATGGCAAAAGTAAATTCAAAATATAAGTAGGTCATAGGTTCAGATTTTATTACTTACCATACTTTTTTTTATATTTTTTTCTTTATTCTAGATAAATTTACAATAAACATTTAAGATAATAAATATTATTTTTTATTTTTTAAAAATTCAGATGGCTTCATGTATCCGATGGAAAGTGTGTGTGTATATCTATAGGGTTATGCATAGAATTGTACCAATTTTATTCCTACATTGGCAATATTGCATGAAAATAAATTATAAAAATAATATTGTTATTTCTATGGGAGAAATAAAATGCTAACTAGATTCTAATTGTGTCAAGAAAATTAAATGAAGTAACACCCTAAAAAACAAAACCAACAGCCTAATATCACAGAAAGGGGTCCAAGAAGAAGCCCACTGAGATCCCTCCAATTGAGGGAGAAAATCCTATAATCGAGGTTATCCGATCGAATTGGACGTCTCACTAATAAGATTAGGGCACACGTCACTATCCAATCACCGCTGCCTATAGAAATAGGCCATGCTTGCCACAAAATAGGGACACTGTTGCGCACACTGCTCTAAGCCCTCCCAGACTATAAATAACAGGTTTCACTCTTAGAAGGGGATCCCTTCTCACTCTCTCTCGCAATTAACTTATTTATTCTCCTTTATCCCGATAGCTGACTTGAGCGTCGGAGTGCTGAAGTCCAGGTCCACCGGGCTAAGCATTGTTGTAGGTGTAACACCCTTACTGAAAAGATTGATTGAACCATGTGATAACCCGAAATTTTTTTATATATATATTGAACCTTAACTACACCATCAACTGTAGACTTGACCAATATGAAATACTTATAAATTAAGTACGCTGATTAAACTATAATTGTCTAATTGACTAATCACCAAATAAAAATCTGGCAATATAACGCCTAAAAACTTATCTAATCCACCTGAAAATCAGATAATTTTCTCAGCCCTTCGGGGCACCAAAATACAAAAAACATTTCAACATGCATCTCATACATCCATTCTCATTATTAATCACATTTCCTAAGATGATTCAATTTTACATATTACACTCTTAAATCACTATAATACTCCAATATAAAGAACAATTTATATTTAAATCGCCTCGCTACATCTGTAGACCTCAAAGGTGATCTGTCCACACTAGATCCCCTTTTCTGATGGTTGAGTCATAGCAGCTGCCTAACCAGAAACGAGCCTATCCTTTTACCTACACGGATAGTAAAACCCGTGTTAAGTTATAAAGTTTAGCGGGGAAATAAATCTAAAGATAATCTTTATAACACATAACATCAATTATATAAGGACAAAGTTTAATAATACTGCCAGTTGATATCTTCGATTACTTTAGGTCCAAGCTTTTACAGTCAACAATAATTCACAAGCACAAGAGAATGAACATATTTCTCATATAGACAACAAAACTTAATAACTCCATAAGCAATTCATCAGTAACTGTTACCAAAAAAGACATTTGGCATAATTCCTTCATACATATGCATCCTTTAAAATATAATATGCATTATAAACTCACTTTCATGTAAGTATTAAAACAATCTTAGCAAGGTGAACTATATATTACATAACCCCATATTATGCACTTGACCCGTAACAGAGTTGTATACATACTTATGTATATATATATATAAACAAATATAACAAATTAAGAAACTAGCTTATATAGTATTAAAGAATCACATGCTCATCAATATTATAACTTTCAATTTATTATCCGTCTTCTGTATATAAGCGAATAATTCTTATGCAAATTAGTTCTGAACTATAACCTTTCTTATCTTTTACACTTTTTAACTTATTTTCATATTAATGCCCCTAGTACAGACTCGGCAGAAAATCTCAAATTGAATACACGGGACGTGGATCCTACAGGGCCATAACAGAGATAGAGAAATGATCCCGAGAGGGCCAATTCTCACAGAGTAGAGTACAAAGACAAAAAAGCCATGGTGATCAGAGATCCAGTCCATAGCATAGCAAGTCGCCATGACTTGCACCGCGGTACAGATATCTCTATGGCCAGCCAATAATATCCTAAGCTAGATTTTACTGCCTGATTCTTTCTAAGGGCATAAATTTCACTTACATTCAAAACATTTATCAAATTTCTCATCGTTTCAATTCCTTTTTAATCCAGAAAATACAGTTTGTGAACCATCTTTCACTTATGTCATGAATTATTTCACAATAATTCAACAAATTCTCTTTAAATTACTCTTCAGTCATCAAAGGAATCAACTTTATATAGATTCTTTCAAATTACTTTTAAACTTTCTAATAGCCACTTGTTAACAATACTTATACTTATCATAGTAGTTCATGCATTGCTAGACCGTTTTCACGAGAATGAAATCATATATAATCACACCCACCATGAGTGCCTAAAACAACACATAAACAGATAATCATTTCAGAAGGACGTACCTGCATGGTTCATCATGATCATCTCCTTGGAACCTCTGTACTTATTATATCATTACCAAAATATTTTGGAATAATAAACTAGACAAGATTATTTAATTTATTCTTTTACAGCAAATAAATAGGTAAGCATTTTGTACAATCTAATATTAAATAATTATTCCATAACAATTGAATAATATGATCATAATATTTCTTGAAAAGTTATGCTAAAAATGACAAACAGAAAAACATTACTTATTACAGCATGAAATTATAAATAGAATTTAAAACAATTAAAGTGTGATTCACAGCCTTAAAGGATTTGTTCCTATCAATAAAATCTTCAATATCCTCTAATTATTACAATTCAATTGCTTTTAATAACTATTCTAACTCTAAGTTTTGGCTTCATCAGTTATACTCATATTCATTCATATTATATTAAAGAATAAACTTACATCATATATTTGTGTACATCTAACATCATGATTTGCATATATTTTCAATTATCATATCGACATAACCAATAACTAAATACATATCTTATACTCTTTATGCATGTTTTATGCATCTCTGCGTACGAACGTACTTTTAAATTTTCATATTAGTTGATTTAGCTTTCTAAGTTCAATCATAAGTTAGCTGGCAAAAACTATACTTTTTATTGCCAAATTAATCATCAGCTTTTAAAATTTCTCTTTTAACGTTTAATATAATCACCTAGGTATTTAATTATACATCTATTAAATAAACATGTTAACTAAATTCTTAGTTAATCTCAACAAATACATTATATAAGTTCCTTACTAAAGAATAATTCTAAATCATTTAGTAAAGAGCTAAAAACATTTCTATACAAGTTAGCAAAGAAAATCAGATTTAAACTAATATGTTGAAGACTCAATCATGAATTTTCATTATGATTTGGCTATAATCCTATTTAATATTTTAACTCCAACTAGGCAAGGCCTATAATAGTGATCAATAAACTACTCCATTAAATTTACCAATAATATCAGAAGTAAACCATTAACACATAATTTAATTAAATTATTTAATTTATATCATAAATAGAACTCCAACATCAAACATCCGTGAAAACCATATTCATTAAACTATAAACATTCCAACTCCTTTTACAGAATGTTTAAGAAGTCTATAGAGGAATCAAGATATCCCAAACAAAAACCTCTTATACTGGAATAAGTAGCTAGCCAAAGATTGTACTAACTTATATCCAGTTTTATGCAGCATTCCCATATGCCACTTTGACTTTTCTGGATAAAATACCATTCAACTGTCATTTCCTACTCTTGTAATAGTTTAAACCTCAGTTTCCTCACGATTTTATCTTCTAATCAAATTTAAAGGAAAACTTAGAAGCAAACTTAAAGTAACTTGGTAAAGATGATGTTAAACTCTCAGATTTCACAATACAGACATGAGTAACATTTAGCCAAAGTCCAAAGAAAAAGACATAGGACCAAAAATTTGATAGCTCATTCGTTTTGAAAGGCATGAAGAGGCCAATAAAAGTAAGACAGATTTGATCATTTGGAGCCTAAGTCAATTAATTCCAACTCACTATTTTTCACTCTTTGATTTCGCCATTCCGTAATCCAACCCTAGTTGCTTAAAATATAAAATAACTTATATTATTACAAGTCCAAGGTGTCATACTAAGAACCCAGAGGTACAAAATTTCAAGGCCATTCATAATTCCTTCACTATACCTTAGGATGCTGTGAATTCTCTAAGCCAAGGATTTGACTTAAAAACTAAGAAGTTTGGTGGCTAGCAAACTACCATCAAATGTAACACCGTTACTGAAAAGATTGACTGAACCATGTGATAACCCGAATTTGTTTTTTATATATACTGAACCTTAACTACACCATCAACTGCAGACTTGACCAATATGAAATACTTATAAATTAAATACGCTGATTAAACTATAATTGTCTAATTGACTAATCACAAAATAAAAATCTGGCAATATAATGCCTAAAAACTTATCTAATTCACCTGAAAATCAGACAATTTCCTCAGCCCTTCAGGGGCACCAAAATAGAAAAATAATTTCAACATGCATCTCACACATCCATTCTCATTATTAATCACATTTTCTAAGATGATTCAATTTTACATATTACACTCTTAAATCACTATAATACTCCAAAATAAAGAACAATTTACATTTAAATCGCCTCGCTACATCTGTAGACCTCAAAGGTGATCTATCCACACTAGATCCCCTCTTCTTATTGTTGAGTCATAGCAGCTGCCTAATCAGAAACGAGCCTATCCTTTTACGTACACGGATAGTAAAACCCGTGCTAAGCTATAAAGCTTAGCGGGGAACAAAAATCTAAAGATAATCTTTATAACACATAACATCAATTATACAAGGACAAAATTTAATAATACTGCTAGTTGATATCTTCGATTACTTTAGGTTCAAGCTTTTACAGTCAGCAATAATTCACAAGCACAAGAGAATGAACATATTTCTCATATAGACAACAAAACTTAATAACTCCATAAGCAATTCATCAGTAACTGTTACCACAAAAGACGTTTGGCATAATTCCTTCATACATATGCATCCTTTAAAATATAATATGCATTATAAACTCACTTTCATGTAAGTATTAAAACAATTTTAGCAAGGTGAACTATATATTACATAACCCCATATTATGCACTTGACCCGTAACAGAGTTGTATACATACTTATGTATATATATATATAAACAAATATAACAAATTAAGAAACTAGCTTATATAGTATTAAAGAATCACATGCTCATCAATATTATAACTTTCAATTTATTATCCGTCTTCTGTATATAAGCGAATAATTCTTATGCAAATTAGTTCTGAACTATAACCTTTCTTATCTTTTACACTTTTTAACTTATTTTCATATTAATGCCCCTAGTACAGATCCGGTAGAAAACCTCAAATCGGATACACGGAACGTGGATCCTACAGGGCCATAACAGAGATAGAGAAATGATCCCGAGAGGGCCAATTCTCATAGAGTAGAGTACAAAGACAGAAAAGCCATGGTGATCAGAGATCCAGTCCATAGCATAGCAAGTCGTCATGACTTGCACCGCGGTACAGATATTCCTATGGCCAGCCAATTATATCCTAAGCTAGATTTTACTGCCTGATTCTTTCTAAGGGAACAAATTTCACTTACTTTCAAAACATTTATCAAATTTCTCATCTTTTCAATTCCTTTTTAATCCAAAAAATACAGTTATTCCGAATCTTCAATATTTTGTCCGGTTTGTGAACCATCTTTCACTTATGTCATGAATTATTTCACAAAAATTCAACAAATTCTCTTTAAATTACTCTTCAGTCATCAAAGGAATCTACTTTATATAGATTATTTCAAATTACTTTTAAACTTTCTAATAGCCACTTGTTAACAATACTTATACTTATCATAGTAGTTCATGCATTGCTAGACCGTTTTCACGAGAATGAAATCATATATAATCACACCCACCATGAGTGCCTAAAACAGCACATAAACAGATAATCATTTCAGAAGGACGTACCTGCATGATTCATCATGATCATCTCCTTTGAACCTCTATACTTATTATATCATTACCAAAATATTTTGGAATAATAAACTAGACAAGATGATTTAATTTATTCTTTTACAGCAAATAAATAGGTAAGCATTTTGTACAATCTAATATTAAACAATTATTCCATAACAATTGAATAATATGATCATAATATTTCTTGAAAAGTTATGCTAAAAATAACAAACAGAAAAACATTACTTATTATAGCATGAAATTATAAATAGAATTTAAAACAATTAAAGTGTAATTCACAGTCTTAAAGGATTTGTTCCTATCAATAAAATCTTCAATATCATCTAATTATCACAATTCAATTGCTTTTAATAACTATTCTAACTCTAAGTTTTGGCTTCATCAGTTATACTCATATTCATTCATATTATATTAAAGAATAAACTTATATCATATATTTGTGTACATCTAACATCATGATTTGCATATATTTTCAATTATCATATCGACATAACCAATAACTAAATACATATCTTATACTCTTTATGCATGTTTTATGCATCTCTGCGTACGAACGTACTTTTACATTTTCATATTAGTTGATTTAGCTTTCTAAGTTCAATTATAAGTTAACTGGCAAAAACTATACTTTTTATTGCCAAATTAATCATCGGCTTTTAAAATTTCTCTTTTAACGTTTAATAGAATCACCTAGGTATTTAATTATACATCTATTAAATAAACATGTTAACTAAATTCTTAGTTAATCTCAACAAATACATTATATAAGTTCCTTACTAAAGAATAATTCTAAATCATTTAGTAAAGAGCTAAAAACATTTCTATACAAGTTAGCAAAGAAAATCAGATTTAAACTAATATGTTGAAGACTCAATCATGAATTTTCATTATGATTTGGCTATAATCCTATTTAATATTTTAACTCCAACTAGGCAAGGCTTATAATAGTGATCAATAAACTACCCCATTAAATTTACCAATAATATCAAAAGTAAACCATTAACACATAATTTAATTAAATTATTTAATTTATATCATAAATAGAACTCCAACATCAAACATCCGTGAAAACCATATTCATTGAACTATAAACATTCCAACTCCTTTTACAGAATGTTTAAGAAGTCTATAGAGGAATCAAGATATCCCAAACAAAAACCTCTTATACTGGAATAAGTAGCTAGCCAAAGATTGTACTAACTTATATCCAGTTTTATGCAGCATCCGCATATGCCACTTTGACTTTTCTGGATAAAATACCATTCAACTGTCATTTCCTACTCTTGTAACAGTTTAAACCTCAATTTCCTCACGATTTTAATTAGCTTCTAATCAAATTTAAAGGAAAACTTAGAAGCAAACTTAAAGTAACTTGGTAAAGATGATGTTAAACTCTCAGATTTCACAATACAGACATGAGTAACATTTAGCCAAAGTCCAAAGAAAAAGACATAGGACCAAAAATTTGATAGCTCATTCGTTTTGAAAGGCATGAAGAGGCCAATAAAAACAAGGCAGCTTTGATCATTTGGCGCCTAAGTCAATTAATTCCAACTCACTATTTTTCACTCTTTGATTCCACCATTCCGTAATCCAACCCTAGTTGCTGAAAATATAAAATAACTTATATTATTACAAGTCCAAGGTGGCATACTAAGAACCCAGAGGCCCAACTCCTCAGGAATCTACAACCGAGCTATAGATCGACAACCAGCTGGTCCTGAAAACAACTCCATCACGTTGGATAGACAGTCGCCACTAATCCACGTTTCCCTCGAAAATCGCCGAAAATGGGTTAGTGGCCGGGAAAAACGAAAAACTCCTCCCATTAACTCCTGAAAATGTGTTACCTCCCTCTATAAAAGGAGTAAAAACAGGTATGAAAAGGTTACTTAATTTTTTAGCTAAAGAATTCTTATTCTCTCACTCAAAATTTCTAACTTGACCGTCGGAGGCTCCCTTGTCGAAAACCCACCAGTTCATTGTTTATTATTGCAGGTGATCGCAAGGAGCTTGCTGTGCATTTCACTTGTCATCACTCTCATACCGACCTTCAGCTTTTTTAAGTTTCACTTTCTCTTCTTTTCTTTCTCCATTCGCTCGATTCTCGTCTTTTATTTCATTAACTAGCTTCTCGCCGCATCTCATTTCGGTTGTAATAGTCAGCATTTAAGTTGATTCGCTGCTTCTCTCCTTGATTTCTTACTGGTGAGTTCTTCTTTTCTTTGTGTTTTCATTTTTGGATTGATTATTTTGATATAAGTTGTGTTTTGCAACTTAAATTTTGCTTTATTGTGATGGATTAATGGTGTGTCTGTTGGAATCTAGGAATCCGTATGTTGATTATTAATTTATTGTGGATTTTAGATTTAATTTGATGCATTTCTTTGATTGCAAAAGCACCATTTATGGGTTTTATATTTTATATTCCTTGATTTTTCTAGTAATGGATTTTGTTGATTTCTGATTTTTGATCTTTGAAATGCTCTAATGGTTGCCTCTGTTCAGTTATCGAACAAGTGTGTTTGTCAGTCTTGCGATATGTATAGGCTACTGAAATGGATTTGTTTTCTTAGTGTTGCTTTGGTTGAAGGCTGGTCTTTTGATTGTGTTATTGACAATATGGTTTATGGAAAATAAACTTCATCCGAGGTGTTTAGGATGATGAGTGGACAAATATCTGTCCTACATCACATGTTGTACATTATTCGAGTTATAAAGTTGTCTGTTAGAATGACAAAACATTCATTTTTATAATTAATGAAATAGCTTATACAAATTTGTTTGACAGTCTTGTAGTTATTAAGCAACATAAAAAGGGATTATGATCCCTATAATCATTCTTTGTAATTGTGTTAGTTTCTTTGTACCTCTTTTATCATTGCCCACTGCATAAAAACCATCCTTTTGGTTTTGCTAATAAAAATGCAATGGTATCATACATTAAAGATCTTACTGGTGAATAACCATCCTTTTCATGTTTCTTCATGGAGTGAAATTGTAATGTCGATTCAAAGTTCAAAGCTTTTATTCCAATGAAATGACTTGTTATTAGCGAATAGAAGTGGGGCTTTAAGGTACTTTGATTGCTTGACAGAGTCCAGGATGATGTATTTCAATACCCTTATTTTAGGTTTTGAAGATAAGCTAATATCACAAGATTTGTGCATTCAGTGGCATTGCATCTGTTGACTGGTGGGGCAAACAATTTATATAAGGTTGCCCTACTACTGGATTCGATGTAAAGACAGGAAATGGTTTTAAAAACAGTAGAACCTTTTTGAGTGAGCAACACTGAAAAACTTAGCTTACGAGCTTTACAATTTCTTTTTTACACTAGGAAATCAATGCTCAATTACAAATGCCTCGTTTTGCTTTTAACAGAAACTTTAGATATTAACGCAGCTTATTATTGGTGGTAATACAAGTGAAGTGCATGCACCATCAACAAGTAGTTCTAATATCTAACAGCCCAAAGCATCATCATTCTGGTAATAAAATACAATGAAGGCAAATGTTGTTTATCGAGTTAATCTCTGAAGTATGTTGATTTGGTTAACTGGTCATATGGAGCCTTTTTCATGAACTGATGCTTTGGTTACGTTTAGTAGGGCTGTTTTGGTTTTATCATGAATATTGGTTTTGTTTGTATCTTTTGTTTGTTGCAGCTGCTAGTTTGTGTGCAGCTCTAGCATGATGTTTGCTGCAGTTTACTTGGATGGAATTTTGTTGTATTCGATTTTCTTTGGCTTTTTTGGGGCTAGACTGGCAATCTCTTTATATTTTTATGGGTTGACAAAGAAGCTGCAAGAGATTGAGAGTTAATCTGAAGCACCACCTAGAAGAACTAAATTAAAAAATGTTCCCAAAAGCTATAAAGGAAAAACTGTTGTAATTTGACAATGTGTTTAAATGAAACAACAATTGTAAATATTCTAATAATTATTAAAAATTTTATGGTTTACTGATGATTTAATGTTATTAGAATCATTTAATTTTTTCATTATATCCTAAGCAATATGAAAAGAAAATTTCTTAGCATTATTTTACTGAATCCATGGACAATAATAAACAGAGTTATTGGAGGAGGTTAACAAGTAAGGAATATCAAGATTGATATGACTGAACAATATTGATCCAACAACATGGGCATTAACATTTATTATGCATATGAGCAAAATACTGGCTTTTTATTTAAAATATTTTCAATTGTATAATATTATTTTACTTTTTTGAAATTGGTATACCCGACGATATACTTGGTATGTCAAAATTCATTAGATAATCTCAATTTTGAATTTTGGTATACCAAATGGCATACCGGGTATACCACCTGGTACACCAAAATTCAAAATTAAAATTATCTTCCGGATTTTGGTATACCAGGTGGTATACTAGGTATACCGTCGGGTATACCAGACGGTATACTTGATATACCAAAATTCATTAGATAATTTCAATTCTGAATTTTGGTATATTCAACAGTATACCTAATATATTACTTGGTATACCAAAATTCAGAATTGAAATTCTTCTATTTTTTGGTATACCAGGTATACCTTCGGGTATACCAAATTCAAAAAATTGAAATTATATCATGCATTTTAAAATATTAAATTGAATATTAATAGATATTTTTTAACTATTATTCAAAATAAAAAAAAGTTGATTACAATTTATGATAAATGAATAAAAAAATAGAACTTTTATTTTTTTCTTTTAGTACGGTATATACTCTATCGAATGTTTTCACATTTTGTGTAAAATAACAATAATTTGCATTAACAAATTCCATATATTTAATAGAATTGAAATTATATTCTGGTTTTTTGTATAACTAATGATATATCTAGTATACCAATTATGTAGTATAAAAAAAAATATTGTCTATACATGGTATACCGCCTGGTATATCAAAAAATAAAATGCAAACTTGTTCTTTTGCATTCTGAAATAGCACAATGTATTCAATGAAATAAAGTAATTATTATTTTTTCAAAGGATTTTACTTGATTAGATTGAAAATTAAAATTAAAATCAACATGCAAATATCATTAAGATAAACATATGTAGCAAGAGCTGCTAACAAGAAATATGAAGAATTGGCATCCCACACAGACAAATCGGACAAAGAATTTGCAGCTTTAGTTAAGGCACGAGCTACTAAATTTGGCGATCTACAAAGATACTAAACTTGTAATAGAAGGAGAAAAACAATCTTAAACATCATTTTTCTTAGTTTTCTAGTATATGTTACATCCAACATGCGTTGCTATTAATTAATGAATATAACCATTTTTCATTAATTTTCTAATATGACAATAATTAATATATTATTTTTTTCTTTTGAAGCAATTTATTAAAAGAGATGAGAAATACAAGCAAAAATCAATCAGTTTTTACATTTGCATGCATTCTGAACAGGACATACTTTCCTTTTCTAATAATAGATTTTTGTATGCTGGACGGTATACCTGGTATACCACCGGGTATACCAAAAAACAGAATACCAAGTATCCCATAAGGTATATCAATTTAAAAAAATTGAAATTATATTATGCATTTAAAAATATTAAATTGAATATTAATAGAACTATGCTTTAACAATGATGAGGAAGAGTAGGTTTTACTATTTCCATCTCCAACTTGTCATGAAATTCGGGCAATGAGAAGATGTTGCTATGCCTCGGGAAATTGAAGAAATGGTGAAACATCTCAACAAGGTAAAATGTTTCCTTATGTTTATCAGGGGACAAATAAAACCTTGTGAACAATCAAACCTAGTAATAGCTAGAACGCATCGTGAACATCAGCTAAACACATTCTAGTTTTAGGGGGCTGCAAGTTATAACCATTAATTTCTATCAAATACTTGGAGCAGGATAATAGAGTATTGCAACTATATGCATGAATATAAATACCCAATATATATGCCCAAGATATAAACTAGTTTTGTGATAATTCGATAATTGCAGGTACTCTTAAAAGAAATTGTGAATATAGAACTAATAGACACATTTTATATTAGAAAATTCTCAGGAGGGCATTTCAATCTGTAAAATTAATGAACTAGTTATAGAACACATTAGCAGAGTAATTTGCTGAATAGCCATATCAACTACAACCACTTAAAACGAAAACATTTCAGATAAACCTGCGTATAACAATTAGAAGATACAAACAATATGATACAAGCAACCAAATAATAATAATAATAATAGTAAACGAGATCCTCGCTGATAACAACTATAGAAATGTACTGAATAGAGGTTTTAAAATCAAATGATACACTCAAAGTTCAACAAAAAAGCATTTACGATTAAAACAATCGCAAGTTAGTTTATTTTTCAAGAAAGCGAAAATAGCAGGAAGAAGGAAGAAAGAAGAAGAGGGGAAAAAAAGGAGAAGGAAAGACGAGATGGAGAATTTAAGTTAAATTGAAAAAGGGATATTTTTAAAAATAAAAATTTTAAAAAATGTAATTTTAAAAGGGAAGAAGAGAAAGTGGTATTTTTAGATGGGACTTTTTTTTGGGGTGATTTTGTAAAACTCCCAAATTAGTATTAGGTTATTTTTTAAAGCAATTTTAGCCCCAAATTAGTATTAGGTTGTTAATCAAAGGGGGTAAGACAAAATCAAAATTTTGGTTAATTAAAAATTTGATCTAATTTTAAGTTAATTAAATTAAAATTTTAAATTTATCGTTTTTACTTTAAAAAATTAGCGGTTAACCATTGACAAATGGATAAACGATATAGATATATTTTAATATTATTATAATTTATTAATATTATGATATATGATTTTTTAAATATCATTATAATACATATATTTAGTAAATAAAATTAAAATTATTTTTTATTGTAATTATTTATTCATCACATGTGTATAATTAGTATTTTATTGTTAATTTTATATTGAATATATTCAATTTTTATAATTAATTATGAAAATTTTAATTTTTAATGAATATCATATTTAATTTATATTTTTTATTTTTAAAATATTTTTAATTATTAAAAATAATATTATAAATTATATAATTTATTAAATTCATATATAAAAATATTTTAATGATTAATCGGTAAATTAATTCAAAAAATTAATTAAAAATTAAAACTGATATAATAGTTAATTAAAATTAATAAATTAATTAATAACATCATTAATAGATGGATGATTGATGCTCATCCCTGTTAATTAGTTACATTTGAGAATAGCCACAATATTGGCGCAATGTACCAAACAAACACTTTCGATTCGAGTCTTTCCTCCTTTTTTCTTTACAACTAAAAAAAAAAAAAAATCCAAAAAAGATTTTAAACGTAAAAGTCTGAATAATTCATAGAATTCGGAGCTTTAGCCCACGTTACGAGTGGGTCCCAAAATATCGTTGAAATTGATGTGGACTCTGTTTCTCTCCTCTTCACTCGTTTTTTGCCGCCATCTTCAAGTTTTGGCCACCTTTTGTTTCATTTCTACCACTTTTCTTCTTCTCCTTCTTCTTCATTGTTACCGCATAATGCACACTTCATTCAATACTATTTATGCACAGTAATTCTAAACTTTCTCATTTTTCTGTATACCAGTTTTGAATCTAACCGATTCCATGGAAACGAACCTGCAACACTCACTCCCCGAGCTCTACCTTTTCTCTCCAAATTTGGCGTTTCGGGCTCTAAACCCTATTTCAGCTGCTAAACCGTTCCAATCTTCAAACCAAGGCTCAATCAACTTACGTTTGCGGTCTTTAAAAGTTGGATTTCGATCACAGAGCTCCAAATTTTTAGTGTTTAATTCAGCCGCTGACACTGGGTCGTCGATTGTTGAAAGAGGCGAAACTCCGAGCGTTAACTCAGCGAGTCCCGTATACGTTCCCACGCCTCCTAATCGTCAGCTTCGAACTCCTCATAGCGGGTAAGTTTTCGATTGGGATTTTTTTTTTTTTTGATCCGCAGCAGTCTCAGTAGGAGTAGCACGTTTTGCTTTGTTTATTATTTTCTTTAAATTTTTTGATTTATTAGTTGAATCAGGTACCATTTTGATGGAACCACGAGGAGATTTTTTGAGGGTTGGTATTTCAAAGTCTCAATTCCTGAGCAGAAACAGAGTTTCTGTTTCATGTACTCTGTGGAAAATCCTGCATTTCCTAATAAATTGACACCTTTCGAAGTTGTGCAGTATGGACCCAGATCAACAGGGGTTGGGGCTCAAATACTTGGGGCTTATGACAAGTACATATGTCAGTATTCTCAAGAATCTGGCAACTTCTGGGGAAGTAAGTTTCAAAGCTCCGAACTTTTATTTCAAGGGTATTTCAGTTTTCTTTACTATTATAACGATGCAAACATTTTGCGATTCTTGCTTACAGTTAGTTTTATACAAACAGTTTCTACTAATTCACTCCCTTAGTTGTCTCTTGCTTTCGGTGGATGAAGTTCTTTACTCCAGTCCTAATTAAGAATTTGGTAATATATAGGCAGGCATGAACTCATGTTGGGGAATACTTTCATAGCTGAGAAAGGCAAACGGCCTCCACTTAAGGAGTTTCCTCCTCAGGTTGATATACTTTATTCGGATTTTATCATTTTCAGTGATGATATTGAAGTGTGCTCATTTATGGAACTCTCTGGCTCGTAACATCTTATCTTTGAAAAGAAATAAATGAATGAAATTGTTTGATTGCCATAAGTATTATGTGTGCCTTAATTTTATGTAAAACTTTTATCTATCCCAGAGTTCAGTTTAAGATACTTAATCTATAGTCCTGATAATTTGATTTAAGATAACTGGTTATGCTACCTTTGACATAGTTTGTAACTGCTCCATCTATGACATAATAGAAGGGCATAACCAAATTATTGTTATTTGATAAATTCTTGCTAATGATACTGCGTAGCTTATCTACAAGGTTGTAACTTGTCTAAGCTATTGAGTGTGCTTCCCTCCGCCCCTTCCCTTGATCATTTTGGAATACCTACAAGTTTAAAGTTGATCTTCCTAGCATGAAAAAAGAGCCTTATTCTTTTCCCTTAGGATTAGGTGGCTTTGTCTTTGCACATGCTTGGGGTGTTATTGTTCAAACTTTCTTTCTCTTGTTTACTCATGTGATTTGCAAATCCTGTGGAGTTTCTTGTGCCATATTGAGATTTAAGGAACTAAGCAATATAATTGCTGTTGTAACATTAATATAAGGTTGTAACTTGGTTGAAAATATTGTTCCATGCATAAAGAATTTTATTTAATGATTTATATTAGGAGGGGCAAGAACTAATTCATGTCAATTTCCGATAATATGAAGTGAATCCAAGTCATAACTTGCATTTCTTGTATGTGCCAATTTGTACAGGAATTTAATGAAAGAGTTTCAGAAGGTTTTCAGGTCACCCCATTTTGGCATCAAGGTTTCATTAGTGATGATGGCAGGTACCTTGCAATTATATCATTGCTTATAGCCATCATTGTAAGATTGAGTTTTGAATCCAGACTGTTTGATATTATTGGTTATGAGATACAATAAGATGCTCTCATGGTGTTTAAGCACTTTTTATGTTTATGTGTTGGAAATTCCACCCTATTTTATATTTTGTTTTGTTTTATTGTTTTTGTTTTGTTTTTTTTTGTACGAAATAGATAGAAATTGATATCATTGTGAAAGATTATGGATAGATATTAATTTTTATCTAAAAAAAGAACGAAAAGGCCAATACTGAAAATATAAAAAAGATTATGTGATTTTTGCCATCACTGGGCCTATTCTTTTTCACCTCCTGTTGCTTCTGGTTAACTTGACTGTTCATATTTGATATGTTGTAGCTTCTAAATACAGGTCGGATTATGTTGAAACTGTGAGAACTGCACGTTGGCAGTACAGTACTCGCCCTGTATATGGATGGGGCGACGTGGGAGGCAAACAAAAATCTACTGCTGGCTGGCTTGCTGCTTTTCCTGTATTTGAACCTCACTGGCAGATATGCATGGCAGGAGGACTCTCAACTGGTATTAGCTGTTCTTTTTCCTTGACACTTATCAGCAACTATTAATCCGAAAATTCTTTTGCTACCAAGTATTATATAAATAATGAGCACTCCTGGCAGTTGCATTGATATCATCTTTAATGGGTTGCGTTAATTACTATTAGTAAAGTGGTGTATCTAATATGCCACAAAGTTGTTATAAAAGAGTTTGATTAGCAGAATAAGGAAAAATTGGGCTTCTGCATTCTGTTTGTGGTGCTTTTCTTCCCTGGAGCCCATGAGGGAATAAATTTTTTGGAATATTCTTTTTTTCAGATTTTAGTAAATATTGTGCTTTAGTTCTTAATGTTGCAATGGACATCACATGTTTTTGGGGAATAATGTCTTCATCTCGGATTGGATTGTAGGCTGGATAGAGTGGGATGGTGAAATGTTCGAGTTCAAAGACGTGCCTTCTTACTCAGAAAAGAACTGGGGTGGAGGCTTCCCTAGGAAATGGTTTTGGGTAAATATTCCATTCTTCTTGACATTTCAGCAAATTTTTCAGCTTATTAATTGGTAATACCATTTCTGGCATGTAGTTTATTTTGTCTTGTGGATAATGTAATAGAGTTTACCTTTGCTGTTTGCACATGCGACGGATGATTTAATTTATTCTAGCATTTGGTCACTGCCTTGCAGTGATAATCTCACATTTGGATGATTCAATTATTTCCACTGCTTTACATTGATCTCTTTATAACACCGAGACTGCTTTGCTCATTGGCCAAATAGGAAGCCACGTTTTTTAATGTGCCATCTGGTGGTGAAAGCTCTTATTTTAGATAATTGAACATTCTGGGTTCTGATAGGAAAAAGATGTTGTATTGTCAAGGATGATATAATGCTAGATTATTTGAGACTTGTAGTTGTCTGACAGACCTAGCCTTTTTTCTTTAAGTAGCAGTATTCATATTCAGCTGTTGATGTCTGATTTCAGGTTCAATGTAATGTCTTTGAAGGTGCAAATGGAGAAGTTGCTTTAACTACTGGTGGTGGGCTGAGGCAATTGCCTGGACTTACTGAGACCTTTGAAAATGTGGCCTTGGTATCCTTCCACTAAGATTCCCATACTGTTGTTTCCCTACATGTTACGTTTAACAAATTAATTATTTTTATTTCCTGTGGAAGAGAGAACCCAATAAATCTGTGTTTGTATATTCTGATTACTGAAGTACTAATATGCTATCATTGTGGCATATCTGGCAAATCCTTTTTATGTTCGGATTTTGCTACTGCCGGTGATTAAATTTGGGTATACCTTAATATGTTTAAGCCTGAAAGAAGCACACTCTTTATTATTGGAACTACACTTTTTCTTGAAAGTAATCTACATTGATGTCTACTGACGCAGATTGGAGTGCACTATGATGGAAAATTCTATGAATTTGTGCCATGGAATGGTGTTGTAAATTGGGAAATTGCTCCATGGGGTTACTGGTCCATAACGGCAGAGAACGAGACACATTTGGTAACAATTACTGCTTTTCTGCTCCCTAGATTCTAGTACCAAAAGTTCATTTGAAGATTTGAAGCGTACTTTAAGGCAGGAAGCTCTTTCTATGCAATTCCATGGAACTCATGTTCTTTCTCAGAAAAATCTACTAACATATGTGGAGGTTAGAGTTATCAAATAGAGGTTCAATTTATCAGGTTGAATTAGAGGCAACAACAAAGGATCCAGGAACAACATTACGTGCTCCAACAACGGAAGCTGGCTTTGCTCCAGCTTGTAAAGATACATGTTTTGGTGATCTGAAATTGCAGATATGGGAACGTAGATATGATGGCACTAAGGGGAAGGTGCTTTTTTATTTTGCAAGCTCACAAATCATCTCTTAATTGCCGGGCAAATAGCATTAATTTGGCTTAATCCATGTCATAAAACCCTCACCTCATTGATGGCTGAACTTTGCCATCAGCTAAACCAACTATTATAAACAAACATTAATAGCCTCTAGATTACTTTTTATGCAAAAGAATAGTTTGCCATGCTGTCTTGCCATTTTGGTCTGCAATCTTGCCTGCATATCATTATCCCTAGGATTCAGTGACTTCATGAACTTGAGTCAACACTTAGCCAGCCATTTTGATCTTCTACTAAGTGATCTGTAAAAATGGCTTGAAGTTGTTATAGGCATATCCTGCATCCTGAGAAACAGTTGGTCTGAAGAGAAATTATAGCTTATCTGAGATATTTATCTGTCTCTGTTTGCTGACTTTGCAATTAGAACTGAAGTCTCATTAACCTCATGGTATTATTTAATACTTGCATTTTCTGACCATTTATTAGTTTAAGTCTCGTTAAACTTAAACCTTATTTCAACTTTCTGAGTTCTAAATATGGTGGAAGAAATGTCTATTTTTGGAGCACGGTTTATATCTATTGTCATATCATGTCAATGTATCTTTAAATTCATTTGATGCAAGGGAATTATTTTTTTGGTGGTTTACAAGGTTTCAGAGACTGCATTTTGAACTCGCAATTCAATGTGTCTGGAAAAAAATGAGTTCTATTTTTTGTTTTCCTATAGCACGTGGTTTGTCTCATACTGCGATTATCTGTAGATAATATTGGATGCTACAAGTGACATGGCAGCCGTTGAAGTTGGAGGAGGACCTTGGTTTAACACCTGGAAAGGGAAGACAACAACCCCAGAGGTTCTCAGCAGTGCTCTTAGAGTTCCTGTGGATTTGGATGGGATGTTCAGTTTTCTTCCGCTATTCAAACCACCTGGTTTATAGCCGCTTGGTCAGACTGTACAAATTAATAGGTCCTTCGCAGACGCAGAAAGAAGAATGGCGAGTGTGGCATGACATGATCCATTCTTGGACTTAACGGTTGAATTTTCCATGCAACTTCCGTGCTCACTATCTACAAGGTATTTTCACAAAATGTACTTATTTGATCGACCTTAACTGCATTTGTTTGTTACTTGTATCACTGAAGAATCCTACAAAAGTTGGTTGCTTTGCGGAGATTAGTGCATGCCATTTCTTGCAATTGTTGTTATAATGTTCATTCGATCCATAATGTTTCTATTTTAAAAGGATAAAAACATATTTTGCACCCTAAACTTTGATAAGAAAAACTCATTATGCACTAACTATTCGGGGTGCTCTATCAACCACTTGAAGTAGACAAAATTATGCTCGTATTTTGCCTTCCAAACTCTAGAAAAACATTACCTGTGGAGTTTTAACTTTATTCGTTATTTGTTAAACCTTAGCAACTAACAATCATCACTCATCCCATCATCTCTGGAGTTAACATAAGCATACTGTTCTGCTCGATAAGGACCGTAAGCCTTGCTACAAGGAAGAAAATAGAAGAAATTAATCAAACTTAAACTTGCTGAAAACCAGATAATAGAAGAACTTAACCAAACTTAAACTTGCTGAAAGCCAGTAATAATAATCATAATGAACCCTATTAATATTGCTTGCCACCCAACACTCTTATCCTCCTTTTCTACTGAAAGTATCAACTCCTGACATTGTAAAACTCTCCACCAAATTTGCAGCAGACATTACTATCTGGGAAAGAGAGGTAGCTACGGCAGACAAACATTTAGGCAACTCAGTATAATAAAAGTTATTCTGCCCAGTGGCAATGAATGCTTCTGCAATGCCACCAAGCAACAGATATGGCAATAACCCGAGTGCAGACGTGTGTAACACCATCTGGGTTATCAGAAAATCCTTCGTTAATAGCGGTTTCTCACCTGATTTTCCCTGTTATTGCCAATGCTGCCATGGATGATGATGAGAATAAAATCCCAATTCCCATTCTTAAGCGGAGACGAATGGGTTTTCATTTGAGCTTTGATGCTAGAGGGATGATGATTTGATCGTAGAGACTAATCCAAATAACGAAAGAGAGTACCAGGAAGACGCTGAAGGAGCCTGCAGGGATTTGAAATTTTGAAGTAATGCGTCTGTCTATCGTTGATGCTTGAAGACTGGGAAGCTTTGGCTTATTGTTACAGACATGAACATTCCGGTTGACCAGATGGGGATTGTCTTGATTACTGCCTTTAGCTCTTCAACTTGATCTACTGTACAAAGACTCCATGGATCCGAAGCTCTTCCATCTCGGATTATCAACTCTTCTTACAGTATTCCTGATAATGCATGCTTTGTTTAGAAACCTGATGGCACAGGATAAGAAAATTCTTTTAATTAGGTTTCATCACGTAATATGCAAACTTTAACAAACTTTGATGAGGCTAAACTTGTAATTTCTCAATCCTGAAAATGATTTTGGTTTAAAATCTGCAATTAGCTGAAGAGATGGGCTTGATGTAATAAATTAATTAATTGGTACAAATTTTCTTGGAAGATTTGTTATATAATTTGTATTAGTTAATTTATTTGTCGAAAATACACGAAGCTCTTTCTATATATGTGGCATATAACTATTGTTGATAATGTAAAATTTTATATTATGCTCATGATTATATTATTTTCAATGAATTTTTTGTTCTATCTTTGAATCTTTATATATTATCTATTATGTTTCATTTCAAGTTTTAGAAAATTATAGTGTTAAAGTAGAGATAATTAATTATTTCTTTGAAAATTTTCAAAATTTTTGGACATAGAGATAATTTATTTCATTATTAAATTGGTGTGAAAGACTATTATATATTTCTAATGTGACAAAAAAAAATTTGAAATTTTTGTAAGTGCTTTACAGACACACACGTATATAAGCATTTATATTATTCAATATAATTTTCTTTAAAGTTTATATTTAATTATTTTAGTACAATTAAATTAGAAATAAATGAAAGAGAGAAGGAAAGAAGAGAGAGGGGAGAGAGAAGGGAAAGGAGGCTGAGAGAGAAATTAATTGGATGAGAGAGAAGAAAGAAAAGAGAAAAAGGAGGAGAGAGGTGAGAGAATAGAGAGAAAATGGTATGTAGAAGCGGGTAGTCCTAAATGGGATCAACTATATTAGGATGTACAGTTGGTATTTTGCTGTATATATTTATTTTTGTATTGATTTTTTCCTTCTTTAGGAGATTTCTTGTTGATCTTTTCCTTTCCTAGGAGATTTCTGTTGAATCCTTATTAGGAGTTTACCTTATTTAGGAATTTACCGTATTTAGTATTCTGATGTATTTAAACTACAGATTATGAATGAGAAAGGTAGGATTTTTCTTCCAATTTTCTTTATTTTTATTTTTTACATGCTATTAGAGCCATGGTTGATTCACCGAAAGAAGGAGAAAATTCTGAAATAGGCAAGAAACCTTTGAATCCTTATACTTTTAACTTGAACAATAACCCAGGTAATATTATTTTCCAAGTTCAGTTGAGAGGAGAAAACTATGAAGAATGGGCACGGGCTATGCGGACTGCACTTTGTGCTAAGCAGAAATATGGATTTGTTGACAGAATGATTAAACAACCAGTTGAGGATGCGTCTGATTTTGAAGATTGGTGGACAACTAATTTTATGCTAGTCTCATAGGTGTTTAATACCAGTGAACCCAAACTTCACTCAACCATGTTGCATATAGAGATTGTGAAGGATTTGTGGGATGACATCAAGGAGTGATTTTCAGTTGCGAATGGACTTCGGGTGTAGCAATTGCGATCAAATCTAGCAAACTGTAAATAGAATGCAAAAGCCATAGTTGCCTATTATGGTAGGCTTAAAATGATTTGGGATGAGTTGAACAATTACGACAAAATACCAGTATGTACTTATAATGGTTGCAAATGTAATCTCACAGCTGATTTGGAAAAGAAGCGTGAAGATGAGAGGGTTCATTGATTTTAGATGGGACTGGATGAAGAAGGATATATAACAGTTCGTTTCCAATATCTTGAGCATAAAACCGTTGCCAAACTTGAACTGTGCTTACATGATGGTCATGCAATAAGAAAGGGTGCGAACTGTGACTCGCACGAAAGAAGAAAGAAGGAATCCAGTGAGCTTTGTGATGCAAATAAGAGGTCAACATTCAAGGGAACTCGAAGGATAAAAATGTGATATGCACAAATTGCAAACGAGAAGGACATGGTTCAGATTCTTGCTTCCAACTTATTGGTCATCCAGAATGGTCGGGTAACAAGCCATGGATAGCTGCATCTGGACGAGGTAAAAGACATAAACTTGGTACTTGAAATCAAAAAGCAAATGTAACTCAAGCTTCTAGATCTGATAGTGGGAGAGGTGTAGTAATCGATACAGATAGCAAGGGTATTGTAGGCTTGAGTGATGAGCAATGGACCAAATTGCTCAGATTGTTAAATTCTCACAGTACCGATACAAATGAAAGGTTGATGGCATGGAATTTTGCCTCGGATTATTGATTTAAGAGCTTCTAATCATATGACTAGTGTATATGCATATATAAGTGAGACAAGAGATATCATGCCATGTCAGTCGGGCTACCTGATGGAGTGGAGACCATGGCGTTGAAAGAAGGGACCGGTTTCCTTGGAAGAGATTTGAAGTTGTAGAATGTTCTTTTTGAGCCCAAACTAAAATGCAATTTAATCTCTATATCACAACTTCTCAGAGATTCAAAGTTAGTCAGTCAACTTACTAATAAATTTTGTGTTATACAGGATCAAAGTACAAGGAAGGTGATTGGTGCGGGTGACGAGTGTGAGGAGTATTACTTTCTCAAAGGTGGAACTTCAAGTTATGCTTACAAGATAGATGGCGATGCCTCTGTTCAGCTTTGGCATAAATAGATGGGTTATCCGTCCTACAAGGCGTTAAAATTGATACCTAGACTGGTTGGTTTTAATAATAATGATGATAAGACTTGTGATGTTTGTTTTCGTGCTCAGCAAAACAAGGAAATTTTTTTACAATAGTGATAATAAAGCTAAAGAATGTTTTGATTTAATACATTGCGATTTATGAGGACCTTATAGAGTTTCTTCTTCTTATGGTGCAATTTATTATTTTAACTATTGTGGATGATTGTTCTCACGTTATTTAGATATATTTGTTGAATGGAAAAAATGAAATAGGTTCAGTTCTCAAGAGATTTATGGCAACGATCCAAAGGCAATTTAAGAAAGATGTGAAAATTGTTAGAAGTGACAATGGTAGTAAGCTTATGTGTTTGAAAGAATATTTTGATGATAATGATATTTTGCACCAAACTTCATGTGTTAGGACTCCCTCACAAAATGGACGGGTGGAAAGGAAGCATCGTCATATTCTGAATGTTGTTCAAGCCTTGCAATTTCAAGCTCAATTTGCCATTGAATTTTGAAATGAAAGTGTTCTCACGACCGGTTCAATCTTTAATCAATAGAATGTTGTCAACACTTTTAAGTGGTAAGACTCCCTATGAGATTCTATTTGGACAAGAGCCATCATATATTAATCTTTGTACTTTTAGGTGTCTATGCTATGGTCATTAGTTGAATCCAGATAAGGATAAAGTTACTAGTAGGAGTCAAAAATGCATTTTTGTGGATATCCTTTTGGTAAAAAAAGGGTGGAAACTTTATGACTTGGAAACTTGTGAATATTTTGTTTCTAAAGATGTGGTCTTTGTTGAAACTGATTTTCCTATGCCAATAAAGATGTCTCAGATGGTGATTTAAGTGAAAAAACAGATCAAAATTGCACCGGTGACGGTAAGGAATTGATAGTGATAATGGAGAAAATGTGTTGATAGGATGGGCAATGAAGTTGAAAAGGATTGTGATAAGGAAAGCATGAAGAATAATGATGAGGTATGTTAGTGCTTATACCCTAAGCCAAATATTGGGACCTTTATGTAATGTCATATTTCAATTTATAAAATTAAATTTATTTCATATTAATATATTGTTGGCATGTTACATCATAATAATATTTTTGAATGACAATCTAATGTTATTCTAGCGAGCTATCCTAGTAATAGTGATAAATTAAGATTAGTATGAGTTTGATTAGTAATCATGAGATAATTATATATATGGTGATATAAATTAAACTTATAGGTACTTATTAAAGAACAAGTTACTGTATAGACTCGCTATGAAATACTATATTCGTTAGTATAATTAATGCTCTCATAATAGTTATGTTATCGAATCTTTATACTTGAGATTATCACAATTTTCTACACAAGGAACATTATATTTTGACGTAATTAAATATTATCTTTAATCGGATAATCATAAAGGTTATGATTGGATATGATGAGAATCAAGAATAAGATAGTGAATAATTAAGATGGAATTTATTCCTCCCTTATAAGAGAGATATCTATTGGGCCTCTCGATAAGTAAGATTGAGAAATGCATGGCCTTGCTCAAATGAATTGATAGAGTGATCAATATTATTTGATATTATCAGTTTATTTAGTGATTGAAAAATTATATATTTGAACTATATAAGTTTGACATGAACTATGATTTATGTTCAAATAAGATATCGTATGATAAAAAAATTATAACATTTTCTATTGATTAGGTTAAAATTGAATTATCAATATTTATATTATTTAGATCGTCATAATGTCTTGTTAGAATTCGCTTATGACTTATGGGCTTATGATGAAATTGGAGCCCACTGCCAACATAATATAAACCTATTGGATCGTACATCAAGAATGTAATGAACCAACTAGGGTCCATTTGAGCATTTTGAATTTTGATTTTGTCATAAATAAAATTCGAAATAAATTTTTTTAAAAAAATTATAATTCTTATTTAGAATAAGAAATAATATATATATATATATATATGTGTGCGCGCGCGCGCACGCGCGGATACATAAAAAAAGAGTGGCAGTTGCTTCCATAAAAAATCTAGGAAAGAGACAGCGGTTTAAGCTTCCTTCTGTGCAGCTAAGGGATTATGTGACTAATACCTTGAAGTTAAGCCCCTCAACGTGCTTATCGTTCCAATCAAATTTCTTAGGTACTCTTTATCCTATAACATATTATGTGAATTATGATAAGTTATCCATACAACATAGGTCCTTTTAGGCTAGTCTTATTGTAGGACATGAACCTAGCTAGCTCGTATGGTGAAGCAGTCAAAAAAGATCAATGGAGAGAAGCAATGAGAAAAGAAATCTAAGATTAAATACAACTCTGATGGAAACATTAAACGATGTAAAGCCAGATTGGTGATTCTTGGAAATAATCAAGTTAAAGGGATAGACAATTATGAGACTTTTGCTCCTATAGCAAAGATGGTTACTGTGCACACATTTCTTATTATTGCGGTTGCAAAAAATTGGAGTTTGCATCAAATTGATGTGCAAAATGCTTTTCTTCATGGTAATTTGGATGAAGAAGTCCACATGAAAATGTCGTTGGGTTTTGCTTCTCACTATTCGAGTAAGGTATATAAACTTCAAAAATCTCTTTATGGTTTACACCAGGCTCTTCAATGTTGGTTTGCTAAATTGGCAGTCTTTGAAGGCATACAACTTTGCATAATCAAGCTTTAATTATTCTTTATTTGTTTTCAAAGATGGGAATGTTCAATTAAATATTCTTGTTTATATGGATGATCTTATTATGTTTAATAGTTCAAGGATTATTTTAACTAATGTTTCCATATGAAAGACTTGGGAAATTAAAATATTTCTTATGAATATAGGTGGTTCGGAATTCAAATTTGTGGTAGACATCATCTCTGAAATCAGCCTTTTAGGGACTAAACTAGCAAAGACTCCTTTTGAACAAAATCATAAACTAGCTCTTGCTATTGGTGCAGATTTGAAGGATCTAGCTAAGTATAGGTGGTTGGTGGGACAGCCTATTTGCTTGACCATTATTGGACCTAAATTGTCTTATTGTGTTTATACTCTTGCTCAATTTATGCACCAGCCGAAGTAGGAACATTGGGAAGCAGCCTTGTGTGTTGTTCGTTATTTGAAAGGGAATCTAAGACGAGGGATATTTTTAAGTGCAAATTGTTATATGAATTTATATGGTTATTGTGACTCTGATTGGACTAGTTGTCCCTTGATGCGAAGATCTTTAATAGATTATTTTGTTTTCTTGGACAATTCTTCAATTTTATGGAAAGCTAAGAAACAACATACGATATCTAGTTCTTCAGCTCAAGTGGATCGAATACATGTCTATGACTATGATAGCTTGTGAACTGAAATAGTTGAAGGGTGTGTTGTCTTCTCTTGTTGTTGTTCATTTTGGGCCTGTGCATCTCTATTTTGATGGTTAGGCGGCCATGCACTTTTTTGCTAATCTGGTTTATCATGAACGTACAAAGCTCATTAAAGTCAATTGTCACTTTATTCGTGATGACATAAGCTCTAAGAATATATTAGCTGAATATGTGCATATTTCAGTGCAGCTTGCTGATATTTTTACTAAAACTTTGGGCAAGGACATGTTTGACTTTCTTCTTTACAAGTTGGGCATTTTTGACATTCATGCTCCAACTTGAGGGGATATTAGGATGTACCGTTAGTATTTTGCTATACATAAATACATACATATATTGATCTTTTCCCTTTTTTAGTAGATTTCTTGTTTTCTTGTTGTATTCTTATTAGAAGTTTACCTTATTTAGGAGTTTACTTTATTTAGGAGTTGATATATTTAAAATACAGATTGTGAACGGGAAAAGTAGAGATTTTTCTTCCAATTTTCTCTATTTTTACACACCATAAAGTCATCACAAAGATAAAGGAGTGAGAGAAGAGCAACATATGGTAAATTTTGGTTGGGTGTGAGTAAATTTCATTGCCATGTTAGTAAAAATAAATAAATAAAAGGTGACATGTGGTGATAAATGATTGGGTGCATGTGGATCCTAAGATAGTCAAGATTAAGGGCAAAATTAGTCCATTGCTCCAAAATAAATATTAAAGATAAAATTTTCCATTTTGTCAAATTTGAGTAACAATTTTGAGCTATTGAAAAATTCATAAGAATCGCTGAAACATGTACCTCACTTCAAAATTCATCCTGCAAAAACATTCTTAATTATATGTTATTGTGTCCCTATGATTATGCTTATGTCATCATAATAATTATCTAATTTTCTTTTATCTCTTTGTCATCAAAACAAACTATCTATCTAGTTTTCATAAATAACATGCATAAAAAAATATGATATAGGATAAATTAAAATATTTTCAATTGAAATATCAATGAAGTCATAATTATAATTTCAGAGAAATAATAAGCAAGTTAAAATAATCGCTGAATTTCATTGGAAAACATGTGGTTTATTATAAGCAAGTTAAAATAATTGCTGAATTTCATCGTAAAACCTTTTCCCTTTTTTCTCAAATAAAATAAAATAAAATCCTGCCTTATATGTAGAGTTTCAACTATAAAGCAGTTCATTATTTTTGTTAAACCTGAACAACTAACAATCATGTCTTATCCCATCATCTATGGAATTAACATAATCATCCCTTTCTGCTCGACAAGGACCATAAGCCTTGCTACAGGGAAGATAATACAGGAAATTAGCTATACTTAAACTTGCTAAAAGCCAGTAATAATAATCGTAATGACCCTTATTAATATTACTAGCAACCCAGCTCTCCTCTCCTCCTCTTCTACTCAAAGTATCAACACCTGACATTATAAAACTCGCTACCAAATTTGCAGCAGACATTCCCATCTCGAAAAGAGCGGTAGCTATGGCAGACATACATTTGGGCAACTCAGTATAGTAAAACTCATTCTGCCCAATTGCATTGAATGCCTCTGCTATCCCACCAAGAAACAGATATGGCAATAACCAAAGTGCGGACATGCGCGTAATGCCATCTGGGTTATCGGAAAATCCTTCTTTGATGGCGGTTTCTCGCCTGATTTTCTCTGTTATTGCCAGCGCTGCCATGGATGATGCTGAGAATAAAATCCCAATTCCCATTCTTTTTTTCAGGCTGAGACGAACGGGTTTTCCTTTGAGCTTTGATGATAGAGGGATGATGATTCGGTCGTAGAGACTAATCCAAATTACTAAAGATATTACCAGGAAAACGCCGAAAGAACCTGCAGGGATTTCGAATTTCGAAGTAATGCGTCTGTCCATTGTTGATGCTTGTAGTACTGGAAAAGAGCTTTGGCTTATTGTTACAGACATGAGCATTCCGGTTGACCAGATCGGGATTATCTTGATTAGTGCCTTTAGCTCTTCTACTTGATCTACTGTACAAAGACTCCATGGATCTGAAGCTCTTCCATCTTGGAGGATCAGCTCTTCTTCATGATTCCAGATAATGCATGCTTTGTTAAGAAAGCTGATGGCACAAGGTAACAAAATCCTGTTAGGTTTGATCGCATAATCAAATGCAAACTTTTAACGAAGTTTGATGAGGCTAAACTCGTAAATTTTCGATTTTGAGAATGACTTTGGTTTAAAACCTGCGAGTAGCTGAAGAGATGGACTTAATAATTGCGAATTTATCGTTGCTTTAAAACAGTTTAAGCAATTTTGCAGTTAATTTCACCGCAATTATAAACTCTTTCTATTTCTTTTAATTAGTCGCCGTGAAATTCTTCCAACGATCATCTGGTAATATATATTCAGTTTGAAAAATGATTTAGTACTATTGAAAATGACTCCAGTACTGCTGAAACCAATCCTACTTAGTTCCGAAAATGACTTTAGCAAGGACCATAGAATTAAAAATTAATGAAAACTCGAACAAAAAATTGAATAATTAAGATGATACCTTAATTTGTCAGTTGGAGCAAGAATTGTCGAACCTTTTCTAGCACAGTAGGTCAGTTGAGTTGAGGGTAGGGATGATAATGTGATGCTTCTTTTTCTAAAGGCAGCAACAAGAACTTGAGCAAAGCCAGTAAGCAAGCTTGATTTAACTTGTGGCTTAACATAAAGAGAAGAACCCAAGAAGAAGGAAAGAGAACAAAAGAACATAAGTAGCACAGGAATTCCAAAACCCACACTCCAGCCCATCACATCTTGAATATAAACGACACAAGTCATTGCAATTACAAATGCAAAAGAGGATATAACATAGTACCAACTGAAATAACTCTCCATACTTCTTCCACTTTTAAGGCTTTCTCCCTTGCCTAGCTGATCAGCACCAAAGGCTAAACAAGACGATCTTACGCCCCCCACTCCCATGGAGATCAGACCAAATGAAGAATATAAGAATATAAGTTGTAACGCTGTTGCAGATTGGCATGTGTCAGCACAAGGAGGAGGTCTTGCTTGTGGAATCACACTTGTTGACCATAAGATAATCAGCCCCTATAACATCAAAGTTTAACCAAACCAAAACGCTTCATTTCTATAGCTACTTAAGATATATAAAATTGAGATACATGCCAAAACTGGCAATAACGTGATTGGCTTAATTTGCAATTCTTTATACTGCAGTTGCCATTTTGGCCTCAAATACAAAACTATAGGAAAAGATTCTTTCCAATTAAATTTACATTTCTCATTAATATATTTAATCGGATTTAGGTAGGGATAGAGTATTTTTCGGGTTGTTATTCCTAAATACAGTTGACTAAAGCCTGAAAATCTTGTGCCTACCTAACCCCAGTTTAAGTTATATAATCTGGATCTAACTCTATCGTATATAGGAACTTAATTAGTTATTAATTACAAGATTATAATTAATTGCAAGGGATTGCCTATCTTCTACGCCACATATATTTAGATTCCTCACTCTAAATCAGATAACACCAACCCTATAGCGACTTGGGAGATAATTTTTGTATTTTAATATCCCTCCTAATTAAACTACATTTTCAGACGGACAATAATTACTTACTTTACCTAACCATCACCCAATAGTGTGGATTCAGGGTGGAGGTTGTGGGGCAAGTGCTAGTAGATAAGCCTATATTATTTTTACTTTTGCCCCCCTAAAAATAATTATTTTGTTCCACTATCCTTGTTTTTTTGCAATTTAATATAGCATCCAATAAATTAAGAGTGATTCAAATCGAAATCGAACAAATTAAAATAGGAATCAAACCGGAATAAGAAATGAACTGAAACCGGCTTCATTCAGTTTGTTTTCGGTTTTACTATGAACAGAGCTGAAATCGGTAGTTTTGGAACCATGATTGTCCCTACATTAAATGTTCAAGAGATGACCCTATATGATATTGGTATTTTCACTTAAACTCTAAATACGAAATGTTTTATTATTTTAAATTTATAATTTGGATTAGTTCAATAAATTAGTTTCCATTGTAGAATGGTTATTTAAAAAAAAATTGCACTAATATTGGTCGGTTTAAATAATTTAACACTTAAAATCTTAAAGTACGCTTACAGTGAATCACTCTAACCAGATAATACCAGAAATTATAAAAAATAAATAAATAAAAAATTGCCCCCCACTCAATATCTGCCTCTGCCTCCCAAGATTGATGGTGACACACTGAAAAATTAAATGCAACAAATGGACTAGGTATATTACTTAAATATCCCTGCTAAAATAATGGAGGAACCTGGTTACAGAAAAAACAGCAAAGGGCATAAAGTTGGACTCAGTGGAAAGAAGACAAAAACAACCGCTGAAGAAACCAAGAGAAAACACTGAATTAGTGAATTTGACGATAATTAAACCGGAAAAGTTATGAGAAACAGGGAAGATTATAATAGATAAGTATGAATAATTAATATTAATTAAAGCAATCATACTAAAAAGATGAGTAGGTACCAACCAGAAGGGCAGCGAGAGATCCAAAGGCAATGATCCGAAAGCGGCCAACGTAAGAATCAGCGAGAAAAGCCCCAAGAAGTGGCATGAAGTTGGTGGCCGATGACCAGAAAAACAATATGTTGGCTCCTTCTGCTGCTTCTATTCTATACTCTCTTGTCAAATACAGTATCATATTTGTCATCAACCCCACACTCGCTATCTTCTCCAGCGCCGACGTTGCTGTGTGTTTACATTTTCATCACCAACTAATTCAATCAAATTATCAGGATAGACATACATACGTACATAAATACTCACCTAAGATGAAAGGTAAGGCCCTGAAACCACCCTTGGTGTCGCCGGAGATTAGAGGTTGATTCATTGTATGGTGGGATTTTGATGGATTTTCCATTACGAATGGGGGATTTTGTGTGATCACCAGCGAATGGAAGTTACGTAGTGGACAGATGGCATAGAGGCTGGTTGCATGATGAGGCGGGTGAATTTATGGAAGTCATTGTAATTTGCTTCAATAAACGTGCCAACTTAAATAACTATTTCCTCAATTTGCTGTCCTTTTCATAGTTAGTTTCTTTGGTGATCATCATGCTTTTTCGACAAAAAAGAGGGTAAATATTGGGTCAAATATTTAGAATATTGCAACTCTAGTCTACATAACCGGTAAATGTTGGTCCGCTAGCTACCATTAGATTTAATCTAATGCAGGAAATCTCGAATTTTTAATTTCTTTTAATAATATTTAAAATTATAATTAGATATTATTATCTTTTTTTTTTTTTTCTAATACCCACATATATATAATATATATATATAAGCATTCAATAAATTCTCATTTTGCCTGACGTTAACAATAGTACAACAAAAACCTACATAAATAAATTTATCTGATTCCAGTTCATACTTAGTATGCATGCATAAATTAAACCAGTTATATCCTATTACTTTAAAAATTAGCGATCATGACAATGCAGTAGATATTTGCTAGCTACCTGCAACAATAATTTCAATGTGATTGAAAGTAGCCATCACTAACTAGTTTATGGTGTAGTACAGTCTGAACAAGAAAGCCACGAACTGGTATCCAATTTGGTCCGAATGTAGTATAATAACAACCGGACTAACAGATCAGTTCAACGATCCGATATAAATCGAGTACTTTGATCAAAGAGAGCCCGGCGAATCGATCTAAAGCCAAACTCCTCAGGAGCATATAGCCGAACTATAGACCGACAATAGACTAGTCCCGAAAACAACTCCATCATATTGGACAAACAACCGTCACTAACCCACGTTCCCTCAAGATTCGTCGATAATGGATTAGTGGCCGGTAAAAATGAAAAACTCCTCCCATTAGCTCCTGAAAATGCGTTAAGCCCACCTATAAAAGGAGCAAAGACAGGTATGAAAAATGTTACTTAATTTTTTGCCTAAAAATCTCTTACTCTTTCACTCAGAATCTCTAACTTGATCGTCGGAGACTCCCTTGTCGGAAACCTGCCGGTCTATTGCTTGTTGTTGCAGGTGTTCGCAATCGCCAGGAACTTACAGTGCATTTCACCTGTCATCATTTGGTGCGGTGAGCGTGAAACATGGATCTTTTTTCAGACCTCAACCTAAACTCTTCTGAACAAGAAAACCACACATCAAACCCAACCCCGCCAAGAACACTGCAATTCCTCCCTCAACCCAACGACACTGTCTCTGCTTCCCCAGCTATGCTCATTCCAACCGTTACTCCAAGCATTACCCCGCAAACCGCCCAATCCCTCATTGTTGTACTATCCGCCATTTTAGCTCAGGCTCAGCCCCAGCCCGCACCCCCGCAAAATACCAACCTACCACAACCCCCATCTCAGCCTCCTGCTCGAGAACCTTATTTCCCTGCAGTAACTCAAAATCCGAACTCCACTGTCACCCTCACTACCGAACAATTCAATCGCCTCTTGGACGACAGAATCCAAAGGTAGCAAAACCGAGCTACACTTCAATACCAAGGTAGTTTTCGATCACCCCTCTCTCGCGAAATACTAGCCACTCCATTTTCCAACATTTGCCTTCCCCACCTCAAAACCTATAGCGGAAACACCGACCCCCGAGCTCACATTGACCAATTCCAACACATTATGCTAGTGCTCACAGCAGATGACTCCGCCTTGTGCAAGATTTTCCTCCAAACTTTAGCAGATTCTGCCCAGATCTGGTTTCGAAATTTGCCATCACACTGCATTGAGAGCTTCAAACAGTTCAGTGACATGTTCGTAGCAAAGTTTGTTGCCGCTATTCGTCCTAACAAGGTATTTGCCGACCTAAACCTGGTGCAACAAGAAAGGGGCGAAACGCTACAAGCGTACGTGGAGAAGTTGAATGATGTGGCCATTGACATACAGAATTTGAACTTTGAGGTAGCCATTAATGCCCTAATTCAAAACACAAGGTGTCAGGATTTCAGTGATTCTCTAAGTAAGAAATCGTCGAACGAATTCACCGAGCTTATGTCATGAGCGCACAAGTACATCCGGATGGATGAGGCCCGACATCTTCGCCACGCCTCCAATAAAGTGTGGAACTCAAAGAAAGAAGGAGGGAAAAGCGCTAGAATAGCTCGGGAAGGAGGACACTCTGGCAAATCGGACCCAAAGAAATACCGATGAGGTAGTTGGAACAACAGGTCATATGCAATCACCACTCCCAGCTCCGACAATCAAAGAAACGACAGGTTCATGCCCCTAACTACCTCCCCAGCGCAGATTCTAGATTGGCTAAAACAGAACGGCCAAGTGAATTTGTCGAGACCCATGAGGGAAGATCCGAACAGAGATCAGGGCCTCTATTGTGCTTTTCATAGAGATAAGGGTCACAAGACCGAGGAGTGCAGGCAACTCAAGCAAAAAATTAAGCACCTGGTTCGGAAAGGAACATTAGCTCGATTCACTAAATGGGATGATAGAGGGAAAAGACAAAGGTCGCCCTCCCCTCAATCGAGCAAAAACAGACCTAATGAGGGAAGATGGGCACCCGCTGGGGTCATATATGTAATTAATGGGGGAGAGCAAAGGGATCATTCACGCAAGAGGAAAGCTAAAGAGGTCATGTCAGTCTGGCGGGGGGTGAGCTTAGTCTCCAAGTCTATTCAGTTTACACCTGCCGATGGGTCACATGTTCGGCACCCACACACAGACGCTCTAGTAGTCGAAGCAATCATTCAAGACTTCCTGGTCCAGCAGATACTAGTCGACACAGGAAGTGCGGTCAATCTCATAACAACACAGGCATATAGAGCATTAGGAATGGCAGGACACAGGCTCAAAGAAGTCAACGTCCCTCTTATTGGTTTGTCTGGAAAGCCCGTACGAAGAGTAAAAGGTCTGGCAAATCTATCTGTTCGGCTCGGTGACGACTCGGTAATTTGTGCTTGCAGAGCATACTTCATGGTAGTTGATATCCCGCTCTCTTACAATGTGATATTTGGCCGACCCTTCTTGTCCGAGGTGGATACCTACGTCTCCATGAAAAACCTTGTGCTGAAAATTCCCACGGAAGATGAAGTAGCCTTTCTGAGAGGGAATCAGAAAACTGCTCGGGAAACGTACTTAACAATGCTCAGAGGGGCCAATCAAGGACTACCCTTTGACACAATGGATGTACCTGATAAGAAAGAGCGAAGAGCGGAGCCAGCAGAAGTGTTGCAGGTGGTCAAACTCGAGCCAGGCAAGAAGGTTCAGATTTCAATCGAAAAGACGGGGGCGGAGAAAGAGGCTCTACTCTCGACACTCCGGGAATTCATCGATGTCTTCGCCTGGCATACCTCAGATATCCAGGGGGTTAGGAAAGACCTAATAGTCCACTCATTGAATGTTCGATCGGAGTGCAAGCCCATAAAATAAAAAAAGAGGAATCATGCCCTCGAGAGACAACTGGCCATCGAGCAAGAGACCGCAGTTTTGCTTGAAAGCGGTTTCATCAGGGAAATATTCTATCCGAACTGGTTGGCTAACGTGGTGCTCGTCCGAAAGAGCAGTGGTAGGTGGAGAATGTGTGTTGACTTCATCGATCTAAACAAAGCATGCCCAAAAGACTGTTATCCGCTGCCAAACATCGACATGCTGGTGGACTCAACGACAGGATTCGAAGAGTACGCTTTTTTGGATGCATCGATGGGCTACCATCAGATCCCAATGGCCCCTTCAGATGAGGAGAAAACAGCATTCATCACTCACAGAGGAACGTACTGTTATCGGGTTATGCCCTTTGGATTGAAGAACGTCGGGGCCACTTACCAAAGGTTGATGAATAAGTTGTTTGCCGAGCAGTTGGGAAGAAATATGGAGATCTACGTAGATGACATGATCTTCAAAAGCCGAACTTCTACTGACATGTGCACCGAGCTGAAAGAGACATTTTGTAGACTCCAGGAATCAGGCTTAAAGCTCAACTCCGAAAAGTGTGCCTTTGGGGTCCAGTCTGGAAAGTTCCTCGGCTTTATGATATCAAAGAGAGGGATCGAAGCAAACCCGGAGAAAATCAAAGCGATTATAACCATGGACCCGCCTAGGACAGTCCAAAAAATACAACGACTGAATGGGAGGAACACTGCTTTGGGCAGGTTCATATCATGCTCGACAAAACGGTGTTTGTCTTTCTACCGAGCAATCAGAAACCTCAAGAACTTTGCCTGGACAAAAGAATGCCAACAAGCATTTCAGGACTTGAAGCAATTCCTCTCAACCCCACCACTGCTCAGCAGGCCACTGGCTGGCGAAGTTTTATACCTCTACTTGTTCGTCTCATCTGGCGCAGTAGGTTCGGTTCTGGTCCAAGAAGAGGATGGCCAATAGTTTCCCATTTACTACACTAGCAAAGTAATTCGAGGGGCTGAACCAAATTACCCTATCTTAGAGCAGCTGGCCCTTGCACTCATTACAACAATAATCAAACTCTGTCCGTACTTTCAGGAGCACACCATTTTGGTTTGGATGAACACAAACCTGCGAAAGGTGTTACAAAGGCCGAAATGTTCGGGCAGACTGATAGAATGGGCCGCCTGTCTGGGAGAATTTGATGTTCGATATGAGCCACGGACATCCATGAAAGCACAAGTGCTTGCAGACTTTGTGGCTGACATACACGAATCAGTTCCAGAACCAGAGAAGGTATCATGGAAGCTATATATGGATGGCGCCTCGAGTTCGAAAGGAGCAGGGGTCGGAGTAATTTTGAGGAGTCCATTGACAATCCAAGTCCGAGTCATGGCACGCCTGACCTTTATGGCCTCCAACAATGTAGCTGAGTATGAGGTCCTATGTTACGGGTTGCAGTTGCCAACAGAAGTAAAGCCAGACAACTTAGAGATATTTTCAGATTTCCAACTGGTGGTTAGTCAGCTGAAAGGAAATTTTGAAGCTAAAGATCGATCAATGATCCGCTATAGAGAGTTGACCTCTGCCCTACTAGCCAGGCTTAAGGGAAGGGGAACAGCTTAGTCCATCACTCAGATACCTCGGGCGGAGAATGCGGAGGCAGATACTCTGGCAAAGAGAGCTAGTCTCAATAGTCCGGTTGACAGTGCAGACATCATTTCCATCATCATCTCACGCTCCACCTACAAGACCTATCGGGTTCAAGTTCAGGAACCAATGAAAGGTTGGCGCTTGCCTATCTATCAATACCTGATGTCAGGAACTTTGCCAGAGGAACGAGTGCAAGCCCAGAAAATAGTTCGAAAATCGAGCTTATATGTTGTGATGGATGACCAGCTGTACAGGAGATCTTTCTCCCACCCGTGGTCTTTATATGTAAGCAGTGAGGAGGGGGATTACATCCTCAGAGAAATACATGAAGGCATCTGTGAAGCCCATGAAGGCACACAAGCCATAGCTCGAAAAGCTCTCTTGCAAGGGTATTATTGGCCGACCATAGAGGCTGATGCAAAGACCCTAGTGCAAAAATGCGACAAGTGCCAAAGGTTTGCAAACATTCCACACCAGAGACCAATAAAACAGAAGCCGATCTACAGCCAGTGGCCTTTCATCCAGTGGGGGATAGACATACTGGGCCCCTTCCCCCGAGCAAAAGGACAGCGGCGGTTCTTGGTGGTAGCAGTGGACCACTTCACCAAGTGGGTGGAAGCCGAACCACTTTCAACCATCACACCGGCGAGCGTCCTCAAGTTCGTGAATAAAAACATTATAACAAGGTTTAGCATCCTCCACTTAATTATAGCTGACAATGGCAAACAGTTTTATTGTCAGGCTTTTAAGAACTTCTGCTCGGAGCTGAAGATTCAGTTGAACTTCACCTCAGTCTACCATCCACAATCCAACGGAATGACCGAAGTGACAAACAAAACTATCTTATTCGGACTAAAAAAGAGGCTTGAAGATGCCAAATGCTTGTGGGCCGAAGAGCTTTACAATGTGTTATGGGCCTATCGGACTTCGCCTCGATCAGCAACAGGGTTAACACCCTTCGCACTCACATATGGTATAGAAACCGTCATCCCCTGTGAGATAGGAGTGCGAGGTATCCGAGTATCTTCCCCTAAAGCAGAAAGCAATGCTGGTCTGATGTATAATTTAGATCAGCTCGAAGAAAGGAGGGAGCTCGCCCAGATACGTTCTGCAGCATACAAGCAGCGCATGGCAACTTACCACGATCGCAGGATCAAGTCGAGGTTCTTTCAAGTCGGGCAAATGGTACTGAAAAAGGTAGTGTTTGCTGGAACATTGGCAGGGGTAGGCAAGCTAGATCCCAACTGGGAAGGGCCATACATTGTCCGGGAAGTTAGTCAAAACAGGGCCTACAGGCTAGAAGATGTCGCGGGCAAATGACTCCCGCACTCCTGGAACGGACTCAACCTCAAAGCCTACTATCAGTAGCTCGGCACTCATCACGCCATATCTTGTACTGATTTTCATTTTATGATCTTTAATTCCTTGTTTGTTCGTCATTTGCATTGTTTCTTTATTTGATTGCCATGATATTCCGGCCTTAATGCCAGTCTGGCAGATGTTTCTGTCTGCCGGACACAAGATTAATGAATAACCTATTTTGTTCATATTACTTGAAAAATTTATAGCAGGATATGCTCGCAAGCTCAGCATCCTCGCCACTAACTGACTATCACTAAAGCGAGTTCGGCACCTATCGCCGCTAAACTCCATAATTACAAGGCTAAATCTGCCTATAGTTAAAGGGCCCGACACTTTCGCCAAGATCGTCCTATCAATAAATTAAGTTCGGTACCACATGCCGCAAAACTTAATAAGTTATAAGTCTACCTATACCTACGGACAAGGGGCTCAGCACCCTCGTCGAAACCGCTCGGCCGCAAAAGTAAGTCTGGCACTATACGCCACCAAAACTTGTAGAATTACAAGGCTAAATCTACCTATAGTTAAAGGGCCCAACACTTTCTCCAAGATCTCCCTATCAATAAATTAAGTTCGGCACCACACGCCGCAAAACTTAACCCTCAAAACCAATTACACTTAAAGAAAGGGTTCGACACCACCGCCAAAAATACCCGAATCTCTAATAACGCTCCGCAGTCTCTCCAAGAACATTGCCTACATTGGCCTAAGATGACCTTTAGCTCGGCATTCTAAATCCCTTGAACCGAAGTCTCGGACACAAGGTATGCGTCGTGACGAACACCCTATTTAAATAGCTCTTTCAGCGGGCAGTGTCTTTATTTAATAAATTAGGTGCGATTTGGAGATTTTATGTTATATCGAAAAAATCGATCTTAGGTTAATTAAACCGAACACGAATAGTAAACTTAAAACATAAGGAGAAGGGAAAAAGCTCGGATTTTCATTAAGGGGAAAATATATTACAAAGAGTTAGTCCTCATCTGGATACACGTCATCCAGGAAGGACATATCAAGTTCGGGATATCTTCCTTTTACAGTAGCAGAAATCTTAGTGCTAAACGCCATGCACTTGTCTACCAAAACTTCAGCATCCTTCTCCTCCCGAGCTTCCTCCCTCTTCTTCCACTCGGCCTCCTTCTCCTTGTATCGGTCGAGTTTAGCTTGCAGAGCGGAGTTGGACTCCTTTTCCCGAGTCAAAATAGCCTCCAGCTTGGCCACCTTTGTTGCAGCCTCCTCAACCTGCTCTTGGGCCTTGCGAGCTTTTTCCTCGACCTGTTCGTGGACCTTACGAGCCCTCTCCTCAACTTCGCCCATCCTCGATTTTATAGAGCCAAAGTTGGATTCGGCTCGGTGACGCTTCGCAATAAGATCATTCATCTTCGCTATCATCGCACCGATCAATTGGGAGCCCTACAAAACACAAAAATATATGTATAAGGGTATTTTTAAAAGAGGAGCAATACTGACAAGTTCGAACTACTCACCTCGAGCTTATGCCTCTTTAACCGTTCAGCCAAATGCTCGGCACTCAAGGCGGTGAGGGGAGCGACTTCCTTCAGCACGCATGACGCTACGTGCACAAAGGTGCTGAAATTCGCATCCTGGGAGGAGTATTTGTCCCCATAGCCTCCCAAAACTCATAGAGTTCGTCGATAAGGGTCCGGAGCTCTCTTGGCTCCCTATCGCCATGGCCTCGGATCTCGGAGGGCACGGCAACCTCTGCCTTAGTAATCGGAGTCCCGTAAGCCTCAGCAATAGGAGTCCCTGAGACCTCTACGGTGGTCGTCGTTGCTGGAATTTTGAGAGGAGGGTTCGCCTTCACCTCCTCCACAACCACGGACGTGTTTGGGGAACCTGCGGCAAGCTTCTGCCTCTTCGCTCTCATAATTTTTGCAGCTCGGCTCATCCTCCTCATAGCTGCAAATAAAAAACAAATTAAAATAACTCATCAGTATCACGAAATAGGAAAGCATCGAACACTACCTTTTCTTGGATGAGGAACCAACTCCGAAACACAAGGATCTAGTAAATTCTTCAAGTTTCACTTATCCCGGGCCAGCTCCCTCCAATGAGATAAGATCAACTCCTCTTCATCGGAGAGCCACAAGTTACCATCGTTACGATTCGTGTATCTCCCCCACGTTGTGCGCACTTGAAAGTCGGCTCGCACTCTCTCCACTAGGAAGAACCGATCTTTCCACTTTTTTAAGGACTCCGGATTCTCAGTGGACACCCCATATCCAGGCCGAGCTTGTATGTAATTGTGATCCTCGGTACCAGCTCGGAGATCGACCACATGGGTTGCTCGAAACAAATTCAAGATGAGCTCTATGTCCTGTTCCACGGCCCAAATCTGGAGTGCGAAAAAGGTTCGCCAAGCGTTGGGGTGGAGTTGCCCGATAGCCATATCGAAATACCTTAGCACGCTCACCTCGAAGCTCGTCAAAAGGAGGCGGACACCGGCCTCCAGTTGTGCCTCATAAATGGTTGTCTTTCTCTTGTTAGCAAATTCGGTGTTCGCCCTTTATGAGGTGCTGGGTCTGCTAGCGAAATAATTCGGCTCTGAAGTTAGTTGGACAAGGAGAGAATCGAGCTCCTCCTCTTTAACTATCGAACCTATGCTCCCCACTCCAGGTATTCGGCGATGAGCTTTCTTCTTTGACGATATAGCATTTCGGCTTAGATCGATAGGCTGAACTCCCTCACTTGAAGAACACCTACTCATGCCCAGGACACTACCACTGGGAGCATCCCTACTGGCCCTGATTCCTTCACTCGAAGATCTCTCCAAACTCATGGCGAAAAGGCTAAAACGAAGTACAAAGAATTAAGAAGAGGGATGGGAAACAAACCTAGTGAAAATGGATAAACAGTTGCGAGGAGGAGATAACGACTTCGACGCTCCAAGGCAATAAGCACAGAAGAGAAAGCAAAAAAGGAGTTCAGTGAGCGAAAACGAAAGTGAAGAGTGGAAGAGGAGGTTTATATAGGAAGTTGCAGTGAATCCGGGTTGTACACGTGGCGGCTGATCCACACTTGGGATAGCTCGTTTAAAGCTGCACACTCAGATCGAGGCACCCCTAACCGTTACACACGGTAAAGTGGTCGTTACCCCCAGTAAAATAGGGAGCTATAAATGCTCTCCAATAAATGCACGTGTGGGAGACGACGTCATCTTGTCAAAGCGCGTATGGCAGGGCGATCCTGCCATACAGCCCCCCTAACACCTGATCAAGTATGCTGACCTATGGAACCGAACTTCGAATAAAAGTTCGGTAATCACTAAGGACTCAGGTTGCCGCATCAGCTCACTCGGCTTAGTCGCCACGAGCTCGGATCCGGCATTACAAAGTAAACTTATTCGGCGATTATCAGCCAATTACAGACATAAATATCGCTCACTGGGAGGGACTTATGATAACAACCGGACTAACAGACCGGTTCAACGGTCCGACATGAATCGAGCACCTTGACCAAAGAGAGTCCGGTGAACCGACCTAAAGCCAAACTCCTCAGGAGCATATAGCCGAGCTATAGACCAGCAACGGGCTAGTCCCGAAAACAACTCCATCATGTTAGACAGACAACCGCCACTAACCCACGTTCCCTCAAGATTCGTCGATAATGGGTTAGTGATCGGTAAAAACGGGAAACTCCTCCCATTAACTCCTGAAAATGCGTTAAGCCCACCTATAAAAGGAGCAAAGACAGATATGAAAATGTTACTTAATTTTTTGCCTAAAAATCTCTTACTCTTTCACTCAGAATCTCTAACTTGATCGTCGAAGGCTTCCTTATCGGAAATCCGCCGATCTATTATTTATTGTTGCAGGTGTTCGTAATCGCCAGAAATTTCACCTGTCATCATAGTATAAATCCTTTTGAACAAAAAATCAAGAAAAAATCATTGTCACTGATCCATTGAATTTAAAACCGGTTCTGTATTTGATCTGGATTTGATAACTTTTGGTAATAGGCATACACGTACTTTCTTCTACTAAATTTTAAATTCATGACTTGGTACGCCAACTCTATTATTATAATATTATTGGTGCTACTAACAAAAAAAAAAAAAAGCCATAGTATGTACCTCCAATAAAACTTATTACTTTCTTGTTTTCTTTTGATTGAGAAATTCACGAGAAACGCCAAAAACATGTACATGAGTTTAGGCACGGAGCCAAAAAATTTTGTTTGAGAGGTAATGAAAAAAAATTATTTAAAGTTAAGAAAATGAAATAAATTTTTATAAAAAAAAGATTCAATTTTACTTAATTAAAGAGTTATAAAATTAATTTTTAGGCTAAAATAGAGCATAATATTTAATTTATTTTTGTCTGTCATTAGCAGAAATATAATTTTTTTAATTTTTCATGAATTTTTATGTACTATATATTTTTATTATATTATAAATACATCGTGAATTATCTAAAAAAATATGTAATTTAAATGGCAAGAAATGAATTAACCATACATTAAAAGTTGCATATAAATTTGTTTTAAATTTTAACTTTTGAAAAAGTTGACCTTTACTAAAAAGTTTAAGAATCAAATTGAATTTCTAATTAGTTTTTATAAGAAAAAACAATATTAAAAATGGGGATGGATATGAACTGTTAATCAGTTCATAACATATTTTTTAAATCCAGTTTATAAAGTTGATTTTTCAAAATTAAAGTTTAAGTTTTTTTTTTTTGAAATAAAATGAGTTTCATTAAGAAGAATCAGCATAAAGTGCTGAAATAATACAAGAAGGGGGAACTAAATCCCAAATCACTAGACCAGGCCAAGAATAAATGCCTCTAGCTAGGGTATGAGCCGCATTATTCACTGATCTATAAACATATCCAAAACGGATATTATGCAAAGAGGAGCTAAGGAACTTACAATCTTCGATAATGAGATCAAAATCAGTAGTATTCCTAGAAACAGAATTTAAAGCCTTAATAGCCATTTGACAATCAGACTCAAGATTAACTTCAGGAAGATTAGACTCTTTAAGCCAACTCAAAGCCTCTCGAATAGCCATAAGTTCTGCAGTTGGAGGATCCAACAAGCCTTTGTAAAAGTAGGAACCAGCTGCCACAAAATTACAAAGATGATCTCTAACAATGAAAGCCCAACTTGTACCCTCCTTACCCGGAAACAAAGCAGCATCTGTGTTAACTTTGAGCCATCCCAACTCAGGCGGTGACCAAGAAGGTAGGTGATCAATAGAGCGAACCTCAGTAGGACCCTCCTGTCTTCTTGTTAATTTCCATTCACTAATAACATTCAAAGCCATAAAACAAACCACATTAGCAGATCGACGAATACCTTGCCAAATCCAGTCATTTCTGGTTTTCCAGATGGCCCAGCAAAGAGTAACAGCCATGCCACAGATCTCAACATTAGCACCAACAAAAAAGACATGGAACCAAGAGTGCTTGTTAAGGCAGTTACCTCTAACAAAGCCCGCCGAAGATTTACTCTATACTTTCCTTTGCAAAATTACAGTCAATAAGAAGATGGAAGATAGTCTCAGTGCCGTTACCGCAGACAGGACAAGTCTGATTGAGGTCTATGCCTTTTAAAGCCAATGAGACCTAACAGATAGACAGGAATGTAAGGCTCTCCAGAAAAAGTGTTTGATTTTCGGTGGAATGGCCAGACTCTAAAGCCTCTTCCAATTAACCATAGATAAATGAGGAAAAACATCCGTACCATTATGGATCAGTTTATAAGTTGATTTAACAGAGTATAGACCTTTGCTTTCTAAGCTCCAAAACCAAGAATCCTTCTTATTTTGTCAGCATAAGGGAATGCTCTGAATAAGATTGTTGTCCCTAGTATTAAAAATAGAAGTAAGCAGAGAGTCATTCCAGCTTCGAGTATCTTCATTCATTAGATCATGGACCTTTAGCTTCTCCCAGGAAAGAGGCAGGGAACTCGTAATAAAGGGTTTACAGAATCAGGCAACCACGGGTCCGTTAAAACATTGATTTGATGTCCATCCCTAACTTTCCATCTACATCCGCCTTTAATTTGATCTCCGGCGGCAAGAATGTTGCGCCAAGTGAAGCTCGAATTTGAGCTCAAATTTGAACCAAGGCACGCCTCTAGAAAAGTACAGTTAGGATAATATCTTGCTTTCAGGACTTTAGACATGAGCGAAGAATCATCTACCAGGAGCCTCCAACTCTGTTTCCCGAGCATAGCCAAATTAAAAGCTCTTAAAGATCTAAAACCTTGGCCTCCCAAGTGTTTAGGAGCACAAAGTTTATCCCAAGCCATCTATGAAATACCCTGTTGCGAGCTTTTGTTTCTGCCCCACCAAAATGCATTCAGCATGCGCTCCAACTTCTGACACAATCCCATAGGCAAGAGAAAGACGCTCATTATATAGGTAGGAAGAGATTGAGCCACTGTCTTGATAAGAATTTCTTTTCCTGCACGAGACAACAGAGATTTATTCCAACCACTAATCCTCTTCCAGATTTTGTGCTCAATATAAGCAAAAACCTCTTTTTTGTCACGCCCAATCATAGATGGTAACCCAAGGTATGAATCATGAGATGTATTAGGATTGATAGATAGAGTACCACAAATTGCACCTTTGAAAATATCAGGAGTATTTGAACTGAATTTAATAAATGACTTACTAAAATTGATTAATTGACCAGAGTCAGCAGCATAGATATCCAGGATGTCCTTCACTTGATGAGCCTCTTGCGTGTTAGCCTTAAAGAAGATAAAACTGTCGTCAGCAAAGAATAAGTGTGTTATAACAGGGGTTGTTTTAGCAATCTTGCAACCATGAATCTGTCCCTGACTTTGATAGCGAGTGAACAAAGCCGAAAGGTCCTCAGCACACAGAATAAAAAGGTAAGGGGAGAGGGGGTCCCCTTGTCTCAAACCTCTGGTAGGAATAATCGGACCCAATAATTTGTTTGCACTAGTGACATAATAACTAACAGATTCAACGCACATCTTGATGAGCTTTACTCATGCTAAATTGAATCCCATTCGCATAAGAATCTCTTCCAGATAAAACCATTTCATTCTATCATAGGCTTTGCTCATATCAAGTTTAAGCGCAGCAATACCCTCCTTCCCTTGCGATTTCCTCTTTAAAAAGTGCATTACTTCAAAAGCAACCATAAAGTTGTCTGAGATCAACCTGTGGGGAACAAAAGCACTTTGATTGAGAGATACAATAGAAGGTAGGATGTTTTTAAGTCTAGCAGTAAGAATTTTGGCTATAACTTTATAAAGGGTACTACATAGAGCAGTTGGTCTAATAAAAATAAGCATGTAATTTTAACATTTTAAAAAGTTAATTAGTAAAATTTAGACATAAAAATTCAAAATAAGTGTATAATTTTAATTTTTAAAACTCAAAACTTTTGATAGATACTCTATTATCTATGTGTAATTTTTCAAGTTTCCGCACTTGCATGAGTTCAAATTCATACCGCAAAAAATTTCTTAAAATGTTTATGAGCCCTTATATTTTAATTATATGCTGTTGTGTCCCTTGGTTTATGTTTATATCATCATAATAAATTATCTAATTTTCTTTTATGGCTTTGTCATCAAAACAAACTATCTAATTTTCATAAAAAAACATGAATAAAAAACCGAAGATAGCACAAATTGAAATGTAAAAATATCAATGATTCATAATTGGATTAATTTCATCTATATTAATTGGATTTACGTCTAATTGGATTTCCGACGATTACTTTTACCAAAATACTGAAGTGGCACGTTATGTCATATGCCTGGATACACATGGCACGATACAGCAGCAGTCACGTCACTATAAGAGACCACATGTGTTTAGAAATATGATTTGGCATGCTGACGTGTCGTGTGATATGACCTCTTTCGATGACGTACCTACTGACATGTCATGATATATGTGTTCAGGCATAAAACGTGGCATGCCACGTCAGCATTTCGATAAGAATTATTATCGAAAATCGGTTAAAATGAATTTTCTGCAAAAATGTGATAAGTTTAGTGATATTTAAATTACGAAAAATAAGTCAGTTATTTTTTGACGATTAAATGTAAGTTTAGTGACAATGCGTGAAATTGACTCATTTATAATTATGAATGCCAGAAAAATAATAAATAATTGCTGAATTTTATAGTAAAAGCGTAAAATATGTGTTTTTTCCGCCAAAACTATATATACCATACTGTTTAGTTTGAAGATGTTCTATGACAGGTATATGGTCATAAAATATTTAAAACGACAAAAAAGAAATATTATATAAAATAATAATAGGGAATTGTCTAATAATGTTCGAAAATAAGACTAAAAATAATTTTAAAAATCTAATATGCAACACATACCTGAAAGCGAAGTCTTACATGCAAAGTTCTTCGATCATGTCGACTTTTAACCCTTCAAACTCTTGCTGAAATTTTTGGGTGAGAAAGAAAAAACACAACAATTTTCTTTTATTTGTTGTATTCGGGCCTAATGAAGCAACCTTTTTATGCTTGCTTTCATTAAAAAAAAAAAAAAAAACCTGAGAAAAAGGGCAACGCCACGTCCAAATCCTTCCAAACTGGATTTGCTGTGTTCTCCAATATTAGTGTGTATATATATTTACTTAAAACGTAAGCATTTTTAATTTTCTAATTTAAATAAAATATGCAATTTATTTCTAATATTAATCATATTCTCGCTATTTTCTCTGGACTAGAACTATATTTATTTGACTATTTAAATTACACACACACATATATATATAAAGGAAGCCTCAACACGTAAAAACACTATCTTTTTCTTCTTCTTTATTATTGTTAGGTTGGTCATTGCTTTTCATTTTTTATATATAAAAACAATAATTGATATGAGTACGAGGAAAAGTAAATAAAATTCAAAGCATTTAGAAATTAATTAAAAAACTAATGTACCCATAAATATTTGTATTCATACTTACTTTATTATTGACAAAATAGTATTTTCAGAATGATCCTTAAATATATAATTAATGTATAAAATTGTTGTTTCCGTAAACAACTTATAAAAACATTTTTTGAATGAACAAACACTTTCATATCAAGTCCGATTATTAGTGAAAGGCCCCAAATACATAAAATTCATTTATTTGCAGTATTTTTTAGCAATATATAGTTATCTATTGAATTTATTTGTTTAATTCGTTCATAGATATATAACTCCTCTGTATTTCTGCCTCCTATGTTAATTATATAAATGAAAAACTACAAAGATTTAAAACATTTATTTTTTTTCATAGTTTTGCAATTTTATTTAAATTGTAAAATTTGATATTTATATCATAATATTTATAATATGTGTCTATATAAAAATAAAATAATGTTATGATAGTGTTGAGATAAAAAGAAATATAAAATAGAAATATGATTCATTTTGTTAAGCAAAATACCCAAATTATTTTTTTATAGCCATCTTATGTGCCAAAAATTACATAGCAAAATTAATCAGACTTATCCTGGAAAAGTCCATAGAAAAGCAAGTCCATAAATAAATTTTTATTTATATTTTATTTTGTAGGCGCTCCATTTTCAGTGTATGAAGTATTTTGCATTTATAATTTTGTTGTAATTATTACAATAATTTTTTAAATTCGATTTTTTTTTTTTATGTCAGGAATATATATGTGCGTGTCACCACACCCCTCTAATTGGTGTCCGAGAAATCTAAAACTTGGCCAAACTGAGGCCTCGTAAGTTTTGCGTATGGATCGCTCTCCACCGGCCTCTGAGTCTGTAACTAATCCTCGTAAGTTTTTGGTTAATCGAATTGTTCGGATTAGGATCTAAAAAATATTAAATTATTCGAATAAAAATTTAATATTTATGTAAGATCGGATCGAATAAGAAAATATATAAATTTTGGATTATTCGGGTTGGATTCATCCGAACCTGACCGATACACATCCCTAAATATTATATTACTATATATATTTTTGTTTAATTTTATAATAATTAAAGATGTAATTATATATAAAAAAAAAAGCTAAACTTTTTCACCGACCATTTTCACAACAAATCCAAACCCAATTTGCCTAAGTTTTATTTTTGTTATCAATTATTATCGATTTTCCATTTCCCTCAAAATTCGAGTAAGTTTTATTTTATTGAAGTTGACTGCAACTAAATTTACACTCGCAGAAAAAAAAAACGTTATTTTTATAAATATAATAATTAAAATTATTTTAACCAAAAAAATTGTTAATTCAGCATTAAACTGACAAAATAAGTGTACGTCAACTTGGTTTCACACCGCTTATTTTTAAGGTTTCATGGGATATGCATGTTGTGAAATATATATTTAAACTGATATAATTTACTACGTCAATACTCTAATATTATAATTTGCCATGTCAGTCGTCTAATGTTGAATTTATATTTTTTCAACTAAAGTGTTTTAATTGCAATATTTAAAGAATTAAAATATATTTGTGAGATAATTTTATGTTTTTGGTAACTGAATCATTATTAATTCATGACCATAATTGTATTTAACTCGTTTTTAGGACTAATTAAACCCTAACTTTCTGGGTTATCGATAATTCGACATTCAATCTCTAAATTTTTACAATTAAGGTACTCAATTCAAAATTCCATCAAATCTATGCAATGTGCATTGAAAAAGGAGTGAGAAATTGGGATTTTTTTTATAAATAATGTTTTTGGAAAAAAATATTTGAAATTTTGGAGTGTTTTGAAGAATAATTGGGTGTTTGAAATTTTGTTTAATTCCATAATACAATATTGCGGAATTTGAAAAGTGGAATCCAATAAAACAGTGCCAAATAAACAGAAATGTAACATGTTTTCGGAAAAATTTGTTTGACAAATTGAATAGTAGGACTCACATAAATTGTGGCAATTTTGCCCCTGAAGTTTCCCAAAGAGAGAAGTGTTGCCCCTAAAATTTTTTTACGCGCAATATTTTCCTACATATTTGGAAAAATGTGCAATATTCCTCCTGAGCTAATGGTGTCGTCTCTTTAACTGAAAACTGTGAGTTGACCGTCCACGTGTGCACATAGAGGATGACACGTGGACAGAATACAACACGTCAGTGCTACACATGGATGATAATTGGGCATTAGAGGTAGACACGTGGCACATGTACGTCATGTGCGGGTCACGTGACTTCAAATAAATGATTAAAATTTTTAACCCTATTTCCCAAATCTCATCCAAATTCACCCCATCTTTTTCCCTAAATCGTTGACGTAATCTTGCCCCTATACTGATCTAAACTCCCGACCACCCCTTACCGAAAAATGATGTAACTTTCAATTTAACCATCTTGGACAAAATATTTGCCATATCTTGCTGGGATCCAACATATGCAATGAAGATTTGAAACCCAAACCTAGAGAAATTGAAGTGCGAAATTGCAATTGGTTAAAAGCGGCAGTTAAGGGAAAAGATAAAGGAAATGTCGAGTGAGAATTTAGGCGAGGGAGAGGACATCCCAAGGTATGTATTTTTCTGTCATTTTCCTTTGTTAACATTTTTAATAAAAATCTAAATCTGTAATTTTTTAGGTTATTGGTTGGGGCTTTATATACTGCTTTGAGTAATTTTTGAGTAAGGAGAAAAATAGATATTGAATGAGGTAGTGGGAAGCAGACCCCTTTATTAATTGTATTATATTATCGGATTACATTGTAATGGCCTTAACATCGGGTCAGCCGTGAACAGTACTTTCCGATGGTGAATAGTGCTTTCCGGGCCCGAAAAGACACTCAAAAGTCAAAAATATTTTATTGGACCATCGGAAAGTATAGGTCATGGAGAGTCCGGGGTTGAAATTTGAAGTGAAATTGAGGTCAAATAGGCCTTCAAATGTCACAAATACGAAAAAAGTAGCGAGTCAATTTCTTCGATAGGGAAGGTGACTTGATTTTGCGTAAATAATTAAAAATAGTAAACGAACTCCGAAAATTGTCAGATTTTGCATACCTACATGAATATTTGTATAGAATATTTTGGTGATGAGAATGAAATTTTTCAGTGACACCGGCAGTTGTTGAATTGGACCGATAACGGACTCCGATTGAGCCAAAAATTTGTGTACTAGCTATTTTTGATGTAATAAAATTAATGAAATCATTTTTGAAGTAATTTGAAGTGAGGAAGATAGAGATTTTGGTTTGGGCCTAAAATGGGCTTAAATTTATATTTGGGCTAAGCCCATAATTAAGCCCAAATGAGAGGTATAAATAGAGAAAAAATCTGCAAAAATCTCTAGATTCAGCTGGTCTCCTCTTCCTCTCCTTAAGTGGCCAAAACTTTCCTTTCTTCTTCTCTCCTTGATTTCTTCTTTTCCCACTTCAAACTACTCATAATTCCCAACATAACAATTAAAGTTCTATCTCCATAGATCACCCTAGTAGCCTCAATCAAGTAGCTTGAGTAAAAGAAGGCTAGGAATCAAGTGGTTAAAGAAAAATAGGGTAAGTTGGAGGTTATGAATTTTAGTGTTTTAAATTAATTCTTTGATATTTTCCATAGATTTTAAGGTCTAGATAATGAATATGAGCTTGAATTTTGTATTTGAGAACAAGAAGATAAAAAAAAAATCTAAGGTTTTATGGCTGGTTGTATTAGGTGTGGAAGGAGAAAATACTATTTTAAGGGACAAAGGCAAAGGGAAGGAAGCCTAGGCACCCTAGAGCAAGTCAATTTGGTATGTGGCTAATAAATCCAAGTATTTCCTATTTTCATGAATTAATTTCTTTTATGTAGTTAAGAAAAAAATTGCTAACTTATATAAATAATGGAATTAAGATAGGGTAATTGAGATTAGGACTTAATTGATGCTATATATATGATTAGAATAAAGAAATAAAATTTTTAGAGTTAAAATTAATGGGTGGTCGAAATTTTCATTAAGGGAAAAATTGATACATTTGTATGAAAATATTAATTAGTAGCCTAAATTAATTATAATTGTCATTTTGAGCATCCATGAATTTTTATATGAATTATGGAATTTATTCGAAATTTTTAAAGCTTATTAATGGTGTATGTATATGACGAGATTGATGAATTATAGAGATATTGTGTATAATTTGGGTAAAATTGAGTAGTAGATGTAAAATAATGTGTAAATAAATTTTTAAAGAATTTATGGACTTAATATGAATAAATGAGAATTATAAAATGGAATATGTTTAATGAAAAATATTGGATTAAAGGGATATAATTCAATAAAATGTTGAAATAATTGAAATAAAAATGAAAAGTGTGCATATAAAATTTTAAGGAGTTTATATGCAATATTAAGGTATTTTTTGAAATAAATTGTGTAATATGTATAAGTAAAAGTATATACAGTAATGTCCTTAAAAATAACCAGGCAATAAAAACTAGCTCAGGATATAATTGGCTGGCCATAGGGACACCTCTGTATCGTGATGCAAGTTATGACGACTTACAGGCGAGGACCCTTTGACGCCAGCAGCTACAGAGGCATGGCTTTTTAAAATAAAAAGGTTGTTTGAAATTACCCACAGTTCTGAAGAGGAGAAGCTTGAGGGTATGATTGCTTTGCTTCAGGGTTCAGCATTTATCTGGTGGGACTCAGTCATAAGACGCACACCTGCAGACTGTTTGAACTGGAAATTTTTCATCAATCAGTTCAAGAAAAAGTATATTGGGTCTAAGTATAAGATAGCTATGCATGATGCCTTCTAGAGGCTGAGGCAGGGAAACCGTATAGTGGCTGAGTATGACAGAGAGTTTGAGTACTTGAGCGCTTATTTAGATGAAGGCTTGGCTATAGAAGAAAGGTTATGTTAGCAGTTTGAGAGGGGTCTGCATACTGAGTTGAGGCAGATCACCGGGGCCCAGAAATACCTAGATTTGAGATCTATGATAGATGCGGCTATCAAATTGGAAACCACTCAAGCCGCGCAAGCAGAAAGACAGTCCCAATTTTAGTAGAAGAGGAAGCAGGGACAAAGTAGTAGCAAGTTAGGACAGAGTAAAAAGCAGAATGGTTGGCAGCCATCTCAGGGTCTTCCACCAGCTGGCAGAAGTCAGGATAGTACCTCCCGTGGTAAATCTACAGCCACTACAGCTTTTAGTGCACCCAGAGGCAGTGGTAGGGGGACACCGGTGTTATGTGACCATTATGGAAAGTCACATTCAGGGGAGTGCAGATTGTTGACTGGAGCCTGTTTTAGGTGTGGGTCCCGATAACACCGTATTAAAGATTGTCCTTTGCAGCAGACTGCTCCAGCCACCTCACCAACATCAGGTACTGGGTCATCAACTCCGCAAGGTCGTGGCAGGGGAGCAGCCCCTAATACTTCAGCTTCCAGACTAGCTGGTCAGTCATCCCACGGACAGAGGTGATAAGAGGGACAGACATATGCTGTCAGGGCTCAAGAAGAGGAGGATGCTCCCGATGTGATTATGGGTAAGTTTATTTTGCTATCTGATTCAGTTTATGCTCTGATTGATCCTGGTTCCACACACTTATACATTAGCACAGAACTGGCACGAAAAAAATGGATGAAAGAGGCCTACTTAAACCAGGACATCTTGGTAAGCAATTCGCTGGGGCATAATGTGGTAGTGAATAAGGTTTATAGACAGTGTCATATCGGTGTCCAGGGACATACATTCCTAGCAAACCTTATTGAGTTGCCCTTTCGCGAGTTTGATTTGATTCTGGGGATAGATTGGCTATCCGCCCATCAAGCGACTGTTGATTGCAGAAGGAAGAGAGTCACCCTACAGCTTCAGAATGGTGATCACATCACGGTTGTGGTTGTGAGATCTGAATTTTTATCTGATGTAACTTTTGTTACTGCAGCAAAAAGGTTGATCAGAAAAGGCTGTGAAGCATATTTATGTTATGCAGTTGAGGTAAAGAAAGACAGTTTAAAGGTGTCAGATGTACCTACTGTCAGGGAGTTCCAGGATGTATTCCTTGATGAGCTTCCAAGCTTACCACCTGACAGAGAGGTAGAATTTTCCATTGATGTTGCTCCTGGTACTACTCCCTTTCCATTGCTCCTTTTACAATGGCACCTGCAGAGTTAAATGAATTAAAGATTCGGCTTCAGGAGTTGCTTAACAAGGGGTTTATCAGACCTAGTACTTCTCCTTGGGGAGCACCTGTCCTATTTGTAAAGAAAAGGGATGGGACTCTCCGACTGTGCATTGATTATCGACAGCTGAATAAAGTGACTGTAAAGAACAAGTACCCTCTCTCTCGCATTGAAGACTTATTTGACCAACTTAAGGGAGCGGGTGTTTTCTCCAAAATCGACCCGAGATCGGGTTATTACTAGATGGAGGTTAAGGAAGTGGATGTGCCCAAGACTGCTTTTAGGATCAGGTATGGCCACTTTGAGTTCTTGGTCATGCCATTTGGACTTACAAATACACCAGCGGCCTTTATGGATCTGATGAACATAGTCTTTCACCCCTGCTTGGATCAGTTTGTAGTGGTCTTCATAGACGACATCCTGATGTATTCAAAGACACTGGAAGATCATGATAAAGACTTGAAGATTGTGCTACAGACTCTGAGAGAGAAACAGCTGTATGCTAAATTCAGCAAATGTGCTTTTTGACTGAATGAGGTATCTTTCTTAGGCCATGTAATTTCTGCAGAGGGCATCAAAGTAGATCCTTCAAAGATTGAGGCAATTCTACAGTGAAAACCACCTAAGAATGTAACTGAAGTCCGGAGTTTTCTGGGTTTGGCCGGGTATTATAGGAGATTCATCAAGGGCTTCTCCACCATTGCAGTTCCTTTGACTCGATTACTACAGAAAAATATTAAATTTTTATGGACTGACAAATGCCAGGAATGCTTTGAGAAGCTAAAGACTTTGTTAACAGAAGCTCTAATCCTTACTCAACCTGAATTAGGCAAGGATTTTGTGATTTACAGTGATGCTTTCAGGAATAGTTTGGGCTGTGTCTTGATGCAAGAGGGCAAGGTGATAGCTTATGCCTCCCGGCAACTCAAGACTCATGAGAAAAACTATCCTACTCATGATTTAGAGTTAGCAGCCATTGTTTTCGCATTGAAGATATGGAGGCATTACTTGTATGGAGAGAAATGCTATATTTATTCAGAACACAAGAGTTTGAAATATCTGCTTACCCAGAAAGAACTTAATCTGAGACAAAGATGCTGGTTGGAGTTGATTAAAGACTATGATTGCTATATCGACTACCATCCAAGAAAAGCAAATGTGGTGGCTGATGCACTCAGCAGAAAATTTATGTCAGGTAATGTTAGTATTTTGATATGAACCTATATAAGACATTGATAAGTGTAAATGATTAATAGTGATCCTTGCAGCTCTTCGAGCAATGAACACCATTTTAAGCTGGGCACCGGATGGAGCTTTAGTAGCTGAGCTTCGAGTTAAACCAGACTTTGCACATAAAGTGAAAGGAAGATGACCGGCTAATGGCTATTGTAAACAAGCTTCAACACAGTAGTGAAAGTGATTATTCGTTGTCTGATGATGGAAGCCTTTGTTATAAAGGAAGACTTTGTGTGCCAACTCAAGAAGATTTAAAGAAAGAGATCCTGATTGAAGCACACCATAGTAGCTATGTTATGCATCCTGGGAATAACAAGATGTACCAAGATTTGAAAGCCTACTATTGGTGGCCAGGTATAAAGCGTGATGTGACTGAATTCGTAGGAAAATGCTTGACATGTCAACAGGTAAAAGCAGAGCATCAGGTTCCTTCTGGACTTCTTCAACCACTTGTGATTCCAGAATGAAAATGGGAATATGTGACTATGGATTTTGTGACTGGCCTACCTATGACTCAGAGAAAGCATGATGCCATCTAGGTAATTGTTGACCGACTCACTAAATTCGTTCATTTCTTGCCAGTGCGGATGGATTATTCCTTGACTAGGCTGGCAGAGATTTATATTAGTGAAGTGGTTAGGTTGCATGGAGTGCCTATATCCATTATCTCTGACAGGGATCCCAGGTTTACATCTCATTTCTGGAAGAGTTTTCAGGATGCTCTGGGTACTAAACTTCACCTCATCACAGCTTTTCACCCTCAGACTGATGGCCAGTCCGAGCAGGTGATTCAGATATTAGAGAATATGCTTCGATGTTGTGTTCTTGATTTTGGCACCAATTGGGAAAAGCACTTGCCCTTGGCTGAATTTGCATATAACAATAGTTACCAGTCTAGTTTGAAAATGGCACCTTTTGAAGCGTTATATGGTAGGAAGTGTCGAACTCCGATATGCTAGACATAACTAAGTGAAAAGAAGCTATTGGGCTCATATTTAATCCGTGATTCAGAAGAGATAGTTCAGATCATCAAAAGCCGCTTGAAGGAAGTAATGGACCGTCATAAATCTTATGCAAATCTGAAGAGAAAAGATATTGAGTTTCAGGTCAGAGACAAAGTTTTTCTGAAAGTATCTCCATGGAAGAAAGTTCTGAGGTTTGGCAAGAAGGGCAAGTTGAGCTCTAGGTTTATAGGTCCCTATAAGATACTTCAAAGAGTGGGTCTCGTGGCCTACAGGTTAAAATTGCCATCTGTTTTGGAGAAGATACATGATGTCTTCCATGTGTTGATGCTTCGGAGATATAGGTCTGATCCGAGCATGTGATAGCAGCAGAAGAGATACAAGTTCAGGCTGATATGAGTTATGAAGAAAGACCAGTGAAGATTTTGGCTAGAGAAATCCGGCAACTGAAGAACAAACAGATACCATTGGTGAAGGTTTTGTGGCATCACCACAGTGTAGAAGAAGCTACATGGAAACCTGAGTCGATCATGAGACAACAGTATCCCTTACTCTTCAGTTCAGGTAAATTTCGAGGACAAAATTTAATTTAAGTAGGGGAGAAATGTAATGGCCTCAACGCCGGGTCAGCCGTGAACAGTACTTTCCGATGGTGAATAGTGCCGAAAGGACACCCGCAAGTCAAAAACATTTTATTAGACCATTGGAAAGTATTGGTCATGGGGAGTTCGGGGTTGAAATTTGAAGTAAAATTGAGGTCAAATAGGCCTCCAAAGGTAAAAAATACGAAAAAGATATCGAGTCAATTTCCCCGATAGAGAAGGTGACTTGATTTTGAGTAAATAATTAAAAATAGTAAATGAACTCCGAAAATTGCCAGATTTTGCATGCCTACATGAATTTTTGTATAGAATATTTTGATGATAAGAATGGAATTTTTTGGTGACACCAGCAGTTATCGAATCAGACCGATAAGTTTGAATCGGACAGATAACGGACTCCGATTGAGCCGAAAATTTGTTTACTATTTATTTTTTATGTGATAAAATTAATGGAATTATTTTTGAAGTAATTTGAAGTGAGGAAGATAGAGATTTTGGTTTGGGCCCAAAATGGCCTAAAATGGGCTTATATTTATATTTGGGCTAAGCCCATTAATTAAGCCCATAATTAAGCCCAAATGAGAGGTATAAATAGAGGAAAAATCTGCAGAAATCTCCAGATTCAGCTGGTCTCCTCTTCCTCTCCTTAAGTGGCCGAAACTTCCCTTTCTTCTTCTCTCCTTGATTTCTTCTTTCCCCACTTCAAACTACTCATAATTCCCAATATAGCAATTAAATTTCTATCTCCCTAGATCACCCTAGTAGCCTCAATTAAGTGGCTTGAGCAAAAGAAGGCTAGGAATCAAGTGGTTAAAGAAAAATAAGGTAAGTTGGAGGTTATGAATTTTAGTGTTTTAAATTAATTCTTTGATGTTTTTCCATAGATTTTGAGGTCTAGATAATGAATATGATCTTGGATTTTGCATTTGAGAACAAGAAGATAAAGAAATCTAAGGTTTTATGGCTGGTTGTATTAGGTGTGAAAGGAGAAAATACTATTTTAAGGGACAAAGGCAAAGGGAAGGAAGCCTAGGCACCCTAGAGCAAGTCAATTTGGTATGTGGCTAATAAATCCAAGTATTTCCTATTTTCATGAATTAATTTCTTTTATGTAGTTAAGAAAAAAATTGCTAACTTATATAAATAATGGAATTAAGATAGGGTAATTGAGATTAGGACTTAATTGATGCTATATATATGATTAGAATGAAGAAATAAAATTTTTAGAGTTAAAATTAATGGGTGGCCGAAAATTTCATTAAGGGAAAAATTGATACTTTTGTATGAAAATATTAATTAGTAGCCTAAATTAATTATAATTATCATTTTGAGCATCCATGAATTTTTATATGAATTATGAAATTTATTCAAAATTTTTAAAGCTTATTAATGGTGTATGTATGTGATGAGATTGATGAATAATAGAGATATTGTGTATAATTTGGGTAAAATTGAGTAGTAGATGTAAAATAATGTGTAAATAAATTTTTAAATAATTTATGGACTTAATATGAATAAATGAGAATTATAAAATGGAATATGTTTAATGAAAAATATTGGATTATAGGAATATAATTCAATAAAATGCTGAAATAATTGAAATAAAAATGAAAAGTGTGCATATAAAATTTTAAGGAGTTTATATGCAATATTAAGGTATTTTTTGAAATAAATTGTATAATATGTATAAGTAAAAGTATATACAGTAATGCCCTTAGAAATAACCAGGCAGTAAAAACTAGCTCATGATATAATTGGCTGGTCATAGGGACACCTCTGTACCGCGATGCAAGTCATGACGACTTGCTAGCTATGGATCGGATCTTTGATCACCATGACTTTTCTGTATCTATTCTCTGTTTTGTGAGAATTGGCCCTCTGGGGGTCATTTCTCTATCTCTGTCGTGGCCCTACAGGGTTCACGTCTCGTGTATCTGGTTTAGAGTTTTCTGCCGGGTCCGAAACTAGGGACATAATGAAAATAATATGGAAAAATGTGACAAAGAAGTGAAAAAGGTTAATTAAAAGTGAAAAAAAGGAGTATTTTGAAAGAAAAAGAAAGTTTAGGGGCAAAATCGTAATTTTTTCCAAAAGAGTAAAAGTTAAATAAATTAATTGAGAATCGTTTAATTAAAGATAATACATGCAATTAATGGTAAAAAGGTACTATAAGGAAGTTTTATAGTCAATAAGAACTAAAATGAAATTTTGCATAAACATGTTTAATTAAGTGTAAAATTAAGGTTAAGTACCTTAATTAATAGTTTAGATGTTAAAAGAGAAGTATAAAAGACTAAATTTGTAAATTTAATAAGAAAATGGACTAAATTGAAATAAAGTAAAAATTTGAATTAAATATGCAAATCAATAAGAAATAAGTCTTTAAAGAATAAAAGTGTATTAGCAATTTAAAAATGTTAATTAAAAAAGAAAAGTGTTATTTGAATTTTGCTTGACGAATTAATATGGAGAATTTTTGCATAACTGCACAGCTTTAACTAAGCATAGAAAATATTTAGATTGTTAGTTATCACTGGGCATGTCAAGTGCTCAGCGCATAGTTTTGACTGTGCGCAGGTACTCAGGAGCAGGAGCAAGAATATTCTCTAAAAGATTTCTTCTGATATATTAGAATTGTGAATCTTTTGGCATGTATATATATATATATACATATATATATATGTATGTATGTATATATATATATATATATGTATGTATGTATGTATGAATTTTCCTTTGGATATGTAAATGGTTAACAGAAGTTATTATAATAGACATATGCATTTTTGGATGGGTATGAGATGGATTGATGACGCTAATTATTATTTATGATTGTTGTGCCTCTGAGAGGCTGTGGATATTGTCAGTTTTTCAGGAGACTAGTCAAATTTATAGCCGTTATATTGCAAAAATTTTATTAAGTGCATAATAAATTGGACAGTGTCAGGGCATCGGCAATTGATAATTAAGATAATTAATTATATGTAATAAGATGGTAATATAAGTTGAAAAAAAAAATTCGGCATGCGGGGTACCGGAACAGTGTTAAGCATGTTATGGGTGTTACATACATATTTTCAATGCATGTGGTCCCTATTTTCACATTGTATGTGGCTTTTTTCTATTCCAATGATGTTGATATATGTGCCGGATGTAATGGACAGTGGGTTTGTAATAGGAAAAAAACATGTGTGATTTGTATCTTTATTGAAAATTTTTATTTATTCTATTAATTTATTGTTATTTTACTTTTGATTCCATGTAAGGTTGTATACAGGGGTACTGTTAATTTATGATTCAATTGGAATGGTAGATGAAATTTTAGTAAAAAGCTTGAGTTTAGGGATGGAAAAAGAGAGGCTTATTATGGTTTTGACCCAGACTTAATTAGCTATAGGGATATATTTGTTGAATCTGCTGATAGATTGGCAGTTAGAGATCTTATTTCTTTGGTTTGTGCTAAACCAGGAAAAGATTTAGATGATGGGTTATTTATTTTTGATGGCAATGGTAGTGTACGTAGGTTATTAGGTTGTTTAGGGCCTGTGAATAGGGATGTATCTTTTTTCCTTGTAACACACTATGATTTAATAGAGCTTCCTCGAAGCTTTCTGGATAAAAATGGGATAAAGAGGGATTTGTGTAATATGGATAGGCCAAGGCATGTAAATAGGTCAAAGCCCATTAATGAGGCAGTAAGATTACCTAGCCAGGCAGTAGATAATTTCAAAACTCCTATGGCTGAGGCAGCAATTGAAAGGGACAGTGTATATGAGTATGATACTTATGTTGAGAGTGAAGATGGGAATACTGATAGTGACTCATCATCCCATGGAAGTGAAAGTAAAGATTTAGGTGATGTTGTTAATGAGAGGGAGCTAAAGTGGGAAACCTGTAAGAAGAAAGTGAGATATGATCCAAAAGAGAAGAAAGTGTATTTTACCAAAAGGATGAAAATCAAGGATGCCAAAGCTATAAGAAATGCTATTACTGCATATGTAGTGACCAGTGGTAAAGATTTTAAGATCATAAGGAGTGAACCATCGAGGGTTAGAGTTAAATATGTTAAGGATAATTGTCCATTTATTTTCTTTGCATCAAGTGAGAAAGGGAAACTTGGTTTGAAAATTAATACATTATGCATGCAACACAAATGTTATAGGATTTTTAAGAATACCAGAGTTACTACTAGATGGATTGCAGAGCAGTTGAAAGAAAGATTCCAAGACAATCCAGAGATTAGGGTTAGGCGAATGGTTTTTGATATTAAGAAAGAATTAAGAGTTCATGTTTCTTTTGACAAGTGCAAGAGAGCAAGGAGAATGATACTCAATGAAATACAAGATAAATATAAGGATGATTTTGACATTTTTGAAGCCTACGCAAATGAGTTAAGGGAATCAAATTCGGGAAGCAACATTACTATTGAGTTATTAAAGGATAGATTGAAAGAAGGGAGGAGAGTTTTTAAGAGGATGTTTGTCTATTTTGAAGGATGTAGAAGAGGCTGGAAGGCTGGATGCCAACCTATAATAGGACTGGATGGTTGCTTCTTAAAAAAAAGTTAAAGGGATGATGCTTACAACAATAGGGGTGGATTCCATGAATCAGATGTACCCCATTACATTTGTTGTTTTCAGCAAAGAGAATAAACAAAACTGGATTTGGTTTCTTCAATTGCTACAGAAAAATTTGGATCTACGAGAAGGACTTAAATACACCAAAATGAGTGATATGAAAAAAGGTAATTTTCTAGCTTATTGCTGATTATTTAACTATTACTTGTCCTTATTTTTCATACAAATTGTTACTTGTTCTTTTTTTTTTCGTACCAACTGTTACTTGTTATATTTTGTGATATATTATTGTAGCTTTATATATATTTTTCTTTTACAGTTGTTAGTTGCTTTTAAATGCCATGTTCATTACTTTTAAATGCTATGTTAGTTGCTTTTAAATGCCACGTTTATTGCTTTTAAATGCTATGTTTGTTGCTTTTAAACGCTATGTTTGTTGTTTTTAAAAGCTACCTTGTTGTAGGGTTTGATACCAGCAGTTATATATGTTTTGCCATTGACTGAGCATAGATGGTATGCTAGACACATTTATGCAAATTGAAGTAAAAAATGAAGGGGAGAAATATTGAGAAAATCATTCCGGATATGTGTTTGGAGCACATTTCAAGAGGAATTTCAAGATAATTTAAAGACTATGGGAGAGATAAGTAAGAAGGCTGCTAGTGATGTTGTTTATATACTCCTAAAACTTTGTGTAAAGCTTTTTTCAACAATAGATGTAAGAGTGCAATGGTGGATAACAACATTTCCAAAATATTCAATTTATGGATTGTCTCAGCCAAATTCAAACCTATTGTGAGGATAATTGATGAAATTAGGATAAAAATAATGAATATTTTGAAAGAGAATGAGAAATAGTTGGATAAGTGGATCAATGCATAGAGTCTAACATATATGGAGATTTATGAAGACTGGGCCGATATAGCCTCTAGATGTAGGGTTGATTGGAATGGAGGTGCAGGTTATGAAGTATTAAAAGGTGATGATAGGCATGCTGTGAGTTTGGTAAAGATGGAATGTGTTTGTAGGGCATGAGATTTAATAGGTATTCCATGCCCTCATGCCATTGCTGCCTATTATCAAAATAGTAAAGATCCAGTTAATCACATATCGGTATACTATCATAGGGATACCTATTCAGCAACTTATATGAACAAAATACAACCAATAAGAGGAAGGAGATTCTAGAATATCAGTAAGTTCTAGCCCATTGAACCACCTCTAATTCCCAAAATGCTAGGGAGACTAAGGAAATTAAGGGAAAAAAAAAGACAAGAAAGAGTCCAAGAAATTTAAGGAAACAAATGAAGACAATGGTGGAACACAGACTTCAACAAATAAAAAAAAAGGTCTAAAGATTGAGAATCTTTCCAAAAAGGGGAAATTGTAGTCTTGTGGGAGATGTGGAGAATTGGGACACAACAAAAGAAGTTATAAAGAGGTTGTTTCTTGATAATAATATGTGTTTCTTTTTTTTGTTGTTGGGAATGAATGATTGTTTCTTGATATTAATATACGTTTCTTTTTTTCATAGGTACTTGACACAACAACAACCGAACCTGGCAATCAAACACCAAATGCACCTAACATAGTACCAACCGATAGGGGTGAGCAAAAAAACCAAAATTTCGGTTAACCAAAAAATTGATCCGAAATCGAACTGATTATTAGGTTAACCGAACCGAAAATTTAGGTTTACGATTTTTACTTTTAAAAATTGATGGTTAATTAAACTAATCCGAAATCAATCTATATATATTTTATAAATTATATTTTAAATTTTACACTTATATTTTTTAATATTTGTGTAATTTATAAATATTATGATATATAATTTTCTAAAATATTATTAAAATACATATTTTCAATAAATAAATATTAAAATTATCTTTATTATTATTATTATTTATTCATTATATGTATATAATTAGCACTATGTAGTTAATTTAATATTGAATATATCTAATTCTTATAATTAATTATGAAAATTTTATTTTTAGTTTGATTCTTTTAATGAATATTGTATTTAATTTATATTTTTTTATTTCTGAAACATTTTTAACTATTAAAAATAATATTACAAATTGAATAATTTATTAAATTTATATATTAAAAAATTTTTAGTGGTTAACCAATAAATCGATCCGAAAAATCGAGTTAAAAACCAAAATCAATAAAGCGATTAACCGAAATTAATGAATTGATTTAATAAAATTGTTAATGGATTGGTTAATCAATCCATGCTCACCCCTACCAACCGAACCATCCAATCAAACAGAAAAAGAACAAGTAAGTGGACCTTATTTAAGAGCAGCTTCAACACATGGAGTTAGAAGACCTAATGCTATATCGAGGACTAGATCAGGTCAACACATAAGAGAATCAATTAATACCGATAAAGAATGCAGTTTTGAAATTTTCTATAAGGATGGGGGTAACATAATTTACAATGTAAATTACATTAAATTAAATTCATTTATTGTCTATTGAATTATAACAGCTAGTATATATAGGAAGGTGATTAACATATAGGACAAGAGACAAGTTATATGGTTGGTTCGTTTTCAGCTAAAAATGACAATTCTAAAGATGAAGACCCGGAACCAATCATGCCAGACCACGATCCAAATCCCAAGAAAAAATTCTAGATGCCAAGTGAGAAGGAAATCAAAATCAATACAAGAAAGAAGTCTCATGTTCCTATTGGTTCAAGGTTGATACAATCAAAAGGAAATGGATTTGAGGTGCAACAGCCTAGCACATTGCCATTCAAGCCTCCGAGAAAGAATAAAATATTTTTAAGTGATCTTGAGAAGCAGATGAATCAAAGAAAATTGAAGTTAGGAAAAAAAATAGACATATCTTTATCATTTAGAAATTAAAGCGATCTTGAATTGCTGGATGTTTACATAACTATCACTTTTGCTTTTTGAAATAGGCTAGTTGTCCATGTGCCTGCTTTACTTTTGTTTTTTGAAACAAGCACTAGCAATTGCATATGAAATGCTTTATGTTATCGAATATTGTAACCTATGTTACTGAAATGTACAATTCTTTCTTAATTTTGTTTGTTAACTACCTTTGTCACATTGATATCTTTAAATGTCTCAACAACATGCATTTGTTTTGTTAGCTGCTTTTGATGCAAGATGTCTACGTCTCAAACTGGTATCACAAATGTCTCAACAACATATATAAATAAGGCATTAAGACCAAATGTTCACAACAAATGCTCATTTCATAGAAACATCACAAAATCAACATTGTCGTACTTATACAACATAATTATAGAACCTAAATTCCTATCTACCATTACAATAACAAATTACATTACACAAAATTATCAAATCAACAACCTAATTTAAAATTGCAAAACACAAGAACCTAACCACAAATGCACACAATATTTGCATCAACCACCCAAAATAACCCCCATTAAAATTTTTTGAATTCAATAAATTCTCCATCTCACAAGTCATTCTCCTCATCACTTCTAAATGTCTTTCTGATTCCTCCATTTCCATAATCAACTTAGCATTATTTTCTAACTGACTTTCAATCCTCTTGTTCAGTCTCGAAATTTCTTTCTCCATTTTTATTATCTCTCTATGCATGTCTTATAGTAGAACTTTGGATCTCTCCCTTATATCTTCTACGGTATCATGCCAAGCAAAAAATTGGCATTCCATCTCTTATTGAGGAAATCAAATAAAGCATTTACCATCTTACCTCAAATACTACAGAAAACCAAACAAAATAATAAAAAATCAAGGAAAGATACTTGCATTTCTTACACCAAATTTACAACATTTGTAATAACGTCTTTCAAGATTCAATATACTCCAAGATATTAACCTAATCGCCTTTTGACCACAATAGCACCTTAGCGCTGCCCCTTCATTCATGTAATCATCTACAATTTCTAGCCTCTGAGATTGCACGCCCGAAGAATAAGAGAAAGAGTTAGATGAAGGCATGGTAGCTTCTTTGGAGCATGATTTCATTGTGTTTTATTTGGGCTTTTAGGTTTTTCAAAGAAAGATAGAAGTGAGAGAGAAAGGAGATGAAGGTGATGAAGGTTAGGCCCAAGCGAGAGAAAGACCATGGTTTTGGGTAAAACGATTAGGACATTTTTATTAATCACGTGACTAGCATATGACCTACAGGTGACGTGTCGTATTTTGTCCACGTGTCATCCTACATGTGCACATATGGATGGTCAACTCACGGTTTTCAATCAAAGAGACGACACTATTAGCTCAGGGGAAATATTGCACTTTTTTCCAAATATGCAGGGAAATATTACACGCAAGTAAATTTTAAGGGCAATATTGCTCTTTTTGAAAAATTTTAGGGGTAAAATTGCTCTTTTTGGAAAATTTCAGGGGCAAAATTGCCTATTAGGCCAATTAAATAATAGGACTCACATAAATTGTGGAAATTGAATAGTAGGATCCACATAAAATATAGAAATTTCAATTTGAGTATGTAGCACTATGCTACTATTTTGCGAAACTCATCTTTGTACGGATTAATTGGCAATCAATTAAATAAATTTTTAAAGAATTAGTTATTTTTTTCATTAATTTAACATTTATTTATTTTTTTCATTAATTATACATGTTATTTAATTTTATTTCTGCAATATCATTTTTTAAGGAATAGATAAGATTTTAATTACAACATTATATTTTTTAGAGATACATACAAATATGATCTTATCAATTAAGATTTTAAGAATAATGTATCTCAGAACGCACGGAAAATAATCCAATGGTGAGTATCATCATTTTAGGCCATGTTTGGTACGAGGTAATGTAATGTAATGGGTAATTTATTAATTATTTTGTTTGTCAAATCAATTTTTTTACAATGTATTGTAATTATAAATACATATGTGATCTTCAATACATCAATAGATGTATTCCTTAATCCGTAATATTTTGTGGTATTTTTCATTACATTCCTTACGAGTTTTTTTCTAAATGTAAACTGTATTTTATATTAATGCTCCCATTCGCCTTTACCACTGCTGCCATCACCCCTGTCGATAATATAATGTCTTCAAAACCATAACTTGTATGAGTAGCACTTTCTGGCAATGAGCAATGACGCTAGGGTGAATAATATTGCCCGAGGGTTATCTGAACCTATAAAATTTTTATTGCACCACTGAAAAGTACTATTCATGATGAATTTATTGATATAATTTAAAATAAAAATGAAGGCATTTAGGTCACCAAAAATGAAAAATAAAAAATGAGTAGCAAAACTGTAAAGGATTAACCAAAACTTTGACCAACTAGAAAATATTATATAGATCTCATAAAAATTATTTTGATCACATGAAATCTCTTGAAATAATATAAATAAATTTTTAAAAATGAAAAATTAATTTTTAGATGAATTTAAAAAATTGGCTTTCGGATCGGTAATTTAATTTCGAACTCTGAAATATACTAAAACGAACTCTTTTTGGGCTAACATTTTAAAAACAACCTAAATAATATTTTCAGATACTTTTAGAATAATTTTGGTAAAAATTTGACAACAAAATAAATTAGACCAATAATAAGTGGACAAGTAAATTAATCATGGACATTTAATAAAAAACCTGATGATCAAATCATGGTCATTGATCAAGCCATTTATAAGTATTACATATTTGAGATTTTCATCCATTTTTCACTCATATTCCCAACTAAATATAGAAATGTGTTAATATTTATATTACATTACTAGTGTAACAAAATATAGTAATGTAATCACAATTACATTTCATTACATTACATTTATTAATACATTACATCATCCAATATATTACAATCCATTATCTTTTACCAAACATAGCCTTAATGTAAAGATTATCCTAGTCTCTCCTATTACCTGACATCATATATATATATATATATATATATATATATATATATATATATATATATATATATATATATATATATATATATATATATATATATATATATATACACTATCTTATATAGCATGCATGAACACATAGAGAAGATTTACTAAGGAAGCTTTAGGTTACTTTATACTGGCTCTTATCTTGTTCTTCATACTACATTCTATTTAATACAATAGAATAATTATAAGGACAACAAAAATATAATTACATACTTAGACTCTTCCTATCCCTAGTGTTAGCCTTGCTGTAACAGATCTTGTCCCACCAGGGTAAAATTCTAGCTTCAATTACCTACATGGATAAACACCCGAGCTAAGCCTACTAGCTTAGTAGGGAACAAAGAAGAATATATATGAAAATAATCTCTTACCATAGTCACCAATAACTTACACACATAAGCATAATGTTAGTCAAATACAATATGAAACCGCAGTATAAAATTTGCAATACAACAATACCAGACTTATTATTAAAGTTGCAAGAGTATACTGTAATTAATGACAATGATTATCTAAATTATATGTGCTCACCTGTGTATATAAACATGCATGTAAAAATAAAAATCTTGAGTGAAGCAAACATAAGATAATCATAGTCATTTCTATCATATGCAAGAGTTACTATAATATTATATATTTGATGCTCTATATATGCTATATATGGGTTAAATAAAATAATTGTCTAGATCAGATCATGGTGTATCATACTATTACGATTAAGTTATTTTTCGTGTTACTTTACTTATATCCTGTAATAAGCCTGCATTTTTCTCTGAGAGTGTAGATAACGGGTTAACTGTAGCACCTGAAGGTATGAAACTATACTGTCTGACCGATTAAGTGGATCTAAACGGGATCGTTAATGATCCAAATGGGACCAAATCTGTACTATAGATCCAATAGGGCCAAATCTGTACTATAACAGCTGCAAAATACCCTTATAGGCATGCTTATCTATACACTACCCAGTTCTATGTGCAAGCATTAGATATTTCATTTATTATTCCATCAATTGTATTCAATTCATTATATTGCATCATATTACATACTTATATATATGCATGTTCATAAGTATCATGGTAATGTAACATTACTATCAACATGTAGACCAATATTACAATCCCATGTATATACATATATACATATGCATTAGTAGGTATTATCTAATGGGAACATTATAAACCATATATACATATATACATACATTGGTATAAATTCATATACATACGCATTTATAGGCTTCGCATACTCATATTTTAAGGTATAATGCATCATATTATTGACAAAACACATAGAAGCAGTCTAATATGGTAGAAAAGGGGAAAAAAAGCAAAATTAGGGGATAAAAGCTTGTTGTCGCAAGCACGATAGTGGACGCTAGCCAATTACGAGTTTTCCCTATTTACCAAAATCCTACCAACTGGTTCAATAACTCAATTTGTATCGCAATTTCGACATACTAAATGACTTTTTATGGAAAAGTTGTCCTACAAAGTTGTTTCTCTACATTTCTAATTTCTAGAACATTAAAAATCATTCCATTTGGCCTTATCAATCTCAAGATATTCAATAAAGAAGACGGCCTACTTCCAATGACAGGGCAGTAGACATAGCCAGATTTCAAGCTCAATTTTGATCATTATAGGGTAAGAATCAAACATTGGTCTCTTGTAATGAAATTTAGGTTTATGAATCTAGTTTCTATACTAGTAGAATTACTCAATTTGGGTCTCTCAAACTCCATATATGAGCAAAATAGTCCGAATAGGTTCAGTGAGCCTGATGACAGATTTTTGCCAAAAAGAAGACATATCAAAAATTTCGATTCCCATTCCAATTTACCAATCCTATTTAGATATTCCCTCAATAAAAACTTCATTATAACATCTCAGAACATCACAACAAAGCAACACTACAAATTTTCAATAAGTTCCTATACCTCTTGAAAGCACTTTTTTCAAGCTTTTTCCCTTCTTGCTCATTGCCTTTGCTTCTCTCTCTTTCTTCATAATAAACCATAGATTATTATACTGAAGAATTCATCTAATTCCTCAAATTAACATTTAATTATGAGAAACAAAATAAGAAGAAAAGAGAGGATCCTTACCTTTAGAAGACTAAACACTAAATTCTCTCTCTTCTCAAAAGTTAAGGTGGGATTTTAGGGGTTATTTAGGGGTTAGGATTGCTGGATTTTAGAAGAAGAATGGTGGCTTTTTGTCCCTTGAAGTGTCCGGCCAACTTCTTAAAAATTTGTGGGTTTTCTCTTTTTTCAAAACATTTCTAGAAGACTAGGTGTTTTGCTCCTATTGGTCCACTTGTTGGCTTTACCAAAAATTACATTTAACTCCTTATTTTCCTCAAATTTCATGGTTCTTCCCCCAAACTATCTCTTTTACTTTTCAATTGGGTCCCTTAACTTACATTCTCTTAAAATTAATCACATACATAACTTAATTTAAAAATGACCATTTTACCCTTCATCATTTTAAGCAATTACCTCTATGTCCTTAATCTATAATTCATTTACTAACCTAACATATATCAATAATATTACCATTTAAATGCATATATATCCTCCTAAGACCTTAGCAGGGGTGCCACACTTAAAATACACCAGGGCACTAAAAGAACCCATATATATATATATATATATATATATATATATATATATATATATATATATATATATATATATATATAAAATAAAAAGTAGAAAAAGAAATTGTTAATAAAGCAAACCAAGCTATTAGTTAATGAAAGCCAAGTAATCCGTACAAAATTGAGTTTCACAAGACCCAAATTGAAATTTTCACAATTTATGTGGATCTTACTATTCAATTTCCGTAATTTATGTGGATCCTATTCAATTTTCGCAATAAATTCTTGCGAAAACAAGCTCCATTTTTAGGGACTTTTTTATTAATAATATTTTTGGGAAAAAATATTGGATTTTTGGGGTATTTTGAAAAGTATTTAGGAAAATAGGGTGTTTTACATTTTCACAGGTGCCTTTTGCAGATATGGCATTGTGGGATCCACAGGACCACAAATGGTGGAAGTTCATTGCCATATTCATTCCTTACAGAAATGAACAGTGCGGCCCACCCAAAGCTGAAATGGCATGTTGATTTCTGCAGGTGGGCGAAAGTGATCTCCGCTTTCTGCAAGCTTGTTACCTAAGTTTATTTCAAGTAAGTAAAAATTATTTGTCTTTTGAGAACTACAAATCAATTTTTAGGTCATATCATTTCTATATATCCCTATTTGTGCCCAAATTTTGATTTTTTTTTTCTCATACGCAAAACCTTTGGTTTTTAGTTTGAATTCGAAAGCAATTTGAATATAGCTCTCTTTCCATTATATGTTTCAAGTTTTTCAGTGTAACAAGATTAATTTCTACAAAGGGTTTAAATATGTTACATTCTTAGCTCTGTTTCTAATTTTCTTCTTGCTCAAATTCTTCATTTATTTCACGTATGTGAATTTTGTGTTGATTGGAATTGAAGATGGATTGTTGCTTTTTCAATTTACACAGAAGTGAGGTGTAGGAGTGACAATCTTGTGCTCTAAAATTCAGTTTATAATCCTGCCCACCAAGTATTTGATAATATGCCTAAATAAGAATTTAATCTTAAATTTGTGCTGTTAACTTTATTTATACAATATTGTTGTGCTTTACTTCTTAAAATTATGTTATTCATGATGGCATGAATTAGTTTGTTAAAATAGAATGGCAATTTATCACTTTTGGCACATTCCCAACTGGATTAGAACTGTTAACATTGTTGGGTGTTATTTGAGGGAGTTATGCAATGGGCAATTAAATGCCATTTCATTTTCAATAGAAAGTGGAGATTACTTTCGTCCACTTGTAGAAATCAACATGCCATTTCAGCTTTGGGTGGACCCCATTGCTCATTTCCGTAGGAAATAGATGCAGCAATGAACTTTAACCATTTGCTGTCTCGTAGGTCCCACAATTCCATTTGCACAAAAGGTACATGCGGAAATGTAAAACACCCTATTTTTTCAAATATTTTTCAAAATACCCCAAAAATTCAATATTTTTTTCCAAAAACATTATTAATAAAAAAGTTTTCCATTTTTGTTTATTTTGCACTGTTTAACTGGATTCCATTCTTTAGATTTCGCAATGTTGTGTTGCAGAATCTAATAAAATTCCAGACCTCCAATTATTTTTCAAAATATTTCAAATATTTTTTTCAAAAGTATTATTTATAAAAAAAAAAAAGTCCTCGAGGAATTTGCCATCGCAAATTCATCTATTTTTTATGACTTATGAGAGTAATTTTTATTTTTAGAAAACAATATACACACAAAACAGAACATACATATAGATTATATATAGTCATTAAAAATTAAATTGATAAATAATATGAACTTTCTTGAAAATTTAAAATTATATTGTTGTTAACTATATATGTTTGGATTTATTCAAAAATTTAAATTTAGAAAACGATGCAAGCATTTTGTTATCCAATTTCATATAAATATAGGTTTTTATACGTAAGATTCATATTTATTTTTATTTCTAGCAATTAGGATAATTATGAACCATTTAATCTCGTATGATATTAGTTTAAAATAACTGTCTGAATTATTAAAATATAAAAAATTAAAAAATCATTTCAGATAGGTAAAAAGTGACTGCTTTTTTTTTTTTTTTTAAAGTTTTTTTATTTTAGTAGATGCCGAATGATCTTGCAAGAGATTAATAGGAGTTGTTTCAATTCAGCACTACTACCATTAACAGAATAAACAACATCTTTGGCATCCCTAAAATTTACTTTCTCCGTTTTCTTTTATTTGGTCAAATCTATCTCGGTACTCTAAATTCTCTATCTTTATCTGTTTTTCTTTTTATTCTTATGTGGGAAATTGGTTACAGCTAGCCACATCAACAGTGGTGAAATTGTCGCTGTGAAGATAGAAGTAATTTCATTGCTATTTTCTAATTGAAATTCGTTTGCAGAAAGTTGCCAACCTTGGGTTAATTCATTTTGGTTTGAAGGAAAACAGCAAGACTAAGCATCTTCAATTGCTTTATGCAGGGAAGTTGTATACCATTTTTCAGGGGGCGAGTTAGGATTGGCAAGTAGTGGAATTAATTTCATATGTTAAGTTTGATTACATATGTAGTTTGTTAATTTCGGCGGTTTATTCAGGTGGCATTTCGAGCATACGATGGTTTGGGATAGATGGGGATGATAATGTGCTGGTAATGGAATTGCTAGGACTTAGCATTGAAGACCTTTTTGTCTACTTTGGAAGGAAATTTTCACTCAAAACTGTTTTGATGTTGGCTGATCAGATGGTAATCTCGTAAGCTGTATAAACAACACAATTTGTTGGGGTGGATGTTTTTGGTATCTTATTTTCAATTCAATCTCCTTCCCCTGTGGTCTGTCTTCTAATATAAATAAACGGTGGTTAACCCTGTGGAATTGCTTAACATTTTTGTTATTTTTGGTCTGTGTGTGTGTTTCTTTTTTTTTTTTTTTTTAATTGCAGATTTCAAGAATAGAATATTTACATTCACAAGGGTTCTTGCATAGAGATATCAAGCCAGATAACTTCCTCATGGGTCTTGGGAAGAAAGCGAATCAGGTAGCAGCTCTTTCAATTTTCTCCTGTGTATAATTAAGCTCTCATTTGGTTCATTTTCTTTCCTTTACACTTTATAAAACTTCTCCTCATTTTACCATCTCCATCAGGTTTATATTATTGGTTTTGGACTGGCAAAAAGATATAGGGACTCAACAGCAAATCGTCATATTCCTTACAAGTAGAATATCTGTAGAAGCGGTTCCTTGCTTGATGCATTTTATTCTGTTTCCAACATGTTGGTGTCAAGTTTATGTGATTTTTCTTATTATAGAGGTGAAACTAAAATTCTAATGCAGTTTCCGTTTGAAGATAGAGGATGAAAGCGTTATAAACAAGAATATGAACTTGGCTTTTAATTTGTAATGCAGTATATAACATCTATATGGGGGTGATTGACGTGAAAAACAGAGAACTGTGAATGTCCGAGTTTGAAATTGAGGTCATTAATGCTATAAGTCACAGAGTCAATTCCAGTATAATCTGGTGTAGTTGGGACTGTTGCTTACTCTTGTGGATTTGAAATCAGAATTAATGTTATTGATCTTATTTATCATTGTTGCCTCTGCCCATCCTTTCCTCCATCTGCACAAAATATATTGTCTTATGAGGGACATTGAGATTTCTCTGTCTTCTGTAAATAACTCGGTTTCTGTTTGGATGTATACAAAATAAATTCTGCTTGCATAAATTTTCTTGGATTTTGTATAGCCCTCTGAAACATGTATGTAAAATTTCTACCAATCATCACATCCTGACACATTCAGAGTATGAACACCGTTCATCCTGCTAAGCTCTGATAAGAAATAACCATAGTTTTTTTTTTCTCTGATTATAATTCTATATGCATATGTTCGGTAAATCCTATGCTTCTGTGTATATATAAATATTTTTAATAGTTGAGCCTTTATTACAGTATCTTGATTGGCTAAATACATTATTCTTTCCTACTTTGATAATTCCAAACAGAGAGAATAAGAGCTTAACTGGGACTGCACGCTATGCAAGTTGAAATACTCATCTTGGAATTGGTAAGTTGGGATGTATGTTAGCGTGTTTAGTACCAGAGGGGATACGGGAATTTACTCCTTTCTTTTGCTAATTTGCCAAAGCAAAGCCGTCGGGATGATTTGGAGTCTCTTGGCTATGTTCTTTTGTCCTTTTTGAGAGGAAGGTGTGCCCTTTGGATATTATTTCTGTTGATGTTGCGGAAATCTTGTTTATTAATTAGGGAGGGACAGGTTTTGTATGGTGGTTTTTGCTTTATCCTTTGTTTGGTTACCTTATGGTGCAAAAGAAAAGAAAAGAGTTCTATTTCTCTTCTTAGTTGGAAAAATTTTGGCCTTTGAAGGGGAATTGAGAGTTAAGATTTCCCTTTTCAATTTAGGATCCAAACAAGAGAAAAGAAAAGAAGGTGAACTGTTTTTTCCACCCTGCTCCCACAAAACAAACAAAGGAATACTGTGAAATTTTGAGAATGGGGAATGTTTCAAGCAGATAACATGATAGTTGGTCAATGTTATTTGATAATTGGCTTCTTCATTAGCCTTCCATGGAAGGGTCTGAAAGCAGCAACAAAGAAGCAAAAATATGAGAAAATATGTGAAAAGAAATTATCAAGTTCAATTGAGGTTCGTTTCCAAAAGCATTTGACTGGGAAGTTATCTCCTGCTTTTCTGTTGCCCTGGCACTTGTGTCTCTTGTCCTTGTTAGAGTGGCTTCCATATTTAGTTTTCAAAACGAACCTTTTCTCAAACTCTTGTTCCATGTGACCTAAATCATTGTATTGGATTCGTGCTATGTTTTATGAATTAAAATCCTGTGAAGAAAGTGGCAACCTTATGAAATGGCACAGGAACTCTAAGTTTGCATCTGTTATGGCAAATTGAAATTCTGTACTTTTGTTACTTATTTCTGTTTAAATTTCAAGCCCTGCATCCACATTATGTTTGTTTTTGATAGGTCTTGTGCAAATCACACCCTGTGGAGTTTGTGTCCTACTTCCGTTATTGCCACTCATTAACATTTGATCAACGGCCTGATTATGGATTTCTGAAGAGCCTATTTTGAGACTTGTTTGCTCAGGAAGGTAATCTATCAAATAAATTTGACTTAGCAAATAAAGAGTGGGAAGCCTTCCTTCATTTTATGGAAAGGATTATGACACCCATATCATTAGGTAGCCTAATGAGCGCTATACATTTAGGGGCGGATCCATGTACATGATAAGGAGGGCAATTGCCCCCTTTACATTTAAAAGAATATAAATTTTTTGGCAAAAAGATTTGGATAAGGTTCAATAAATACTGTCCTAATTTTTGCAATTGCCCTCTTTATTTTATGTGTATGAAAATATATTGAAATTTTGCTCCCTTAATTTAAAATTCTGGGTCTGCCCTTGTATACATTGGTTAATTTCCTCTCTTTTTTAAATCAATTTAGTTTTTGCTGCATGTGTTTGATTTGTTGCAATTTTTGTAATTAGTTTCTGTTACAGATGTATGATTGCTATCAAAATGGTTTCATGCGAGCTGTGTAGTTCACCTATATTCTCAGTTTTTGAATACTCCATGCTATCCTATATCTTATGGTGATCTTGAATATTGTTGAAGTTGAGCATATACTGGAAGTTCTCAAGATTTTGCTGAATATGGTGCAGGGCACAACCTTGATTTTGTTCCTCTTGGATCTTGTTTTTCCTTCTTTATTAGTGTGAAAGTATAGAGGATTAAGTTGCCTTCTTGGTGAGCATTTAGCCATCAAGGTCTTAGCCCTACTCGATGCAGAGGGCAAAGTTTCATACTTGAGGGCTACATACTTATCGTTATAATGTTTATTTTGGAATTTATATACCTCCTGCATAAAGGAACTTAATTTGCCCTGGAAAAAGTAAAAGTTTGATAATAAATGCATCAAATATCTCAGTTTAATTTGATGTGTGGATTATTTTGTGTTTATCTTGTTCCTTTCTTGTCTAATGGGATCTGATGCATGCTTTGAGTGCATAAAGCTTTAATCCTGATAACTGCACAGCAATTTGCTGGTAGTTTTGCTCGGCCTTCCGGATGTGGTTGCTAAATCAACTATTTTTTCCAATTGCTTTGTTACCATTTTTTTTCCCATGTCCTGTAGGCTATGCTACTGATTACATTTTTGACTGGACCATTCTAAGTACCAGCAGACACAAAAGATGAAGACACAAGCGCAATCAGCTGTTATTTCCTCCCTGCCCTTCCTCTTATTTACTTCTCTTCATTCATTCAATTCTTCTTTCTTTAGGTTATCAAATAAGTCGCCCACAGTGCATTAGTTTGCCTTCAATCATTTGACAGTTTCTGGTGTTCCCTGAACAGTTATATGTATTTATTTTGATTACATGCATTATTGATGATTTAATTACGCAAAATATACATTGGTTCCAGGTTTGATTGTGTGCATTCTTTTTCTTCTTCAGAACCTAGACCCAGTTTCTAGAGTAACAGGCAGTCAACCTGGGGCTGGGAATCTGGATAAGCATGAAGGTAAACTCCTGGATTACTATTCTGTTTGTGTGGCCAAATTATTTATAAAACTTGCAGGAAGTTCCCTGGAACTGCCATGTTATATGTTGCATGAATGTATCCTACTTGTTTGGAGGAACAATGATTCGGTTGGATTCGTGGGGGGGTGAAAAGATGTTGGGGCAAAATGGGACATTCCCCATAAACTGCAATCGCCTATTATTTTTCTGCTTAGCATATTAATGCTTAAGCCACTTAAACTGGAATTTGTTGGAACCATTGGTTCCGGCTGATCAATAGTAAACTAGAAATGAGGGTTTGACATTTGAGAGGGATGCCATTCTTTGTGTTGCTTTAAAAGATATTTAATCTAACGTGATGCATGTTATAGATCATTAATGCGCGTGTGAACCTATTTTAGGCATATTAGCCAAGTATTATATTGTGGTTATTCGATGGCTCAATTATGTTTTATGAAAATATAGAGAGCAATGGGAGTACTTTGCCATTGCTGGACTTTTCCTGCTTTTTTCCACATTAATATTATTCTTCAATTGAGAGTGAATATATTGGTGAAGTTCTACAATCCCCTTTCTTTTCCTTCTTCTTCTTTTCTTTTTTTTTTTTTTCCTTCGGCTGTTGTTAGTAGGATAGGGGTGAGCACTCGGTTGGTTTGGTTTAAACACTGACAAAACCATATAGACTGGACTTCCCTTTAGAGAATAACCAAATTGACTGACGACATATTAGAAAAGCTAACTGAACTGAAATTATCTCGACCGATTCGGATTTGGGCTTTTAATTTTTTTATACTATTAAATATATTTCTAAAAGATAATTATAATAAAATTCAATAACTATCAAATAATAAAATCCAAAACATCATAATTTGAATATTAAAAATTATAATGAAGTAATTATATATTGTATTTATAATTATAGTTAACTCATTAATTAACATATATGCAAAACAAAAATTGTAATAAGTAGCTTCAAAAAAAAATTATAATAAGTAAATATGTATTATATAAAATTATAGCTATAATTTTATATAATATATAATTATTTTATGTTTGGATTATAATTAGTTTATATAACATACTAAATTAATTAGATAATAATTATATATTATATATAAAAAAAATATAAAGTTCAGTTAGTTTGATCTATTCGGTTTTTCAATATAAAAAATCAAACCAAAATAACTGAACAATAAAAACTGAATAGACCAAACAAACCGAAAAAAAAATAACTGAACTGTACATAGTTCAGTTTTTCGTTTCAGTTCGGTTTTGCTCAACCCTTGGTTTGGGGGTGGATGGGTGCTTGATTTACCATGGGTTTGTTGATGTGGAGCTTGAATCATGACACCAGTTCAGCTAAGTACAGATGAGGTTCTCTAGTGGAAAAAGATTGGATGAGACTGAACTATTTTGATCCAATAAGATGAAATGGAATTTTTTGTGATACTAAAGCTTTTGCTTTATACTTTTCTGGAAGTCTTATTGTTGATATTCTTATGCTAAATGCCTCATATTTTGGTGCTACTCTTGCGATTCCAGGTGTCAATGGTGGCAAATTATATACAGCTGAAGCTACCAACCACAGAGGATCAACTGATGCCACTCATCCTGATAATCAGAGACAGCTAAGATTGTCTCGGAATTTAGGCACAGAAAATCCATTTGACAAATGCATGAGTCATCTTTTGAGGTGGAAACTGTTGCTTCTTATTGCCTCTCTATTTCATACTTAACCTGCCTGTGTTCATCCATGTCGAAAGGCACAGCTTTGTTTCTCACCGGTTTGCAATGTATCATTGTGCTGTTATGTGGAGATTGAAATTATATTTAGCTGAGTGGCATCTGTGTGATGTTTTTGCAGATTATGACCAATGCACCCATATCATGCACTTCATCTGTTCCGGCCCGGGGTTTAGGAAGAATGTTAAGAAACTTGGGGATTCAACAGAAGCTTCAAGACATCGGTTTAGATGTAAAACAGGTGCAAGCAGCTTGATGAGAATTTCTTCGGTCATGTAATTGGTGTGATAACTCTACTCCAAGTCTTCTCTTCTTTTTCTACATGTCATGTTTGCATTCTTTTGGGTGCTTGTAAGCCATAGTTGCTCTAGGTGTGTGTGTGTGTATTTGTTTTCTATTTTTTCAGCTATGTGTTTGAGGGATAACGATTGTTTTGATGTCATGAAATTTGGATGGAATAATATCTTCGACCCCAAAATCATGGTTAGTCAATGTATCATTCACAAGGTGACCACAAAATACAGAAACATTGGATGGTGTGGGGTCCTAGCTCGTCAGGACTAGATTTGGTTTCACATGCATGGATGGGATTTGGTTAGGCATTTTATATTTAATTGTTGGGCGGTTGAAATGTAAAGTATTTTTTTATTCCTTCATCAATGGATCTTAAATTTACTTTGATGTTTGTATCAGTATTTGATCGTCTACCTCAGCTGATTCGCAATTAAATACGATTTTTTCTTTTGTTTGTTGAAAAGTTTTGGATTTTTGCCTGGATTAATTTGAACCCAGGTACCTGTATACTTAGAATCTGAAAAAAAAAAAAAGGCAGCACAGTACTCTAGTGTTTGAGGTACACAGTGATCTCTTTTATGCTTATGGAGCTTTTTTATCAGTCTTGAGGAATCAAAGCTTTTGGATCTTCTTTTGTGTTTGACCATGTCTTTTTTACTCTGCCAGATTTTCTGTACTCATGATTTTCATATTGAGATGGATTAGCTGGCAATTGCAAGGAGTCACTGGACACATTGATGCAAAATGAAGATAATTGGGTAGGTACTGCCCTCCAGTTCATGTCAAGGATGTTGGATCCTCTAGTCCTTATTGAGGTAACTTGTACACCTAAAAGCTTTTTATTTTTATTTTTATTTTTCTTTTGAATGTCGATTGTGTAATGAGCTATACTAAATTTTTTCTACTTGCCATACTGAGTTGTTTACTGAAAGTACGTGTTTACTCAGAGATAATTCAACTGTCTGTTTTTCTTGAGGAAAACTAAATATCGGACCTTCTTCTCAAACTCAAAATTTTAAACTAATGCCTGGAAAATTCTCATAGGATGATCTGCGATAGACTGTAGTCATAGAAGCCAATTGAAAAAATCTACATTAAATTTTGTTTTGAGTTCTGGCCATGTCTATTCAATTCTTAAATGTATTCTTTTATCAAATATCATTTCTTGAAGTGCTGTGTTAATGAGTTTGCAGCTACAGATATTCATTGCTTTATATTACGTCTGCAGGGTCAGAAAGCCATGGAATGTATATTTGAAAATATAATGATGAGCAGCATGCATTTTCTAGAAAGATAAATATTTTTTCTGAGTAGTGGAAGATTGAATTGCAGACATTATCTTGATTGCCATGATAAGCTTCCCAGGCTGTAGCCTTAATGGAGGCCAAATTGAGTGTTTTTACTGAATCTGAGGAAGTAATGTAATATACAGATGATTCTATTTTTGCAGTGATAATGGAATGTGGGACTTAGAGGCGATTAGATTTGTAGTAATGATGATGATGGAGAATAAAGCATTTTGGCAAAGAGATTTTCTTTTCTTCTTTATGGTTGTGCGTCTGCCTTTTAAATTCCCAAAACTCTTTAGGAAAGCACTCCTTGGGTGGAGTTTAATGCGCGTATATCTTCGTTGGATCGGTGGTACACTTGCTATCGGACGGTTTAGAAGTACTCACCACATGTATGCGCATTTGACTGCTATTCTACTAAGTTTAATCTCGTTGCATCTTTTTTTTTTTTCAATTATTTTTCTAATAGAATTTTCGTAAAACCACTGTAGAAAGGTAATTTTTGTTTTTGGAACTTCCCCTAATGTCGGGGATTTAGTCACTTTAATGCAACTCTTCTAGATTTTGTTCTAAATTTCAAAAGTTAAAAAATTGAACCATATCGTATAGTGGGAATGATTCAACGGACCAAAGTTTTTAGCAGCTGAGATGTGATGTGTGCATTTAATTTTATTTAATTCCAATTTCTGTTTCTTACATCTAACACAGGCTTCATATTAACCTTCTATATAATGTTTTGATTGAATTATGATAAAATTGTAAAAAATAATTATTTGTGGAATGTACTTCCACCTCATCACTTGTAATAAACAAATTCACAGCCAAACTTAATATTTAAATGTTGAAATTAAAAAGAAAAATGCATTATAATGAATACCTTGACTTTATAACCATGTAACGTGGAATTTATGACAGTTCTTGATTTACATCAGAAAAAGAAGAAGGCAATCTCTGAGGGAGACACATATATATAAAAGCAATGGACATGGATTCCTGACATTGTTTGAGACTTAGGATGCCTTTTTTATTTTTATTATTATTTTTTAACTGACTGCAATAGAAATTACAGTGAAAATTTTGTCCTTTTGTAGTAAAAAGGAATTGGTTTTGTACAAGTGAAGATGAAAATGGTAAAATATAAGAGGGTAAAAACACAAAGCTTAAAAGTTTAAAGTTGTGTCTGCCTTATTTACTTTAAGAAATGCCTTTTTTGTTTTCACTCTTCCTCTATTTATTAACAAACAATCAATCAAAACTTCAGGAATACCCTTTTTCACTCTGTATGTACTCAAAGAAATGTGCAATCCTTTCGAATCTTATGCTTAGAATATAAATTGAGTAAACGCAAAACGCAAAGAATAAGTGTTCTTTTTTTTTTTTTAAAATTTAGTTTTCAGTTTAAAATCAATTTTATTTCTTTATTTTCAAAATGATAAATATCTTATTCGGGGTGTTTTATATAAAAGATTCTGAAGCTTATTTTAATCAAAACACCCACTAATGCTTAAAAAGAGTGACAAATTTAGCAATTTTTTTTAATTGATCGGAATTGAATCTTTACTCTGATTTCAAAAAATTATAACTATTCAAAAATTAGCAGTAAATGTTGTAAGCTTTCGAGTTTAAGTCCTATTCTTCTTTTGCCCTTTTTTTTAAAAGAAAACCTTCCCTTCAATTGCAAGAGGGGAGAAAACTAATTTGGTTGGTGCTACATTTTTTTCTCATGTATGGTTCATAATTCCTAAGTGAATAAATTGGAGGTTAAGAGAAATCCGATATCCTTCCTTTTGGTGGAGACGGCAGAGAATAACTATAGCAATGATGACCGACCATACTCCGCTAAAAATACAAAAATAGTGGATTTCAAAAGCATGTAATGTGGGCCAACATATCCCACTTTTATTGGCTTTCAATTTCCTATAAAATATATAGGGAGAGAAAGAAGTGCAATATATGTATGCAAGTCCAACTGTTCCTCCTCCATTTCATCAGCCTTTTATGTTGCTTTCATAGCATGAAAACTTGCACCAAAGGCCGAACTGAACTCATAATATCCTGCTCACAAGTAAGTTTCTTTTTGAAGATTATTATAAAGCTATAGCCTTTTTAGTTGTTAAATGGGGATTAATTATGTTCTTCATGGGTTTGTGTTCTTGTGATTCAGTGAGCTCTACTAGCAGCACTACCAGTGGTGGCACCAAGAGCTTATCACATAAGCTTGAAAACATAGATGAAAATGGTCCTCTTTGGCAAACAGTCTCTTGTGCTGCCCCTGAAACTCCTACCGAAACTATGGAGTTTCTTGCTAGATCATGGAGCCTCTCCGCCATGGAGCTCTCTAAAGCTCTTTCTAACACTCGTGCAGCTTCATGCAATGTCAAGAAGCTTTCTTTCTTTTCTGGTGAAGCTGAAGGCCAACATTCAAGTTCTCAAGCTCCTAAAGAATCTGTAAACTCGCTTACCTCTAACCAAAGCAGTTAAAAACAAAGTCTTTTTATTCTTCTACATTTCGTAAATTCTTTTGTGAATGTTGTTTTCAACAGTTCACCATTGCTGATAGTGGTAGCCCTCCAATATCTCCAAGGGATAGTGAAGAAATGAAGGTATAAAAAACTGCAAAATGAATCAGCTTACTGATACAAAGAAATGAATCATCAGCACATAAATGGAATTTCTAGACAAAACTGAGTCAATCTAAAATGAACTGTTTCTGATAAACTGAACATAATATTGCTGCTAACGATGATATGATGTACCTAGGAATTATTTGTGCTTCATCAAGTACTCAATCCAGAATTGTTTTCCAGTCAACAATTGCTCAGAACTGGGGTATCTCATTTTTCAACTTTGTCCAATTAATTTATGGTATTAATCATCATCACTGACCTTTACGGGTATGCAGCTATACAAGAGCATAATCAAAGGGAGGACAATGGGAAGATGGTTGAAGGATCAAAAGGAGAGGAAGAAGCAGGAGATCAGAACCCACAATGCCCAACTGCATGCAGCTGTATCCGTAGCAGGGGTTGCTGCTGCTGTCGCGGCACTAGCTGCCTCAAATGCAATGTCAGCAGAAATGGCAGCTACCCGCCAGAAACCACCTTCCAAAACATCGGCTGCAATGGCATCAGCAGCAGCTCTGGTAGCATCTCACTGCATTGAGATTGCAGAGGAAATGGGAGCTGAACATGATCAAATTTTAACTGTTGTGAACTCTGCAGTTAATGCAAGGACTACTGGAGATATCATGACCCTAACAGCAGGAGCAGCTACAGGTATCGCCAAACTTCTTCAATCATGATTTTAATGCGTGATCAATTCAAACTCAGCCTGAAATAGAGTCAAGTTTTGAGTATGCAAATTTAACTGCTAAAACAAGAATGGCAGAATGATATGAACATATTATGCCAATTATTTCTCTTAAGATTTTTATCAATTGCTAGATGATAGAGGGCTCTCTAAATTTATTTGACACTTATATGAACAGCATTAAGAGGAGCTAACACTCTGAGAGCAAGGCTGCAGAAGGGGCATGGAACTACAGCCTTTGCCCTAGTGGAAGAAACAAGCGAAGAAGGCAAAGAATCGAACATCTTGGCAACATTAAACTTTGTGACTAGAGGGGGAGAACTTCTCAAGCGTACAAGGAAAGGTGCATAACTTCACATTGACAAACTTTGTAAGAAAAAAGAGATGTAACTGGCACTTACCATTGGGTCAATGTTGATGGCAGGAGATCTTCATTGGAAGCAGGTTTCTTTTAGCATCAATTCAAATTGGCAGGTAAAGCAGGAAACAATAAAACCATGCAGTGAATTATGTATGATTAAGAACAATATCTTTGAGCAATTTTCTTGTTTTAAGAGGAAACAAAAATTAATTTTAAGGAATCGTACTTTCAGGCATTCAACTACAAATAAAAATTCCTGTTAATCTTTCTTCTTTTAGAAAAACCACTAAGTGTCCACTAAAACTTGAATTAAAAACAGGTGGTAGCTAAACTGAAAAGCAAGCACATGGCAGGAACATTCACAAAAAAGAAGAAATGTAAGCGCAATCTCAAACGCAGAACTAGTAGATACGTTTCTCTCTGCCCATTCAACTGAGATCAAGCCTTGCTGTGATGACAGGTGTAGTCTCTGGAGTATACAGTGACATCCCAGCATGGCCTGGAAGAGAGAGGGAAGAGTCCAGAGAGCAGAGAGCTTACTTTGGGATAAAAACAGCTGAAAGAGTAATAGAGTTTGAATGCAGAACAAAAGGTGACGAAAAGATGTGGACCGAAGGGATTCAGCATATGTTGAACTGCCGTGCAAACATAATATCTGAATCAATTTGTGAATTCTGATTGCTGCAAAACTAGCCTTTTAATTTTACAAAGTGATGAACAATGAATGAATAGCTTGGACCAAGTCTCCATGTATTTAGCAAAAGGTACATGCACTGCATAAAAATTGTTATAATCATACATAGGGCTGTAGGGGGGGATTTACTACATGCTATTGGGCATTCTAACATGTGCTATGTCTCATGAGAAAATTGATATCGTAACATTCCTAGAGACAAATTTGGGAAGAATCTTCAGGGATTCAAACAAAGCAGCTACAATGATACTTTGAATCACTCTAGTTCCCTGAGAAAATCAACATTATCAACCAAGACCTGCAAGGAGGTAATGGAAATCAGATTATGCACTTGACAAAAACTCCAACAAAAGTTTAATTAAAAGAACTCTCAATGGGTTGACTGTTAAATATAAAAATTAAAAAAGAAATAGGAAGAAATTATCTTTGTCAAGATGGCTTCTTTCTGATAAGTGTAAAGTGAGCAACTGATGTTGAAATCAGTATGTTCTCTTATTCCAACCTTAAATCTAGCACCAGTGGCTGGGATGTAATGATCATTTTCTGGGGCACAGAACAAGGTCCAGGGAATCCAAGGCAATAATACGACTTTTGTGTTGACTACATAATGGCAGGATATTAGAATTGATATTCAGAATTTCAAGCAAGGGTCAAGCTCATAAGACCTTAAAACCCATTCTTACTCTATAGGGTACACACCAGATGATGATGATCAATAGATTACCTGTCCTCCCATGCATAACGGTTATCTAATTACTACTTTAGTTTCAGTTATCTAAAAACAACGAATTCATGAAGATAATAGATGATAAAGCCAATTAAACTTATTCTCGAGGAAACTTTAGATATAAAAGGCGAAAAACTGTGAATTAGGGTCAGCATCAGCATGGATAACCCAACTGAAGGAGATCATTAAAGTTTAAGATAAAATCCACAAAATTAGAAGGCATACCGATTTCCATCCATCAGGATCCAAGCATGCGGTAATCTTGGTATTAATCCCCGGTAGAGGGCCAGGTTCACGAACAATTTTTCCTCCACATAGTTTAATTGCTTCTGCACTCTTATAGACATCATCTGTGCCAACTGCGATCTGATAAAGCTATAAACATTCAGCATACCATAACATGGAAAATCCTTAAGAAGAGGCAAAGGTATTTCAATAACACACATAAAAGGAAAGAATGACATTGATAATATGCAAACTAAATTGTCAAATCATTCTGCATAGAGAGGAAAAGAACTCACCTGTGTATAACCATTTCCTTTGTCATATTCTTTGATCCCATAGTTATATGTCAATTCCAATACTGCATTTTTATCTTCTGGTCCATAACCCATTGCGGCTACTGTATACTGAAAGGGTCAACAAAACATAAAGTGAATTAAAGTTACTTATTATAACAGTAGAGAGGAGAGCAGGAAGAAATACTTCTTATAAGAATAATTAGTTACATTGGCAAATTAGGAGGAAAAACTACTTAGCTTAATGACCTGGATTAACTTGGACAATTTATTTAAGAGCCCTAAACAATGATGGAAAGAACTTGAAATAAAATATCTTGGAATTTTTTTCCAGGCTGAAGGAGAAAAATTACCTCAGATTGTGGGTTATCCTTTTTGCGGAGAAGCTGCATGCCGAAGGCCTTCAATTCAGTAAAGGCATATGTCAGCAAAACAGAGAGTTTATGTTGATTAATAGCTGATGAAGAAAGCACCGCTATTCTTATTTTTGAATCAATATAGCAGCTTCGGATGACATGTATCACAGCTCACCTTCTTGTAGAAATTAATGGATCGATCAAGATCTTCCACTCTAAGCATCACTTGGCATAGAGGCTCAGGTGTTGGCCCTCTTTCAAAAAGCTCAAACTTATAGCCATTTGGATCTTCAATGAAAGCAGTTATCGTACTTCCACCTTTAACAATACCAGGTTCTTTAACAACTATTCCGCCCTTTGCCTTTACAAGATTTACCGTCTTGTCAACCTAAATTGAAAAGAATTACAGCATATCATTCACAAACTTGAGTGAATAAATCTCAATCAAGGTGAAATGCTGAGTGCTAGCTAAATATCATGCATAGCTATCTCGGAAATTTACTCTAGTTACAAGTTTAACATCTCAACTAGACAAGGCAACATCAACTGTATGAGAAGATAAAAACTCCAGCTCTAAGGCAATTGCATCCAAGGTAGCAAGCATTCACAGTCAGTAATTCTATTTTGTCCCTTAATGAAAATTTTCAAATTAGAAGGCATACTAACATTATGACAAGTAAAAACTTCGAGAAAAAGAGGAACTTACATCCTCCACCACAACACCAAAATGGCCAAATCCAGCTCCGATATTATACTTGTCAATTCCATAATCTGTATATATTACATAATTAAAAACAAAAAGAGAAGAAAGGCCAAAAAGTATATGTTAAACAGCCACATAAATCTAGGAGTGCATAAACTAAAACAAAGCAAACCATAGATATAAGTGAATGATTAATGAAAACAACTCACTGTAAGTAAGTTCAACAGTGAAGTTAGATTCTTCAGGTCCATAGCCAAGAAAAGCATTCATATATCTCTCTTCTGGTATGTCACGTTTCCTTAACAGCTTCATTCCCAAACATTCAGTGTAAAATCTGCACATTACAATATCATCATACACAGGGCCTCCCACACCAGCACAAAAGTAAGAGCTGTGGACACATGAAGTGGAAAATGATTGTACTTTATTGCCTTCTCCAAGTCACCAACACAATAAACAACATGAAGCATTCTTCTTTTGTCATTGGTAACCCACTCTAATGCATTTTTCTCAGCAACCGCAGAGCTCACTGGAGCTATTTTTGGAAATGTGCTAGCCTCCATCATATTTCCCTCCATTTTTAACAGTTTAGATGCTCTTGCACATAACAAATGCGACTCTGGAATAGCTGGATAATCAATCAGTTCATTAGCACAGAAAAAAAATCAAATTCAATCTGCATTCACTTCACTAATTATCAAAAGGGGGACAAATAGGACAGTCTATAGACTCAACTTCAAGTAATAAAAAAATTGAAAAAAAGAAAATGCCAATATAACAATTTTTTCGCTTCTAACCCCAGCATAAGCATAACAGGGGTCACCAGAAACACATAAAATTTTCTTAGTTCAAAGTCAAATTTCACATCTAACCGCTTAGCTGAACTGCATTTTGGCACAAAATTAAAATCAACCGGCATATAAGAATCAAGGCAGCCCTCTAAATTTCTGTTATTTGGTTTTGTCAGCAAGAAAGCAGCAAACTTTAACACACACATCCCAAAATAATTAATAACAAAAAAAAAACATAGGGTTAATCCATTTAAGGCTATGATATCTTAGAAAGAGGTAAATGGGAGGCAATGATGGTACTTACCAGCACCAAGGCCAAGGAGAGCGAGTCTTCGAGAAGGGCAGTGAGTGTGAGTGGATACTTTGCCACTATTGCTAGTGTTTCCATTGTGCAGAGAAGAAATCTTTATGAAATGTGAACGAAAAGAAGTATTTCTATGCTTCTGAGCGAAGACACAGAGAGGAAGAGGAGAAGAAAATGATGAAGATGGCATTGGCAGTGTAAGAAAACTCTCCATTTTTGCTTTCATTCTCCCGCTGTGTCTTCTGGTTTATATTATCCACTTGCTCATGGCTTTTAATTATAGGCTCAACTGGCCCATATGTCTTTTTCACTGGGCTTGTTCTGGCCCATATTTGTAGCATTGGGCTCACTGTAAAGGGTGAAGGTATTATTTTATCTCTATATTTAGTCAATTTATTATTTGCTTACTTGCCCTTTTTCAAAAACTTTTAAGAAGTTTTTGAAAATTGATGATATTTTACCTTTCTTTTGTAATATTATTTGAGGGAGACTAATTAATGTGGACGCTGAAATAGTGTAAGCCATCTATCCAAATCAATCGACTCCGCTCTCCACTAATCCCTAATTTAAATATACTATTTACTTTCACGTTTTGCAAAAATAATTATTTGCTTTGAATAATTTTTTTTCCATCAAATATTTTTCATTATCGAGTCTATTTAAAAGTTTCTTAAATTTAATTCCCAATTCATTTTCTATAATTTTCTATTATATAAATTTCATAAAATAAATATAACAAATAAAAATATGTGATATATATATATATATAAATATTCGTCTTAACAAAGTAAAAAAATAAAATTACTTTAAAATTGAAAGTTTCTATAATCTTATATATTTTTTAATTAGATGTTGTTAATAAATATAAAATAAAACTTTAAGGGCTTTATTAAAAAATAGCAATATCTAGTTAAAACTTATATTAGAACAATAATATTATTTATTTTTAGAGTAATTTTGTTTATTTTTTGTTAAAAAGAATATTTATATTTTTATTATTTATTTTTCACTATCATATTTATTTGACAAAATATATATATATATATATATATATATTACTTTTAAAAAATAATGATAATAAAGTTGAAATTAAACCTAAACAATTTTTAAGTAGTTCTATTAAAAAAAAATTGAGAGACAAGGTAGTAATTATTACAAAACATAGAGGATAAATTTGCTATTTCTTAAAACATGAATGGTAAATAGTACATTTGAACTTGATCAGTACAAAGCATGGGCTTGTATTGACGGTTAACACATATATGTATTTAGGGATGATCGCGGAGCAAGACAGAGGCGAAAAGTGTCTCTCTACCTACTACCTCGCATAAGGACGGGACAAGGACTGATAGTTTTTCTCCGTCCCCATTTCCACTGGGATCCCCCTTTCCTGCATTAAAACTATTTTTTATTTTTTAAAAAAATTTAATTATAATTAAAATATAATATTTAATAATTAATTGTAATTAAAATATAATATTTAATAATTAAAAATATAAATTCAATTACAAATCAAACTAATATAAATTTTAATAATTAATAAAATTAAAATTAAATATAATTTAAAATTAAATTATATAAATATAATTAAATTTAGTAATTAAATTTCGGGGACAGAGAAATTTCGGGACAGGGGCCACAATCCCCGTCCCCGTCCCGAATTCTAAGTCGAAAAATACTTTTTCCTTATCCCCATCCCCACGGAGGAATTTTTCGAAAATTTTTCGTCCCCACGGAGACGGGGATTCTCCGCCCGGTGATCATCCCTATATGCATTGGAGATGAAAAAAACCGAAAATATGCAGCAAAATCGATTTGAAATTGAATTGATTTTTATTGTTAATCAATTTGATAAATTCGATTACGGTTTTTAATTTTTTTATTTTTTATTAGTAGTTAGGATTTAAATTTTTAATTATCGGTTAACCATTAATCTATGGTTAATCGATTCATATATATATATATATATTCATTTTTTTCTATTTTCTCTAAAATTTATATAAAATAATACTTTAAAATATATTTTTATTTTTATACCTTAATTTTTTATATTTTTCTATAAAATTTATATAACACTTTAAACTAAATTTATATTATGTTATTCTTTTTAATTATACAGTAATATTTATATATAGTATCCAATTAACTTTTATATATATTATTTTTTATTATATATTGGTGTTCATATTTTACTTAATAGCATCTAATTACATTTTCTTATATTTTAGAATTTATGTTATAACATTTAATATTATTCGAAATTTTATTTGACTTAAAATTAATCATATTAATTTTCAACAAATATCAAATATATTTTATAATATTATCTATTAATTTATAAAACATGAATTTTGGCTAGTAAATTATGTTTGTTTCGTAATTTTTATATTAAATTACTTTGTATATTTGAAATTGGATTGAATTTTATTTTTTTTAAATAATTTTATATTATAAATTTTAATGGTTAACCGATAAATATTGGTTAGTCAAATCAAAACCGATAGACTAGTTAACTGAATGTAATGGACTAGTTAATGGTTAGTAATTTAAAAAAATCGATATTAAAGGATTGATTAATTTTTTTTGCTCATGAACTGAGTAACCGATCCATTCTTACCCCTAATACGCATTGCGGATGTGGAGTGTCATCGCCACCTTAAATATCAACGACAATATATATATATATATTCAAAATATTTTTTCAAGTTAACATTTGATTTGTGCATAAATGAAAAATAATATATGATAATTTTATTGTGAAGTCATACATCAAATTGTAATATAATTTGTAATTGAAAAAAAAAAATCATGACATTTCAGTGAATGTTTTAAATATGATAATAACTATATGATGAAAAGGATTATATATATTGTGCGTAGCTGTTAAAGTACAAATGAATTTATTGATAAAAATTGGGAGCAGATGGGGAGTGATGAATTTCCAACAAAATGACAATGGGCCATATAGATTTCCCATCCGTTTTCTTTTGGCTTCCATTAATATCATCTCTTCCTAATTTATCTCTCGAGTGTCCATATCCGAAATCCCATCCACTTTGATCCCTTCCCTTAATCTGCTCCCATAATTGCACTTATCTCTATTTTGAAAATTGCAAATCCCACTAAATAACATAACTTGTTATTTATACAGAAAACAAAACAGAACGAGAGACAAAACATAACTTGTTAAATAGCAAGACTAAACAAACTCGCCATTAGACGAGACGCATCAATATAATTTTTTATATAGAAAGAAAATGGAATAACTCTCTTCTTTTATACAAACATCAGTTTTATTATAATATATACAATTTATTAAGGATACTTTTTTCTTTTTTTGAAACTATAAATGCATACTCTTAAGTCTATATATATTTATACACACAACCTATACTATTAAAATATAACTCATGCATATAATAATTATATAAATGAGTCGAGTATTTAGGGTCTAATTAAATCCTCCACAAACTCATCAATTAGGATAGTAAAATTAATATCTCAGAACTGTTGAAACTTTATATAAAGGGGCAAATAAGATTGTCATCTCCAATAATAATTATTATCTTCGAGTACTACACCACCATTTCCATAAATGAATTATGGACCGCATTTTGCGTGGGACCTCCAAGCTTGGTTACAGAAAAAAGAAAAAGAGATAAATAAGAGGCAGTAACATGAAGTGATGGATGCACGTTTGGAATCTTTCAAGAATTATAAAAGAAAAAAAACAGAAACATACACTATTTAATGTCTAAATGTCAAATACATTAGCCGAAATTTTATTTCCCTTAAAATCAAATATATTAATTTTCAACAAATATCAAATTTATTTTATAATATTAAATATTAATTTATAAAACATAAATTTTAATTTATAAATTATATTTATTTCGTAATTTTTATATTAAATTACTTTACATATTTAAAATTAAATTGAATTTTATTTATTTATTTTATAATTTTATGTTATAAAGTTTAATGATTAACAAAAAAATATTGATTAACCAAATTTAAAAATCAAAACCGATAGATTAATTAATCGAATGTAATAAATTGGTTAATAATTAAAAATTTTAAAAAATCGATATTAATAGATTGATTAATTTTTTTTCTTATAAACTGGTTAATTAATCCATATTCACCCCTAGTTAATACATATATGCATCATGGATGTGAAGTGTCTCGGCCACCTCAAATATATATATGTATATATATATTTTCAAAATATTTTTTCAAGTTGACATTTAACTTTGTGCATAAATGAAAAATAGTACATAATAATTTTATTGTGAAGTCATACATCAAATTATAATATAATTTGTAATTGAAAAAAAATCATGACATTTCAGTGAATGTTTTAAATATGATAATAACTATACGGTGAAAAGGATTATATATATTGTGCGTAGCTGTTAAAGTGCAAATCAATTTATTGATAAAATTTGGGAGCAGATGGGGAGTGATGAATTTCCAACAAAATGACACGTGAAATGATGATTTGGTTGTTGAAATATTCTTCTTTCTTAAAAAAAAAATAAAAAAAATACTCTAAATATAATTATACAATAAAGTGAAATTGATATTTAAGAACATTCATTTTCTTAAAAAAAATATGAAAGTGTTTGCCCCGTGAGTTCTTTTGTTGCCCAGCAGGCATATATTTTCTCCCTTAAGTCTACGCGCTACCTTCAAATTGGGAACTCAGCAAGAGTGAGATAATTTGTGTTAGTACCGGAGTGGATAATTTTAAGCATTGCCCCCCTTGGAGGCTACTAGAACATTTATTAAATCAATTCAAATATCGTTGATTTTAAAATAAAATTAAAAAATTTTTTAAACAAAAATATAAAATAATCAAAATAAAATTAAATAAATTTCAATTTTTTTCAATAATTCATTAAAATTTTTGAAATAAATTAAAAATATATATTTTTAGTTGTTTATCACCTTATTATGTCAAGATATATATATTTTAACCATATATTAAGATATGTATATTTTAATTTTTCAAAATATAGATAGTTAAACTTTTTTTTATGAGATTCATTTTTTATAATAAATACTTAAAAAAAATTGAAAATGTTAGAATAATTTTATTTTCTTTCCATTTCAATCTTTTCAAGTTTAACAAACGATAATTTAATAGTATAAAAGACAAAAGAAATTTATTATTAGGCATATGTAGACAGTGGGGTTTTTAAGGAATCACAATAATTTTGGAAAATTTTTATTTAGATGGAGTCCATAAAATTTAGTGAATCAAAATAATGAGAAACCGATACATAAAAAATAGAAAAATATATTTATATTGTATAAATGTTTTTTTAATCTCAAATGATAGTATTTTATTAATTTGATTTATAAGTAATTTTATGATACCAATATGGAAAAAAATTAGCAAATCACATTTTCTATTTCTTGAATTTTTAAAATTTTCACATTAGATTCTTTTAAAAAAATTGATTAAATTTTTATATTTTAATATGAGATAATATGCAACTTTTATATACAAAATTAATGCAAACGTGTTTCAATCGCTATTAATAGCGAGTCATGCTGGCAAAACTCATTCATTTTTAATTGGATTCTTAAACTTTTAAAGTTGTCCACATTAAATTTCCTTAAAAAAACAGTTTAATTATGTTCATAAAAAATTACATGTTATTTTTTATTAAAATATTAAAAAAAATATTTGATGTTAATTAAAAAAAAGTTAGGGAAATGCCAAAAGATTTCCAATAATTTGAGAGTTGGCAAGGCATGATATCCGAAAAAAATCGGGTTAATTACGTCTGTGGTTATTGAATTTTTGGACTTATAACCAAATGATCATAACAAAATAATTTGTAATATAAAAATTATCAAAATTTTATTTTATTAATTAAAGTAAAAATGAACTGAAAATTAATTTTTAATGTCATCAAAGTGATAATTAAGCAAATCACATGTGATTGTCATGTCATTTTAACACCAATTAACTCTATAAATAGATTATGATTAGTCAATTGAATTTTTTTTTTTGTTTTTTGTATATGCCATTTTTTTATATTTATATAATGACGTAAAACGTTTTTTATCTAATAATTCAACTTATAAAGGTTATTAATCTTAAAATGACATGATAATTATACGCGATGTGCTTAACTCTCATTCTAGTGGTATAAAATATTGATTTTCATATCATTTTTATTTCAATCGAAACAAAATAAAATTTTGATGATTTTTGTGTTATAAATTATTTTATTATAACCATTTGATTATAAGCCTATAAATTCGATGACCAAGGATGTAATTAATCCGAAAAATCATTACATTAATCTGATTTTGTGATTGTAATACATGCATGCCTCTCAAATTAAATCAACAATCCCCGTTTAAACATTTTTAAAATCTAACAAACATCAGTTTTATTATAATATATACAATTTATTAAGGCATACTTTTTTTTTTGAAACTATAAAGGCATACTCTTAAGTCTATATTTATTTATACACACACCCTATACTATTAAAATATAACTCATGCATATAATAATTATATAAATGAGTCGAGTATTTAGGGTCTAATTAAATCCTCCACAAACTCATCAATTAGGATAGTAAAATTAATATCTCAGAACTGTTGAAACTTTATATAAAGGGGCAAATAAGATTGTCATCTCCAATAATAATTATTATCTTCGAGTACTACACCACCATTTCCATAAATGAATTATGGACCGCATTTTGCGTGGGACCTCCAAGCTTGGTTACAGAAAAAAGAAAAAGAGACAAATAAGAGGCAGTAACATGAAGTGATGGATGCACGTTTGGAATCTTTCAAGAATTATAAAAGAAAAAAAAAACAGAAACATACACTATTTAATGTCTAAATGTGAAATACATTAGCCGAAATTTTATTTCCCTTAAAATCAAATATATTAATTTCCAACAAATATCAAATTTATTTTATAATATTAAATATTAATTTATAAAATATAAATTTTAACTTGTAAATTATATTTATTTCGTAATTTTTATATTAAATTACTTTACATATTTAAAATTGAATTAAATTTTATTTATTTATTTTATAATTTTATATTGTAAATTTTAATGATTAACCGAAAAATATTGATTAATCAAATTTAAAAACCAAAATCGATGGATTGATTATCCGAATGTAATAAATTGATTAATAGTTAATAATTTTAAAAAATCGATATTAATAGACTGATTAATTTTTTTTATGAACTGGTTAATTGATCCATATCCACTCCTAATTAATACATATATGCTAGTTAATACATATATGCATCAAAGATGTGAAGTGTCATCGCCACCTCAAATATATATATGTATATATATATTTTCAAAATATTTTTTCAAGTTGACATTTAACTTTGTGCATAAATGAAAAATAGTACATAATAATTTTATTGTGAAGTCATACATCAAATTATAATATAATTTGTAATTGAAAAAAAAAATCATGACATTTCAGTGAATGTTTTAAATATGATAATAACTATATGGTGAAAAGGATTATATATATTGTGCGTAGCTGTTAAAGTACAAATGAATTTATTGATAAAAATTTGGAGCAGATGGGGAGTGATGAATTTCCAACAAAATGACACAAGAAATGATGATTTGGTTGTTGAAATATTCTTCTTTCTTAAAAAAATAAAAAAAAATACTCTAAATATAATTATACAATAAAGTGAAATTGATATTTAAGAACATTCATTTTCTTAAAAAAAAAAAAGTGAAGGTGTTTGCCCCACGAGTTCTTTTGTTGCCCAGCAGGCATATATTTTCTCCCTTAAGTCTACGCGCTACCAGGGGTGAGAAAAAACCGAACCAAACAGAAAAATCGAATCGAATCAATCAATTTTTTAATTTGATTCGGTTTTTTGATATTTAATTTTAAGAAATTTTGATTTTCGGTTCAGTTTTTGAAGAAAAAAACCGCATAGAAACCGAACCAAAATTTATATAATTTTTTAATTTTTTTATTGAATAATTATTTTATACATGTAAATTATTTAATTTTTAGTTGTGAATTATATGAGTACACTTATCAATTATTAATATCTATTTTTTAGGTGATAATATAAAATTTTGACGATTAAATTGAAAATTAATTAAATAAAAAAAATTTATTTAATGGTTTTGTTGTATTATTTATTATATATTTTGGAATTATTTCTTTAAGTTGAACTTTTATTTGTATAATTTAGATATTTTTATTTTAGTATATTATGATTTATAATTTTTTTATAATTTTTAGACACGATATTTTTTATTTTTTTAAAAAAAATAATTTTAAATTTTTATTTTTCGGTTAACCGAATCAAACCAATCGAAAATTTTAATTCAATTTAAATTCGATTATTTTAAAACTTCGGTTCAATTGATAAAAATAATAAAACTTCAATTTTCGATTATTTTGATTCAGTTCGATTATTAAACCGAATTGACCGTTGCTTTCCCCTACGCACTACCTTCAAATTGGGAACTCAGCAAGAGTGAGATAATTTGTGTTAGTATGGAGTAGATAATTTTAAGCATTGCCCTCCTTGGAGTCAGATAGCATTTGTTTTAAAATAAAATTGAAATATTTTTTGAATAAAAATATAAAATAACAAAAATAAAATTAAAAAATATTTCATTTTTTTAATTATTCATTAAAATTTTTGAAATAAATTAAAAATATATATTTTTTAGTTGTTTCTCACCTTATTATGTCAAGATATGTATATTTTAACCCTATATTAATATATGTATATTTTGATTTTTCAAGATATGGATAGTTAAATTTTTTTTTATAAGATTCATTTTTTATAATAAATACTTGAAAAAGTTGAAAATATTAGAATAATTTTATTTTCTTTCCATTTCAACCTTTTCAAGTTTAACAAACGCTAATTTAGTAGTGTAAAAGACAAAAGAAATTTATTATTAGGCATATGTAGACAGCAGGGTTTTTAAGGAATCACAATAATTTTGGAAAATTTTTATTTAGATGGAGTCCATAAAATTTAATGAATCAAAATAATGAGAAACCAATACGTAAAAAAAATAGAAAAATATATTTATATTGTATAAGTATTTTTTTAATCTCAAATGACAGTATTTTATTAATTTGATTGATAAGTAATTTTATGATACCAATATGGAAAACAAAATTAGCAAATCACATTTTCTATTTCTTGAATTTTTAAAATTTTCACATTAGATTCTTTAAAAAAAAATTGATTAGATTTTTATATTTTAATATGAGATAATATGCAATTTTTATATACATAATTAATGCAAACGTGTTTCAATCGCTATTAATAGCGAGTCATGCCGGCAAAACTCATTCATTTTTAATTGGATTCTTAAACTTTTAAAGTTGTCCACATTAAATTTCCTTAAATAATAAACAGTTTAATTATGTTCATAAAAATTTACATATTATTTTGTATTAAAATATTAAAAAAAAAGATTTGATGTTAATTAAAAAAAGTTAGGGAAATGCCAAAAGATTTCCAATAATTTGAGAGTTGGCAAGGCATAATATCCGAAAAAAATCGGGTTAATTACGTCTGTGATTATTGAACTTTTAGACTTATAACCAAATGATCATAATAAAATAATTTGAAATACAAAAATTATCAAATTTTTATTTTTTTAATTAAAATAAAAATGATCTGAAAATTAATTTTTAATGTCACCAAAGTGACAATTAAGCAAATCACATATGATTGCTATGCCATTTTAATATCAATTAACTCTATAAATAGATTATGATTAGTCAATTAGATTTTTTTGGTTTTTTGTATACGCTATTTTTTTATATTTACATGATGACGTAAAACGTTTTTTATCTGATTATTCAACTTATAAAGGTTATTAGTTTTAAAATGACATGATAATTATACGTGACGTGCTTAACTCTCACTCTAGTGGTATAAAAAATTAATTTTCATATTATTTTTTCTTTAATTGAAACAAAATAAAATTTTGATGATTTTTGTATTATAAATTATTTTATTATAACCATTTGGTTATAAGACTACAAATTCGATGATCACATATGTAATTAATCCGAAAAAATCATTACGTTAATCTGATTTTGTGATTGTAATACATGCATGCCTCTCAAATTAAATCAACAATCCCCGTTTAAACATTTTTAAAATCTAACAAACATCAGTTTTATTATAATATATACAATTTATTAAGGATACTTTTTTCTTTTTTTGAAACTATAAATGCATACTCTTAAGTCTATATATATTTATACAGTATTATTAAAATATAACTCATGCATATAATAATTATATAAATGAGTCGAGGAGTTAGGGTCTAATTAAATCCTACACAAACTCGTCAATTAAGATAGTAAAATTAATATCTCAGAATTGTTGAAACTTTATATAAAGGGGCAAATAAGATTGCCATCTCTAATAATAATTATTATCTTCACCACCATTTCCATAAATGAATTATGGACCGCATTTTGCGTGGGACCTCCAAGCTTGGTTATAGAAAAAGAAACAAATAAGAGGCAGTAACATGAAGTGATGGATGCACGTTTTCAAGAATTACAAAAGAAAAAAAACAGTAACATATACTATTTAATGTCAAATACATTATGAAGATGGTGGAGCAAACGGTGGAAAAAGTAATGAAGAAGACGACACATTACTCCACCCTGGATCTGACATACTCATCTCAACATGACAATTTTTTTTTTTTTGTTTAAGTCTATGGTTGATTCTTTTGTAATAATATTTTATAAAAAAAATAAAAATAAAAGTCTACTAAGTTCCAAAGCACTACCATTAAATCCGAAACCAAAAACATTTCAAATATTTAAAGAAATAAAATTCAATATATGCCCCTATATAATCTTTTTATTTTTTTATAATTATTTGTGTCATTCTATTTGAATTTAATCGGTCCATTATAAAAGAAAAACCCTTGTAACAATAATTTTTGTTATTTACAAATTCCAAATCTACATCTATAACCTCATTTACCTTTTCCATCGGTCGTCGAGTATGGATGATTTTTTTTCTTGTTTATAAGACAACTGACTTTTTAATTATTTAGTATGCTTTCATTTAAGGTTATGCAAGGCATGCTTGCGTATTGATACGCGGTAAATCTTAATTGTTAGGTGAAAAATAATATTTTTAATTTTTATCCTACAATTACTGTGTATTAAACGATTAAGCATACTATTTCTCAACAAAAAAAAAACAAATGAATGTTCTATTTTATTATCAATAAATATAAAATATCATTTGTTAATTTTTCAAAATATTCATAATTAATATATTGTCGTATTAAAAAAAAGTTTAAACCATCCATTAACTAAATTTTCTTAATCATTATATAAAAACAAAGTAAACATGTGAAACTACAATTTTACACATATAGTGATTGAATAGTTCGAAAACAACCTTGCATGCCCCGTACGTGTTGTTGGTTTATGCTAAGTGCTGATTCGGTTTTTTTTTTTTTTTTTTTTCATATGTTTCCATTCTTACATAGAAAAAGAAAGAGAAATATATGAATTAGGTTAGATGTAATCATGCATAAGAGATTTCTACCTGTGTACAATAGGGTTCAAAAGTCCTTTAGCCATACTTTATGCGTAAAAATTATTGTGATATTTATATTATACTTCTCGTTAGTAATTTAAAGCATTCAAGAAAATTATCTAATTGTAATATTTAAAAGAATAAATTATTGGCTTGATACATTTTTTTTAATAATTACGTATTTGGGAACATGGAGAGTATAATTTAAATCCTAATTAATTAAAAAAATAATTAAATTTTGAAACGTTTGAACTGTCAGTAATTTTTTTGATCCACTATTTTTTCTATCAAATTAATTTCTATTTATCTAATAGTTTATACAACTTGTGATAAGGACGTCCACAATTGTAATTAAATGATATTATTATGAAGACTTTTAATTATTATGTGCTTGAAATTAAATTTTAACTCATCTTTATTAGTGTACATACATTTTTTTATTGATAGATTTTACAAGTATTTTATTATAAAATAATTTTCATTGCTTTTAAAATAGTGTAATAGTTCCGTGATATGCTTACATATCCATTATCTATCGTATCAAATTAACTTTAAAATTATTTTATTTTTTATCCAAGGATTGATACACATCTCACCAAATCATAAGTCTTTAAAATATTTCCAATTAAGAGAGAAGCAAATATGCTAAGAGTTTGATTATTTTCTTTTAATTATCTTTTCAATATATACAGTTGGATTTCATTCCATTTCTCTAAAGATGTAATTGGAAAAAAATTTAGAAGTACTTTGGATTTTAACCGTAACTTCGGAAAGCAAAAGAAAAACAAATGAGTCAGCGGCTAAAGGGTATCTACGTAATTTGGGAAACAATATAATTGCATGATGGTGTGCAATGGCTAGTGAGCATTACCCAATTTTCTTTATATGTATATATATATCAATGCAGTTGTGCTCATCTATCACACTTCCATATACTATATAACATTACTATATAAATCCCATTATCAAAATATCTCTTAGCCATCAGATTAGAGATGGCGAAAATCGCCTTTGGATCTAGCCGGGAGGCCTCCCAGCCCGACACCGTCAAAGCCCTCATTGTCGAGTTTATCACCACCTTTCTCTTTGTCTTCGCCGGAGTCGGATCAGCCATGGCTGCCGGTACTTAACCCTTCATTCTTACTCTCAACATCAAACTGTCAATCTCTCTGTTAGGTTTGGTCCGCTGTATGGGAAAGTGAATTAAAATGAAATGAGTTTAATAGTAAGAAAAAAAATTACATTTTAGCTTTAATTAATGGTTAATTGGAGAATATATTAGAGGTTAAAAATGCAATTAATTATCTCTATTTTTATCTTCAGTTTTTATTTTCCTCATTTCAAGTTTGATCATGCATTGACAGAAAAATTGGTGGGAAGCGATCTTCTGGGCTTGTTTCTGGTAGCTTTAGCACATGCACTAGTTGTGGCCGTGATGATATCGGCCGGCCATATTTCCGGTGGCCATCTAAACCCTGCAGTCACTCTCGGCCTCCTGGTCGGCGGTCATATCACCGTTTTCCGATCTATACTTTATTGGATTGACCAACTGCTTGCATCTTCAGCTGCTTGTTTCCTTCTCAGCTATCTCACTGGTGGATTGGTAAATTTTATTTTTCTTCTTTTCTGTGCTGGCGGAATTGAAAAAAGAAAACTTTAGAATACGTTAAAACTTAAAATTCAGTACTTTGTCCTTAACACTGCATATAGTTCAAGCACTGAGAAGTTACTGCTAATTATGAAGAAAGAAACACTTGGGATCTTGACTGCTCATACTTCTGCAATGAACTGTATTTTCCTTCTTTTTTTTTTTCTTTTTTAAATGAAGGTTAGAGTTCCTTCAAATAAATTATAAATTCAATTAGTCAGATGGGTGCTGTCTGTCGCTGTCCCAGCATTTTATTTATTTATACATTTTTCCAAATCTTGAATTTTTATGATTCTTCTGCAGAGCACTCCTATTCATAGTTTGGCAAGTGGGGTGGGCTTCCTTCAAGGAGTAATATGGGAGATTATATTGACATTCTCATTGCTATTCACTGTATATGCCACTATAGTGGACCCCAAGAAGGGCTCTATTGATGGGTTAGGCCCAACACTTACTGGGTTCGTAGTTGGGGCTAATGTCTTAGCTGGTGGAGCATTCTCTGGGGCTTCCATGAACCCAGCACGATCCTTTGGACCGGCTTTGGTTAGCTGGGATTGGACTGATCACTGGGTCTACTGGGTTGGGCCTCTCATTGGTGGTGGGCTGGCCGGGTTCATCTATGAAAATTTCTTCATCGTTAGAACTCATGTTCCTCTTAATCCTGATGGCGAGATCTACTAGATATTGTTGCATATGAAATGGGCTATGGCTATGCCTTGTATCGCTCCTTTTCTCAACAAATTCCTGTGGCTATATGTGTATTCTTCGTTTATGTCTTTTAGCTAGTCCTGGCTATGCTTGTTCATTATGCTAGTTAATCAATAACCACCATTTCTCAATGATTTTGCATTTCACAATTTCATGCTATGTTTTGCGTTATATATGGAGTTTTTATTGCATATTTAATCACTCGTGAGTATATTTCACAATCTCAAAATTTTATTTATTTTTTGGCAAAAACCGATCATGAAATCCATCAATTATTAAATTTTCTATATTTGATCTTTTTCTTACAAAAATTATCAATTGAATTTCTGTATTTTAATGTAAGATAAAATGTATCACCAGTTCGTCAGCGCTTATATTTTACGTGCAATTAAAAAAAGTGTCTGACAAATTGGGTAGAATTAAGTGCAATCAGGCATACAGTGCACATAATCTAGGCCGTTAGCTTAAAGTGATTTTGGTCGAATGGTTTAAGTTTGCGCATACTGTATGCGTCACTAGATTGAATTAATTCTCGACATTAATATTCACTCTCCATCCAACAGTCAAATTTGAATTGCACCTCATACATCATCACACCGTATTATTTCTCGTTATATCCTTCCTTCAACTCTAGCATTTTCACCATTTAAGACCACCAAATTCTTCGTTTTCTTTGTGGTACCAGAACCGTCCCCATGCTTTCCATCATCATCAAAATTTTTTTTTTCACATTTCCGAAATTTTTTTTAAATAACATTATTTAAAAAAATTTTTGAGCTGTAAAATTTGTCAGAAATTATTTATGAAATTGAAATAATTAATGAAAATGCAACTAATTGTTACTTTATAAGAGGACGAACCCATAAGTAGGTGGCTGAAAACCACTGAAAATGCAGCCTGTTCCTGCGTTGTTAGCCTTTCTAAAGACGCAGTATTTGTCTGTATTCCCATAAAAGGGGTAACGGTTGGCTTTGAATATTTCCAACCCGAACAGCAAAACGCCCTAAAAAAAGACAATCAAAATAGAAGGAAAAGCTTTGAATTCAAACTTCGGGCAACGGACTGCAAGGAAACAGTAAACCAAAATACTCACTTTTTATTTGCCCCTCTCCTCCTGCATCAACTACAAGCATACGAAGGAACCATAAATATAAAACACCAACAAAAACCTTACAAAATTCACTTATATATAAGAAAATTAATAGATGTTCAAACAAAGAAAATTGGACCTGATAGGGAAGTTGAAGTAGAAAATTTTTTAATTAATAAATTATTTTCATATGGAGATATGGTATGGCTGTCAAGGATGAAGCGTCCAGCATTTTCATATATGGAAAGTTCTAGAGACCGACTAGCTGTAGTACTCTCTTATCTCTTCCGAACACCACAACGCTGTCTTTTCTTTCCATTGTATGTTTTCCTACTTTTCTTAAATTATTTGCTAGGTTTTCCATTTTGATAGCTGAAGAACCACACCGACATAAAGGCTTATTGTTCTTGTGAATGAAATAGTTAGTAAAAAAAAAGTTGAAAACTAGGTTGTCTCATAGATAATGTCCAACGTCTTGTCCGTGTTGTATGTGTGTGCTTGAAAGAATTGTTTAGTATTTTCTCTTTTTACTTTAAGTTAGGTGCAGGGGAGGATGTTTGGTTTAATGAAAATACATAGTGCCTTGTCCAGCTATGGAATCGTCTCCCAGTAGCAACAAAAGAACTCCCAGCAACGATAGAACCCCACCCCAGCGGTGGATGATCGAGCAAAGAAAAAAGTGAGATTGAGATCGGATTTTGCTGGTCCTTTTGCCTATCGTGATAGTCTTCTTCAAGGTGCAGTCATGGAAGCTTCCATGGAAGAGGTTTTTGACTCTCTGGAAGCCAATGTTGAGGATGGTGATATCAACATTGACAAATCAGGCCCTTATCCCGTAGTGCAATTTTCAAAGGAACTAAAGAAAAAACTATCTAAAACTCTTAACAGGGCAGTGGTTGTCAATCTACTTGGGAAGACTATTGGATACAAAAGATTATGTGGGAGACTTCAATCGCTCCGGAATCTCACTAAGGCAAAGGTCTTTGATATTGGTCGGGGATTCTTCCTAGTGCAGTTCGCCAATGAACAAGACTACACAAAAGCCCTCTATGAGGGACCTTGGGTCATCAACGGCACCTACCTACTAGTGCAAAAATGGACAGCGTCCTTTAGAGTTAAAAATGATGAGGTAGAAAGCACCACAATTTGGGTTTGCCTCCCTGAACTACCTTTGCAATATTACTCAAAGCAAGTTCTCTTCGCCATAGCAAAAGCAATTGGCCCAGTAGTGAAGGTGGATTACAACACCTGTAAGTTTCATCGATGGAGATTCGCGAGGGTAGCCATAATGGTAAACCTCAAACAACCCCTGATCTCTATGCTTCAAATTGATGGTGAGATAAAAAGGGTGGAATATGAGAACCTCTATGAGATTTGCTTCAATTGTGGCCGGTGGGGGCATTTTGAATCCTTTTGTCCGCACAAGAAGGCAACGAAAATGAAGGAAGAACAACATGTGGTGTCATCGGTGCCCAAGGGAGACACTGATTCAGGCCAATTTGGGCCATGAATGGTGGTAGAAAAGCATAACAGGAGAGTCAAAGGTGCAACACCAGTTGGGGGGAAAGTTGTTACTCTCAGAAAACAAGGATCGAGATTTTCCATTTTGAATGATAAAAACAATGATACAGTTGGAGACGCTATTGAGGGAAAGGAAAACATGCCCATTCAATTTAATATTCCCATAAAAGACGCGACAAAAGAAAAGATTAACATTTTCTCCTCACATGACACTTTCTCATCTCCCTCACGTGGGAGAGGTGGGGCCAAAAAGAGTGGAGCCACACGAAGCCAAACCTCCAAAGCTAAGTCTCTTCCTGCTAACAAATCTAAAGTCTTTTTGGGAGATTTCTTTGAGTTCAAAAATAGATTTCAAAATGAAGAAACCATTATCCCGCTTCCTTCTTCTCTTGATCCCACTTGCCACTCTGTAGTGGGTAAGCCTCATAAATCTACAACCTCTACCATCTACCCCCCCTCTACAGTTGACATAGACATAACACCTGATGGTGGCCTACCCCTAGGCCAATTCTCGTCCAGACCTCCCGAACAGATTACCGAACTTGAAGAGCCAGGCACAACCTCTATGGTGCTGGATAATCGAGACTCTGAAAAGGATATTGATGATCCTAAATCAGGAACTGATGAATCTTCGAAGGAGGAAGGACCACTCGATCCCTACCTGCATGAAGATTAAGGTTTGTTCCCTTACCTTTCTCTATTTATGATGATTTTAACTTGGAATTATCATAGCGCGAAGAGCCCATCATTTCTGAGAACTCTAAAATGTTTTGTTCAAAATTTTAATCTGATCTTGATTGTTTTGTTGGAGCCTTGGATTAGTGGCCCTCAAGCTGATAGATGCATCTCGAAAATCAGTTTCCCTCGTTCTCATATAGTGAAAGCCATTAGTTTTAGTTGGAAAATTTGGCTGTTTTGGAAGGAAGATTGGAGTGTGGAAGTGTTAGTTAATGATATGCAGTTTATTCATGTGTGCATTAAGGCAAAGAACAATTTTGTAACTTTCTTCCCGATAATTTATAGGCATCCTGCTACATTTGTTCGTAATAATCTTTGGCC